>JAHTLZ010000030.1:9910343-9933400 GCA_023846285.1 Phrynocephalus versicolor | reverse complement strand
GTCCTGCCTCACCTCTTTGTCCCCCTTGGGCGGGGCAAATCGGCTCCACGGTTGGACAAGCCTCCCGCGGAGCTAGCATTGTGACTTGTTTAATGTGTGTACTGTAGCTTTCCACATATCCAGAGAAGATCTGTGAGCGAAAGCTGCAGAGCCACAAAGAAGCAACAATCAAAAAACTCATAATGGATAGCATTTTGTGACTCTGTTGCCAGCATCACAAAATCAAGTTGCCATTACAATGACATGCAGGCATGGGTGTGGGCCAAACAAGTGCAGGTGGAAGTGCAGGGAAGTAGAGAGCCTTTAAGAAATGGCAACCAGAAAACACAGATGAAAATCAACAGAACCATGTCACTGCTAAATAGAGATGGGCATGAAACACCAAAATGGTATTTCATTTCATTTTTCCTTTGTCCTTGCTCCAGTTCATTTAGTTTATTATGAAACAATTTTTTTAAAACAAATTTGGTTCTAAATCATTTCATGTGTTTTTTGTTTTGTTTTTGTTTTGTTTTGTTGATTTCCTGCAAACACCCAGCAGGGGGCCCACACTACAGCTGATTGGGGCTTTTTTTAAAAACAAGCCCTGACCAGTTCTAACACGCCCCATGTTTGGTACTTTTTTAAAAAATTATTTTTATTTTTATTTTTATTTTTTTTTATTTTTTTCCCTGCAAGCCCTGACCAGGTCTAGCACGCCCGTGCTCATGCTTTTTTTTTTTTTTAAATATTTTTATTTTTATTTTTATTTTTATTTTTTCCCTGCAAGCCCAGCAGGGGGGCCACACTACAGCTGATCGGGACTTTTTAAAAAGTGTGCCACGTGCTTGGTGCTTTTTAAAAAAAATTATGAGAATGGGCTAATGCATTTCTAGGGAGAAACAAAACGAAACAGAATGAAACAGAAATTGCTGTTTCGTTTCATTTCCTTTCTCTACCAGAGTGGGATTTGTTATTCATTTCTTCAGGGAACAAAATGAATAACAATCAAAATGAATTCATTTTGTGCCCATCTTTACTGCTAAACAAGTAACCAAGAGGACCATTGCCAAAGCCAAGGTAGAACACTACCAAGATCTATACAATTGTCCAGAAATGCAAGGGAAGACAGTTAGACAAAATACAAAATAAGGCCACATAAGACATTGAACACTATATGTGCATAAAGGATAAGGATGGGAAAAGGCTCCAGGACAAACAGGAAATTTTGCAAAGATGACAAAATCATTTCCACAAAATCGCCAACATTGAATTTCAGCAATCACCAATTCTCCAAGACGTGGACTATGGACCAATTCTGCCTATTACCACCACAGAAGTCACAAATGCAATAGAGAGTATGAAGAATATGAAGGCCCCTGGACCCAATTATCTGCGTTCTGATTTCTGGAAACATCAGGAACTGCAAGACACAGGGTGAACTTGGCTGACAGAGTTCTTCAATGCCATAACAAATAGCAGCTGTGTACCAACTGATTGATCAAAGAACATACTGTAACTAGAGATGGGCACGACCAGGAAAAATATTTTTTCGAATTATCGTTTTTCAGGATGGGTCCGTTTCGGCTCGTTTCCGTTTTTCGTGAAATTTTTCAAAAATTTGTTGTTTCGTTGTGTCGTTTTTTCGTTTGTCGTTTCTACCGTGATTTCGCACGATTTGACGTCCGGCGCGACCGGCGCTATTTTTGTGGGGGTGGGGAGGTGCGGGCGCAGGGCAGGCGGTGGTGGCCGGGGGGGTGCATGTGTGGGCGGCGGCAGCGGCAGGGGGCAGGAGCGGGCACACGGGCAGCGGGCATGCGGGTGGGCAGCGGGTGCGGGTCCTGCAAATGACGCTGTCGCTGAGCAGGCGAAAAACAGTTTGTTAAACTGGGTTATGGACTTGCTGCACAAGACTATAGTGCATCCTACAGCAAACAAAGTGGGCAGAATGCATGCAATATATTTCTTTTTTTTTCTCTTGGTCAATCATGCTGCTGGTGCTGATGCTGAGGCTGATGCTGAACTGGCCGGCCACCCTACTTGGTCTGGCTGCTGTGCCTGTGATACTTTTTTGTTGTTTTCTTTTGATGCTTTAAATCCATCCCATCTCCCCTCCAGTACCTCTCTCAGAGGCAGCAGGAGAAACAGACATTCCGTTCCTCCCCAAATCTGGATGAGGGGTCTACTCTACTCCTCTCAAATTGCCCCCCATCTCCAAGGTCCTTCTGGCTTCACACACTGTAAACAAAGACAAGCAATTAAGCCAAAGCCAATGCAACCCTGCTGGTCATTTAGTGGTTATTAGAGTCTGATATTAGGGTTGGGTTAGGGTTATAGGAAGGAATAGTTTAAATAGGGTAGGGAATGGGATAGTGGGCTCTGGGTTGCTCTGACTTAAGTTTTACAGCCCATAAGACTATATGGGCGTCCACAAGGCCAGAGTAAGGGCGGCCACGGCCACAAGGCAGAGTATGAGACCACAGAGCCTGAATACGGGAGGCTCATTGCCAGCTCCAGTATAAAAGGAGCTGAATGGCCTGACTGAGTATGCAAGTAAAATGCCATTGTCCTTGGGTGACATGTGTCTTGCAGCCCAGAGGACAGAATAGGGGAGCCCAAAAGGGCTGAGTCTGAGACCACAGGGCCTGCCAACGGGAGGCCAGCTCGATTATCCAAAGATTGCAGAATGGCCTGAATACACAAGTAAAATGGGTAGACTGGAGTGTTTTCCAGCACACAAGTACAATGTCCTTCTCAGTGGGTCACAGACAGTGTTGGGCAGTCCAGAGGATAGAGTGGCGGTCAGAGGCCAATCACCTTGAGTCTGGTCTGGCACCACACGGCCTGCGAACGTGAGCCCACAGTCAGCCAGCCCTTCTCAGTGAGCCACAGTGTATTGCAGCCCAGAGGACAGAGTGGTGGTCAGAGGCCAATCACCTTGAGTCTGGTCTGGCACCACATGGCCTGCGAACGTGAGCCCACAGTCAGCCAGCCCTTCTCAGTGAGCCACAGACAGTGTATTGCAGCCCAGAGGACAGAGTGGCGGAGGCCACATAGCCTGAGTCTGAGGCTGCCAAAAGGACAGGAAGGGACTGGGAGAGTTCTGTCTGACTCTTCCTTCCCATGTGCTGTACGCTGGCAAACTGCCAATAGGCTACGGCAATGCCCTTCTTAATGAGTCACAGACTCACAGAGTATCCACCACCAGGAACCAAGCCTGGAACTTTCTGGTAAACTGTTCTAATGGAGTGCTGGCACACAACTACTCTTCCCTTCTTAGTGAGCCACAGTGTTTAGCAGCCCAGAGGAAAGAGTGGGTGGAGGAGGCCACATAGTCTGAATCTGAGGCCACAGGGCCTGAGTAGGGGAGGATCATTGCCAGCCACTCAGCCAGCTCCAGTTCCCAACGTGGCTGAATGGCCTGAGGAGAATGTCAGGAAAATGCCCTTCTTCGTGAGCCACAGTGGTTTGCAGCAAATGGAACACAGTAGCCCTTCCTCGACAGACTCACAGTCAGTGACTCCGAGTATCCATCCACCAACAAGGACCAGGCTGCACCTTTCCGACAATCTGTTACGTACGCATACGCAGGTATGCTTCCCTTCTTTGTGAGCCACAGTTGGCAGCCCAGTGGAAAAGCAGAGGCCACATGGTGTCTGACTCTGAGGCCTGAGTCCAGTCTGAAAAAAGGACTGCAAGCCATAGGGTCTTCCTCCACAGCTATCTGCTGGTTTCCTGGTAAACTCCCAGTCCAGCCATGTTCCCTTCTCAGTTAGTGACATAGCTTTGCAGCCCAGCCCACGGAAGACAGTAGGCCTGAGAACCACAGACTCACAGTCTGTGTGAGTCGGAGAGTATCCACACAGAACCAAGCCTGGAGGCTTCCTTGCTCCCTCCCTTCACAGAGAGCCACAGTGCATTGCAGCCCAGTGGCATGCCCTTCGTAGTGAATCACAGTCACAACTCTAAGAGCCAAACCTGGAACTTTCTGGAAAACTCTTCTATTTGTAAATGGTGGTGACAGAGTGCCACCAGCACGGCAGTAAGTTGTCCTTCTTAGTGAGCCACAGTGTATGGCAACGGCAGCCCACTGAAGACTAAGTAGCGGTCCGGAGGCTGACAACACTCCCACACAGCGGCACTACTTCCTGCAGAGGCCTGTCACTGTCCCAGGCAGAGTCCCAGGGTGCTTTCGCATGAGGTGGCTGCGCAAGCCACTTGAGGACAGCAAGGCAGAGTTTTGCCTAATCAATTATGGTCCCACGGCTGTTTTCCAGCACACAAGCAAAAAGCCCTTCTCAGTGAGTCACAGTGTGCAGCACAGAGTGAAGGGTAGTGGAGGCCAGAATGCCAGACTAGAGGGGGTTGAAGGAGAAGCACCTAGTTAGGAATCTCCCCTCAAGGGATTTCCCAACCTGTATTGTGTGAACCCTCGCCCCCCATGTTGGATGACAGAGTCCCCGAGTTATAAACAAAATAGATGATGATGACTGCACCTGTTACAGTTGGTCTCATCAAGTGATTTTCCGCCTAGAGGCGGGGGCAGCCAGGGTTGCTGCATGGGCAAGTTGAGGGGAGTGGCGACAGGGCTGAACGAAGCACTAACTGAACCATGCTGTTAGGGTGAAGGAGAAGCAGCTGGAAGGCCTCCTCTAAGCCGGGAGTGCAGGGAGCCTGACAGGCAGCCAGGGAGAAGACACAGAGCTTGAGTGAGTCTGAGTCTTAGACCACACAGGCTGCAGAAAGGACAGCAAGCCAGAATCTGAATCTGACTTTCTTTCCGAGCTGTGTGCTGGTAGACTTGCTCCTAACTGCCGGGTCGGCATTCCATCTACTACCATGCCCTTCGTAGTGAATCACAGGTTTCATAACTCCAACAGCCAAGCCTGGAACTTCCTCCTGACAGGCTCTTCTATTTCTAAGAAACAAACGATTATTGCCCAGAACTGTATACACACACAGTACGCGCTAGTACATTCTACTCCAGCCCTTCTTAGTGAGCCACAGTGTTCTGCAGCCCAGAGAACAGAGTACAGGAGGCCTAAACATCCCCCCTAACCCTAATCCTAACCCCACCACCAGCTGTTCCTGATGAGTGTTCCCACAACTTCTCACATATAACTCATCAACCACAACCTACAATTGCAGCCAGTAATTTTTCTTGTCCGTCAGTCTTTGTTCTGGGGTTTTGGCAGAAATGATTATATAAAATGTTTAAGCAGTGTTAAGGAGTGCCTAGCTTGAACATCAGGTACAGGTGTTCAGGTTAGTTGTCAAGCCAGATTAAGTCACCTTTTCTGCGTGTTATTTGCAGGAAAAGCCATCAGTTTTCATCCCTTCTTAGTGAGCCACAGTGGTTTGCAGCCCAAAGGAAAGAGTTGCAAAGAGACCTAAAGGCCTCTGAGTCCACAGGGCCCGAGCAGGGGAGGATCATTGCGAGCTCCAGTACCCCAAGGAGCGGAATGGCCTGAGAACGCCAGTAAATTGTCCTTCTAAGTGAGTCACAGTGATTGCTTCTGCCTCGGGAGGCAGAGTTTCTCTCGCCACCCCAGGAGACCAATTTTTGGCAACCAAGGAGACAGAGTGAAAGCAGGAGAACTGGGCTATTTCTTTAAGGCTGTAAGGAGGAGAGCTAGCCCCATGCTACTCAGTCTTTGAGGTAGGTTGTTGTAAAGTGCTTCCTGACCACTTTCTAAGCAGATTGGCCCCCAAACCCCAGGGAAGGGAGGGAAGCGACAAGGAAGGCAGGTTGTGGGGTCTCACTCAGACCAGCCAATTGGACAACGGGGAAAAATTGGGCCAATACAGACCCTTTCAACTGACATTTTGTGTGGTCCTGCCTGGTTTGGAGACAGGCAAGGGCTAGAAAAATTGGGCCAATACAGACAGACCCTTTCCAATGACACTTTGAGTGGTCCTGCCTGGTTTGGAGACAGGCAAGGACTAGAAAAATTGGGCCACTAATAGTACCCTTCAATTGTGTGTGTGTGAGAGAGAGAAGAATACAGGAAGGCAGGCAGGCAGGCAGTCAAGCAGGCAGTTTGGCAGGCATTTTAGTCACAGGGCCAGGCAGGCTGAAGGATACCCACCATCTGGGAGAGGGTGAGCCACTCGGTAGCACCAATGTCCAACTCTCTCCCCTCATGCAGGACTGGGGTGGTTGACATGACGTATTCCACCACTTCCTTCTGCTCCACCAGGCGTTTGACCATTTCGTAGGTGGAGTTCCACCGGGTGGTCACATCCTGGATCAGGACGGGCTCTGGTCGGCCCGTCTCCACCTGCCTCTCACGCATCATCCTGGATGCCTTGACGCTGCGAGAGAAGTGCCCCATGATTCTCCGGCACTTGTCCAGCAAGGCCTTGGTCTCCAGGGTCCCCTCACTCCAGGAGTCCTTTGCTGCACCCAGCCCAATGGCATCGCCCACCACTAGATGCAGTTTATGTGCTGCACACACGATGCCCTGGAACCCTGCCCCAACAACCGCGTCGGTCATGTTACGGCCCGCGTCAGTAACCATGAATCCACAATTGACCTGCCCCTCAGTCGCCAATCCCCACTCTCGCATTGCTGTCTTGAGGACCTCAGCAATGTTGATCCCTGTGGCGTTGTCCTCCATGCTTTGGGCCTGGAGAAGCACCACCCTATACCCTCTTGGGGTGCTGCCTTGTGCCTCCCCCTGCAGCTGTTCATGGGATGTCCGGGGCTCCAGGACCTCCTTGGATTGCCACCAATGAGCCGTCAGAGAGAAGTATCCGTGGTGCCCACCGGTCCAGAGGTCGGAAGTGAAGTGGATCGTCCTCCCTCTGGCCACCTGCAGCAGGGCCCGGATCCTGTCCCTGACAGACTCATAAAGGGAGGGAATCACCCGCCTGCTGAAGGTACGCCGGGATGGAGGCTTGTACCATGGAGCCAGGTGCTTCATCAGGTGCCTGAAGCCTGATGACTCCACAAAGGAGAGGGGCAACCCGTTCATGGCCACCATTTCACCCACCACTCAAGTGGTGGTCTCCTGTGCTTTGGCCCTATTTCGCTGGCTGACAAAACTCCCACACAACGGCCCCACTTCCTGCAGAGTGGCCTGCCTCTTCCCACTCTCAGCACTAGCGGAGCTGTTTTTTTGTTTCCCTAACCCTTCTTCCACTCTCTTCCTCCCCGAGGAACCAGGGACTGACAGGGTTCCAGGCAGAGTCCCAGGGTGCTTGCGCATCAGATGGCTGTGCAACCCGCTTGAGGAGAGGTGTTTGGGGTCATTCCCCCTGCGCACCACCCCCCGCATATCTTGCACACCGCCATCCTGGCGTCTTGCGGGTTGTTCTCAAAATGCTCCCAGAGACACCCGTGTGGCTTAGTGAAAGTACCGGCCCCTCTGGTATTGCCTGCTGCCGTTGCTGTGGTGCTGGTGTGGCCTGTGCCCTGCCTGGAAAGTAGAGTACTACTGCTGTCACTGGTGGTACTGTGGGAGGAAGGAGGGCTGCTCCTTCCATCACTGTCTGAAGCCTGCCTTTCGTCAGTTCCTGCCATCAGGTCCTGAGAATCTTGAACCTCTAGATTCAAAGTGCCCGCTTCTGATTCTGATGCCATTTCCGAGTCCGGGTCCTCCTCTTCTTCCTGACAAAGGACGTCGGAGTCCAGTATCTGTGGTGAAGGGTATTTTATCGACTCATCCATGCTTCCCTCAGTGACAGAGGATGGTACGGTAATGGTAGTACTACTGGTTGTGGAGCTGCTTGGCGAGGGACTACTATCTGCACTACTTCCTGTGCCTTCCTTCAGAAATGCGGCCTGATTTATCTTAGTGGGGGTCCCCCTCCCCTTCCCTCTGGCTGTGCCACCCCTCCTATTTTTTTCCATTTCTCAAAGTATTTTAGAATGGCACTGTGTTCTACAGTAGGAGAAGTCAAGTGATCAATGTAAACTTGCGCTGGCACCCACCAAGGGTGTGCCTTGTGTAACCAACTAGTTGTAATGTAATTAAATAAATGAACAAGCAAGCACACTAGTGCAGGAGTAGTACTGTGTGTTGTACACTGTGAGCAAAGTAAACTTGCGCTTGGCGGCAGGGTAAAGGAACTTCTAGTTGCCTTGCCTGCTGCTGCCAATGAACTTTTGAATATAGAATAATAGAATAAATGGTAGAGTATATATGTAATATAAATCCACTGCCCTCCAAGAAACCTCCCCTCTGTGTTGAAGCACTAGAGTGGAAATGGAATGAATCCTCCCTCTGTCCCCCCCAAAAAGGAGAATAGAGAACTGCTGTGCTATATCAGGCTTGCTTTATTCCCCAGCCTGAAAGCACTGCAGCAGCTCTGTCTCACAAAAAGGTGAGGAGAAAATAAACAAAACTGCTAGCAATGAAATGAAAAAATGAACTTTGGAAAATAAAAAATAAATATTCAATGGTAGTATACTCAATCCACACCTCCACCCCCCAGTCAAACCTAAACCAATATCAGAAAAAAATCCTGACAAACTGCAGGAATGAACTGCGTTGCTTGCTATTCCCCACACACAGCAGACAGGGAATGAAATATTTCCAAATTCCTATTCCTAAAAATTCAATTGAATTCCCTCCCTGCCTGCCTAACTGAATCTAAGCTCCGCGACCGCGACCGCGAAATCGAAACTACTAGCACGAGCCACCAGCTACACACAGACAGACAGCCCTCCACCCTCCACAATCCCGACCCGACTGCGATTTCTGGAATGTGTCTTGCCTTTTTATACCCTCTGGCACATCCAGAAGTGTCAGTCACAACCTGGCCATGCGATTGGTGGAATGGGTCCAAAAATTTGCATGGTCCCATCCCATGGCCAGCCCATCATTGCGCACGTGTAAAAAAACAAAAATAAAATAAAATAAAATAAAATCAATGGAGACGTTTTATTGCAAGAAAAACCCACTGTTGCTACTGTAAAAATTCAAGCAGTTAAAATAGCTAATTTTCGCATGTTTCTGTGGTGCTTTGGTGGGTTTTTGGACCACGATTTAAAAAAATATTGCGGTTGCTATTTTGGATCCCCCCGCACTGCATGGCAAATGGATTACGCCGAGGATGCCCCCCCCCACCCTGGTACCACCAGCAGCCCAGGACAGGGGGGGAGGCTGGAGCGGGGACACCCCCCCAGAAACCACCCCTCGGGTAGGTGCCCTCAGGCAGGCATATTTTCGCCTGCTTTTTTGGCTGTGATTCGGGCTTGTAAAAACTTTTTTTCTGTGCCGCTTGGCATCGCATGATCGCGCGATGCCAGGAACGACAACATGACAAATCAGACCCAATTTTTCTTTTATCGGTTCGAGTTCGAATTCTGGCAGAGTAATTGTCGTTCTTCGTTTCGTTGCGTAACGGAAACGAGGAACGGAAACGGAAATGAGAATTTCGCAAAGTCGTGCCCATCTCCAACTGTAACATATTAAAGAACAATGATAACTCATTGAGAAACACTAAGAGAGGACCCAACCATTACACATGGCATTCCTACACCTGGAGAAGGCATTTGACCATGTCCTACATGAATTGATCTCATGTGCTCAGTGTAACCACAGAGCGTCTCAGGGCTAGAGATGGGCACAAAATAAAAATATAGTGTTTTGTTTCCTTTCATTTTTCCTTTCCTTTCATTTTGTTATTAACAAATTTTAAAAAGATTTTCAGAACAAAACGAAACAAAATGAAATGATTCATTATGCTCTAAAATGGCTCCCCTGGGTCTTATAGGCAGCAAATTGGTGGATAACCTCCTTGGACTCTTCCCTGTAAGCCCTCCAAATTTGGAGAGGTTTGGAGTTTAGAAGCCTAGTTATTAAACTTCAAAGTGAGTCCCCCATAGAAAAAGAGGAAGAGGGAAAATGTGTCCTTTTAAACTCATGCTGTGAAATGTGAAGGAGGAGGTTTCAGGTGAGTGCTGATAAAGCAATAAAGCAATAAAAACCCAGTTTCACTCTCTGAAAGAGCAAGAGAAAATTTATGGCCCTGAGCCTGTGCTTCCATTCCACAGCACCGAAGGGATGAATGAGGCTTGAATTTAAAAGGACCCATAGCAGACTGAACTTATAATCAGATTTTGTATCAATATTGGTAATGATGTGATTTTTAATGGAATGTTTCCTTTTTTATTGATAGATCCCCACTCCGTTTTCCTTCATGTTTGTTTTGAAAAATAAAAACAAAAATAAGTAAATTAAAAAGCCCATTTAATGCATCAGGGGAATTTTTTTCATGGGGTGGGGGGAATGTACAGACTTTGTGTATCAGCACTCACAAATGCAACACACTTCCTGTATTGATTTCTGGTCTACATTGGTGTCATGGGATGCTCCCTTTCTGGAACAGGAAATGGTAATGCCAATAGTGAAACAATCGACTAGCATTGTTGTGGGAGTGAAGAGTGAAATTGATCACCCTGCTCCTTTCTCTTTGCCTTGGCCTTGCTCAATATCTCTTTCCCCCCAATACAAGATGTATTGCTGGAGGTTAAAAGCTCTTTGTTCAAAATCATTGTTGCATTGTTGTTAAGGAGTGCCCCCCCTTCTTCTGTTCAGTGGTATGTGGCTTGTATATGAGAGAGGGTATTTGTATATGACTATTATGCATGCTACTATCTGTCTCTTTGAATACATGCTTACATGCACACACATATCCTTATTAATTTTCTGCAGTATGTCAAAGGTGTGTGTTTCAGTGACCTTCTGGGGAAAGTTTGTTTGCTCCTGTGGACGGTGGGTGCATAGGCTTTGTAAAGAAGCACATATGAAATAGCCCGAAAGGAAACAAATATAAACATTTTTCAATATACTTTCCCCCAAAATAACAAGAATAAAGGTTCGTCCATGATTATAGACAAACTGATATTATTGTACTAAACATTAGAGATGGGCACAGAATGAACATTTTTTTGTTTCCGTTATGTAACGAAACGACAAACGAAAATTGTGATGAAAATGAAATGAAACAAACAGAACCACGAAAATTGTGGTCGTTACATTTCGTTTCCGTTAATGGCGACACACAATGAAATGAGCTGTTTAAAATGTTAAAAAACGCCCTGGACATCTGTAAAAACGCAGCGATAATTATTTATATTGTCTGATAATACCTACCAGGGGGGTTGGGGTCCTTAAAACGTTTGTTTTTGTCTTCTCCCATCGTGATGTATTTTTCTTTTCCCTTTATAATGGATGTCGCCACCAGCCACAAAATGGAGGCAAGCCATGTGATGGGATCATGTTCAAACAATAGCATGCCCAGGTTGCAGACTGGGCGGGCAGGTCTGGCAGCCACAGAGGGCATAGAAAGCTCTGGCAGCCCCCGTCCTCCTTGCAGTCTCTGGTGGGAGTTAGGGTGGAATTGCTGTCTCTGCGACTCTAGCTTCAGTCCTGCAGCCACCCTGTGTGCGTGCTGCTGCGTACCTCTCGGTGAGTGCCCTCCCTTGCCCCACAGTGCAGTCACTCTGCGGCTGCCTTGCACCCTGGGCAACGCCCGCCGCTGCCTTTGCAGCCTCCCTGCGTACCTAGTCTATACTGTGTCTCTGCCAGCATCCATTTTTTTAGTGTTTTCCCTCTGGTCTGGGGTGTTGGGGGATGCCTGCACACGGAAATGCTTTAAAAATCGTGCAAAAAGTGGGTAGAAATGACAAACAAAAAACAAAAAACGGAAATGAAATTTTTCCAAAAATTCACGACAAACGGAAACGAACCGAAACAGATCTCCCAACGACAAATGAAAAACCGAAATGCCATTTTTTTTATTCGTGCCCATCTCTACTAAACATTATTCTTCACAGCACTAGTTCTGTCCTTGGAAGATTATAACAGCATGGGAAAAGGAAAAAAATTGTTAGACATGTTGGTTATCAACAAACTGACTGTGATATGTGAAAACACAGCTCAATATAATGTGAAGAAATATACATTCATTTGGAATACTAATTTTCTAATGAACTGAGCAGGCATTCATATTAAAAATCAATAAGCTGTGTGTTTCATGCTGGGGAAAAGTGAGATGTTTTTAGACATGACACAATTTTAATCCTTTCACCACTTCCCGTGATTTTGTTGTCTCTCTTGACCATGGAGAGCAAGAAATGCACAATAAATTGTAATTCATGAAAAATAAATGCCTTGTGTCTTTAGTAATTTCACCAATGGGGGAAAATCTTATGAAAGCATTTCAACAATTCTGAAATATTTCTCAGATCACCCTTTTAAGAATGAAGGAAGGCAAATGTTTATATGACCATGCCAGGGGATTGGAGGAAGAAGCTGAAGGAATTTATTTTTCATAAGCCACCTAAGAATCCACGTTTGCATTATTGAATTTTAGGAGAATTTTTTTACCCAGTATTTATTTCCAAACTGCTTATCATGAATTGTTGCTCATCAGTTACAGCCCAAGATGTCATGGACAGCATGAGCATTACAGGGATGGGAGTTTGGGGTTTTCCGTACTACAAATATAATAATTATCCATTTTGGTATTCTCACAAATACCAGAAGTTTATTTATTTATTTATTTATTTATTTATTTATTTATTTATTTATTTATTTATTTATGTACTTGTTGACCTCCCAATTTTCCCACGGGAACAAGTTGATGCATCTGGGAGGGAAAAAAATAAAGTAGAAAGCCTTAAGGCTTAGATGGGCCAAGGTCTATAGCAGACAGACATTGGTAAACTATATTTACTACAAATTTCTTGAAGGCAACTTGTGTTAACTTGTTAACTTTTTAAAGTAATTTTGGGCAAGGAGCACATTTTTGTTTTGCTTGGATTATGACTCCTAGGAGTTAAGTGTAATTATTTGTCCAGAATTCAAGACATCAACAGAAGTCACTGCAGTGATTATTTTATCATTTTCAGAAAATCTTCTCATTTCAATCACCACAGTGTCAACAATTTCAAAATACATTCTTTTCAATTACTCACTTTCTGACTCACTTTTTTCATCATTCCGTTATTTTAAAATATATGTTTTAAAGTTTTCACTTTGTATCTTTGTATAGATTCTACATTGAAATTTCATTGTTGAGTTGCTGAGGTTCTTTTAGCTTCTTGAAAAGGATTATTGTTGTGAAATTGACTGAAATAGCAATGGCTAAAGAATCCTGATCAGTTTTGTGGGGTTGCAGACTCTTACCTGCAGGTTCTAGAATCACAATAATGTTTCTCATAAGCAACAAATGAAAAGAGAACTCACAATAAGAATGCAGCTGGGAATTCCCCCTTTTTGTGTATCATATCATATTGCTAAAGTATATATCATATATGTAGCCTGTTAATGAATTGTCTTGATTTTTCAATTTCTTCTCTTTATTGTTGAAATTCCTTAAAGTAAAGATACTGTACCATGTTGAGATATATGTGACTGGAAATTTGAGCAAATGTAGAAAAGTATACGGGGGGAGAATACCTCAGCCATTCATACTTTTCAGATTATCCCCGCTGTTGATAATCTGACACTTGTTTTGAATATGAATAACGTACAGTGGTACCTTGTATAAAGGAATTAATTCATTCCAAATGAAATTGTTAAGCAAATTTTCCTTTATACAAATTTTCCATAGGAATGCATTGAAAACAAAGTAATCACAACCATTTTTATGTTGTACGGATTTGCCCCATAGCCGATTATGTTAAGCAAAATTCGCCTATATCCAAAAAAATTTATGTTGTACAGATTTTATGTTTTACAAACCATTTGTTATACAAGGGTCGACTGTATAATATATTGGATCTTGACTCTTTTTTAGAGATCCCCAGAAATACCAGATTCAAATGCTTGATTTAGTTTAGATAACTAGATATCTCGTTTCCCTCATTTTTCTGAGAATTTATTCTGAGTCTTCCTGGATCATCATCATCATCATCATCATCATCATCATCATCATCATCATCATCATCACCACCGCCGCCACCACCACCACCACCACCTGTGGTGCTAGAAGGGACCCTATGCATCACTGAAGTGAGATCCTGTTAAAGAGTCATAGTGGGGAATTGAGCTCCCAACTTCTGGCTCCGCAGCCAGAAACCTAAATCACTGAGAGCCTTTTCACACGACCCCTAAGATCCGCTGGCCACTTAAATTTGGACCAAAGATCTTAGGGGTTTGTAGCTGTTCCTGCGTTCCCACCTCCTCCGCACTCCTGGATGCTGGCTACATGAGGGGAGGGAGAAAAAAAGGAAGAAAAGAATGCTGCTCACCTCTGTTCTGCCGTCCGGCACTGCATTCAGATCTCTTAAAGGGGCAGGGGGCAAAAAAGAACAAACAGAAGCAAGGAGAGCCCGGCAGTCACTATGTTATATCCGCATCAGGAATTTTCACCTCCGGAGAGCAGGTACCTGAAAAGTGCGCTGGGACGCGCTTAGGTGGGTGTGGTTGTACTTAATTATCTGTAAACTCTGGAGCTGGTGGAGAAACAATTTTAAGCTCCGGAGCTGGGAGCCATTTGCGGCGGAGGTTAGGGGTCATGTACAAATACTATGAGTGGTCAAGCAGTTCATGGACTGAACTGCTTTGGCAATGACAATAAGCTCATTACCTATGCTTTCATGCTACAAGTAGCTCCACAGCTAATGAAGTGGCTGGGCCAAAGCTGAAAGGACGCTCAGCAGCAGACGTGCCTGGAAGAGAAAGGAAAGTCCAATGTTGCAAAGAAATATACTCCATAGGAACCTGGAATGTGAGATCTATGAACCAGGGTAACCTGGATGTAGTCAAACATGAGATGAAAAGAATAAACATTGACATCTTGGGCATCAGTGAACTTAAATGGACAGGAATGGGTGAAATCAGTTCAGATAACTATCACATCTACTACTGTGGGCAAGAATCCCATAGAAGAAATGGAGTAGCCCTCAAAGTCAACAATAGAGTGAGAAAAGCAGTGCTGGGAAACAACCTAAAAATGATAGAATGATTTCGGTACAATTCCAAGGCAGTCCTTTCAGCATCACAGTAATCCAAGTTTATGCACCAACTACCGGTGCTGAAGAGTCTGAGATTGATCAATTTTATGACGACTTACAAGAACTTCTAGAACTGACACCAAAGAAAGATGTTCTTCTCATCATAGGGGATTGGAATGCTAAAGTAGGGAGTCAAGTGATAAAAGGAATAACTGGCAAGTTTGGCCTTGGAGTTCCAAATGAAGCAGGGCAAAGGCTAATTGAGTTTTGTCAAGAGAACAATCTGGTCATTGCAAACACTCTTTTCCAACAACACAAAAGGCAACTCTACACATGGACATCACCAGATGGACAATACCGGAATCAGATTATGTTCTCTGCAGCCAAAGATGGAGGAGCTCTATATAGTCAGCAAAAACAAGACCTGGTGCTGACTGTGGCTCAGATCATCAGCTTCTTATTTCAAAATTCAAACTTAAACTGAAGAAAGTAGGGAAGACCACTGGGCCAGTCAGGTATAATCTAAGTCAAATCCCGTATGAATACACAGTGGAAGTGAAGAATAGATTCAAGGAACTAGATTTGGTGGACAGAACACCTGAAGAACTATGGATGGAGGCTTGTAACATTGTACAGGAGGCTGCAATGAGAACTATTCCAAAGAAAAGAAAATGCAAGAAAGCAAAGTGGTTGTCCAACGAGGCCCTACAAATAGTGGAGGAGAGAAGGGATGCAAAATGCAAGGGAAAAAAGGAAAGATACAGAAAATTGAATGCAGACTTCCAAAGAATAGCAAGGAGAGACAGGGTGGCCTTCTTGAATGAACAGTGCAAAGAAATAGAGGAAAACAACAGAAAAGGAAAAACCAGAGATCTATTCAAAAAAAATTGGAGATATTAAAGGGGCAGTTCATGCAAAGATGTATATGATAAAGGACAAAAATGGTAGGGACCTAACTGAAGCAGAAGAGATCAAGAAGAGATGGCAAGAATATACCGAAGAATTATATCAGAAAAATCTGGATATCCCCGATAACCAAGATAGCATAGTTGCTGACCTGGAGCCAGACATCCTGGAAAGTGAAGTCAAGTGGGCCTTAGAAAGCATTGCAAACAACAAGGCCAGTGGAGGTGACAGCATTCCAATTGAACTCTTTAAAATCTTAAAAGAGGATGCTGTAAAGGTGCTGCATATGATATGCCAGCAAATTTGGAAAACCCAGCAGTGGCCAGAGGACTGGAAAAGATCGGTCTACATCCCAATTCCAAAGAAAGGAAACGGCAAACAATGCTCCAACTATCGCACAATTGCACTCATTTCACATGCTAGCAAGGTTATGCTCAAAATTCTACAAGGCAGGCTTCAGCAGTATGTGGAAAGAGAACTTCCAGAAGTACAAGCTGGATTTTGAAGGGGCAGAGGAACTAGAGATCAAATCACCAACATGCACTGGATTATGGAGAAAGCCAGAGAGTTCCAGAAAAACATCTACTTCTGCTTCATTGACTATGCGAAAGCCTTTGACTGTGTAGACCACAACAAACTATGGCAAGTCCTTAAAGGAATGGGAGTGCCTGACCACCTTATCTGTCTCCTAAGAAATCTATGTGTGGGAGAAGCAGCAACCGTCAGAACTGGATATGGAACAACTGACTGGTTTAGAATTGGGAAAGGAGTACAACAAGGCTGTATACTGTCACCTTGCCTATTTAACTTATATGCAGAGTACATCATGCGAAAGGCAGGTCTGGATGAATCACAAGCCAGAATTAAGATTGCCGGAAGAAATATCAACAACCTCAGATACGCAGATGATACTACTCTAATAGCAGAAAGTGAGGAGGAATTAAAGAATCTCTTAATGATGGTGAAAGTGGAGAGTGAAAAAATGGGCTAAAGCTCAACATCAAAAAAACTAAGATCATGGCCACCGGTCCTATCACCTCCTGGCAAATAGAAGGGGAAGAAATGGAGGCAATGACAGAGTTTATTTTCTTGGGCTCCTTGATCACTGCAGATGGCAACTGCAGCAACGAAATAAAAAGATGCCTGCTTCTTGGGAGGAAAGCAATGGCAAACCTAGGTAGCATCCTAAAGAGCAGAGACATCACTTTGCCAACTAAGGTCAGGATAGTCAAAGCCATGGTTTTTCCAGTAGTGATGTATGGAAGTGAAAGCTGGACTATAAAGAAGGTTGATCGCTGCAGAATTGATGCTTTTGAGTTGTGGTGCTGAAGGAGAGTCTTGAGAGTCCCCTGGACTGCAAGGAGATCAAACCTATCCATTCTGAAAGAAATCAACCCCAAATGTTCACTGGAAGGACAGATTTTGAAGCTGAGGCTCCAGTACTTTGGCCACCTCATGAGAAGAGAGGACTCGTTGGAAAAGTCCCTGATGTTGGGAAAGATTGGAGGCAAAAGGAAAAGAGGACAGCAGAGAATGAGATGGTTGGACGGTGTCATCGATGCAACCAATATGAATTTGACAAAACTCCGGGAGGCAGTGGAGGATAGGAAAGCCTGGCGAGCTCTGGTCCATGGGGTCACGAAGAGTCGGACATGACTGAACGACTGAACAACAACAACAAATGCTTTCATGCTAGATTAACTGCCTCCATTTTAGAGTCCATCCACAATCAAACTTGACAATACTGAAGTTTTAAGGACAGAAAATTCTCTTGGTTGTGTTCCCTTCAAGGGACCCTGTATCTAGGCTTGTTCTTGAACTTTTTTTCCTGGTGGGAAAACAAGTTTTAAATTTATTTTTGTATAAAGGACTATATATTTGAAAACTTTTTATGGAAAGCAGTTGAATTTTTAAAAAATTGTTGCTGGGATGATTTCTTTGAACAGATGCCCTGAAAAGGCCTCACGCTGAGCTAGGTTCATTGGGAAAAAATAGAAATTAGACCCATGTTACATCTGAGGTTGCCACTCCGTTCACTTTCCAAAGCCTTCACAGCAGAGGTTTCATTACTTTGGGGCAGGTTTTGTCCTTTGCCATCAAGTTCTTAAGAAAAATAAGTTTGAGCACAGTGAGGGCTTTTAAAAAGTAATTGATAACTTGGAATATCTTTGTTTCAGGTGACTTTGTATTTTTCTCTCTATTTCCCCCTTTAGCAATCAGCATGCATTTCTGCTCTACTCATCACAATAGAATAAATAGAATCTTACATCTTAGTGAAGGTAGGTAAATAATCATGTATCTTTACTGCTGGCTGGGTACAGGATAGACCAGAAACAGAAAAGCAGAGCAAAGGAAAGTCAAAGTCAAAGTGTTGTCTAATACTAGCTCATAATGCAAGGTTAACTGAATATTGTGGTGTTAATAAGGGATACAACATTCAGTAGACAGAATGTAGATTTCACAAGGCTCTTCAGCAAAAACCAGGGTGGACTCCTAAAACCTGTAGTGCCTTACTCTGTTGGGGTGGGGTGGGGATTAGTCAAATTTATTTATTTATTTATTTATTTATTTATTTATTTATTTATTTATTTATTTATTTTAGTGCTTATATGCCACCCATCTTCCAGGAGGAACTCAGGGTGGTTTACAACAAAATAAAAATAAAAACAGTTACAAACAGTTACAAATTGTTTACATTCAGGGCTTCTAGCTTCAGAAAGTAGACAAAAAATCCACCAGCTATAATTTTTGTACTGTCTCTACCTACTTTGATTATTGATAAATAGAGGAAGGGCAGTAATCTCAAATTACCTGCCCTTCCTCATATGAGAAAAGTTGTATCTCCTTATTTATTAGTGTAAGAGCATACATAAACTCAAGCTAAAGGCAAAAGTCTCAGCAAACTGGTGAAGATGTGAACCACAGATTAAGATGACTGCCTGCTTGTCTGTCGCCTGTAAGGTCAAATGTGTGAAACTAAATTTCTATCATGGCTGCTACATGGTCAATGTGTACAATCCACACTGTCTTCTCAAATCTCATTATATCTTCCACTGATCCTTGTTATATATGCTGCCTTGTTCACTGCCATTTTTTACCCAGGGACCAACCTTGTTATCAGACTGCTCCTATTCCATGAAGTAAGGTATAATTCTTTAATGTATGCTACCATTGTCTGTCTTGACATTATTGAAAAGATGCAGGTTGTAGGAAAACATCTGTCTAGTCAAGGCTGTCCAGTGTTTCCTTCATTCTCACTACAAAGTGAGGCCCAGGAAGGCTATGAAGGTTCTGAACTCTTATTTGAAACTGCAGTGCAATGGATGTTTGCAGCAGAAATATAGTTGCTTGACCCCCCCCTCCTCAAATTATACCCTTTCAGCTCATTCTAAACAAATTTATTGAGAAGTCTCACTGAACTGAGTGGATTCGCTTTATAATAAATATGGTTATTCCACCACCACCACCCAGCTTTACTACCAGAATAATCCACTGAGAAATGTTCCATGCACTAGTCTGAGCTAGAATAAAAAATAAAAGTGAATGGCTGTTTGCAAAGGGGGAATGAAAGATGTCAAATGGATCAGAAACTAATAACATTCTGGCATTTCAGCAAAGATGACCTGAGATTATATAACTCCCTGTCATCTTCAAAAATAGTCTAATTCAAACACACAATGAAATTTAGCTTCTGAAGAGTTGAAAGAGACATTACATACCAGCTTTCCAAAAGAGTTGAAATAAACTTTCTGTTATTAGAATGTATATATAATCATAAGCTTCATTACCCCATTCTGTGATCAGTTCCATGTACTTTACTAAGAAGTATTGGGATCAGGTGTAGTTAAAGTTTTCAGCTTGATTTTTTCCTCTGTTGGTCAAAATTTGATGCATTTCCTTGCACTTTCCTTCTGTCCTCAAAAGGTGTTGAATGCTACAGTCCTACACCTACTCACCAGAGCAGCAAACTAAGTGTCAGTGTTCTGAAATGGCACTTAGTTCTGCATAGGCATGTGTAGGTTTTGCATCCCCAGATGCAAAATAAACAGGTGACACAATAATATTGGGTTTAAAATTGGGCCACAAATATATTAATTCAATTTAATCAAACTAATCCATGTTCCCTGAATTAAAAGGAGGGGGGACTGCCATGGTGCAACTAATGTTTGGCCTGATTTGTCCATGACCTTCAGGCCCTTACAATTTTAGGTGATTTCCTATCTGGAAAGTTGTTGTTACCTTTATTCAGCAGACTTCCAGACTCAGTGGGACTAACTCCCAAAGACCACCTTCAGTCAATTTACCACAACCTATTAACATATTACTACTAAACTACAAATCCCTAACTAGACTTCTATCAAAGGCTGACCTACTCCCTTTAATGAAACCATCCAATGAACTCACCTACAACAAACAACTTGCACTACCTGCCATGGCATAGGGGCCACTAGGTATGTTCCTCACCCCCCCCCCCCCCCCCCCACACACACACACCAAAGCCAGCAATTTTGGCCTGGAGGTCCTCCTGAAGATCTCTCAAGAAAATATTCAGGCCCAAATCAGAAAGGTGTACACCATCTCCCCTATACAATACCAGGCGCTGCGTAGAAATATCTCGATGAGTGACTACTGAACCTAGTCCTTGCCTCACTGCACTCCCTACCTCTCTGTTAACACATTTTCATGTTCAATCAATTTGGCTAGGTTTCTTACTCCCATGCCACATCAATCTTGATAGGAGATCAGACGATACCACACAAGTGTGCATGAATTGGCTGTTAAATTTCCGCAAGTCATTAATAACTTTAAGGATTAAAGCTTTACCCACCACTCATATCAGGTAATTGCTGCCCAGGTGGATCAGGAAGACATCAACACGTGCTTCGTAAGCACTCTGGGACTCAGCATCTAAGAAGTGATCCCACGTCATGCCTCTCAGGCCTTTCCAATTGAGCAATGCATGCTCTCCCAGGGCAAGGTTTTGGCCCCATGCTGAGTGCCCTGCGTATGTGGCTGCCCAGAACACATAACTATGTCCAGTCCACAGATCACCATACAAAGTCAGGGCCAGCCGAGTAGACCTGCAAAAGAGAAGCAGAGAGAGACCAGCCAACCTAATAGATAGGTAACTGCCACACATAAGTTTTAAATCTGCTGGATGCCAAGCAGACCGCATTCCTCATTTTAAGAGGTGAGTATCCCATGGCAGCTGTGGTAGATGCTGCGCCAATTCTAAAGGAATGGCTATTAAAACGCCACTGGGTTATACCCTGTTTTTTCAATGCTAATGAAGTAATCTTCCAAAATTAATAACATGTAAGTGGTTCACCACTTCTGTGTGTAAACAAACAGCTATCCCTTGCACCTTTCAAGGTGATAAAAGCCTTCATGTTCCTAATAGGGCATATTTCTGTGAACAAGCAAAGCTGTACTTTAACCATTGCACCCTTGCCTTTTTGGTAAGTCTTAGAGCATCTAAGGTGTAGAAAGATGAGATCATCTATAAGTCTAACAACCCCTAGTTGAAGTGCATACCGGATAAGTCATGCTTCGAAGCTGCCACTATCAATTCTAAAGGCCCCCAAAAGGGCAATTGCTGTTGCCATGCCATATAAGCATACCTCAAATTTGTCCTGACAACCCTCCTCCCGAATAACATGAAGATGCTGAAAGATCTCAGGAGTTATAGGCATTCTAGTATCCCAAGCCACACCGTGTTCTTGACTCCATCCTTCTAACATCTTCTGAATTCTAAATCCACATGGGCCTTGGCATAGAATGCCAGTGCAGACAATATCAAGTCCATGTACTATACCAGGGCCAGCACTCTCTTGGGGTGCACCCATATAACAGTGCCTGCATGAATAAAGAATGTCAGTAACCAATTGGCCCAATTCCTCTTTTTCCTAATCTTTTACTTGTCCCTCTTCTATAGATTTTTGAATACAGTGGCATCAACCTCCCTTTTTAACATGTCAAATGTATCCATGTACTTGCCTTTACATATCTACTCAACAGTGGCCAGTAAGAGGGGATCACCAATCAGCAATGATTGGTCACAGTCAAAAAAATACTATGGTATGACTGGACTAGCCCCTGAAGTAATGCTTGCTATGGGCATAGGGGTAGTCAACCCAGCTGTCCCCCAGTCAAAACAGGTGTATTGACAGCCCCAGTGTTACCTGCAGCCCCAATGGGATCTGCAGGCTACACCTGTGTACCAACTTTGCCAACCGAAGTAGTGAGCTGTGTTAGGTATGGGTAAAGCCCCAGGCACAGACACCTGAGGGTTTCCTGTACCACAAGGCTATACCCATCTTGTGACATTGTTGCACAGCATGCTTGACTCACCTGAAGGCAGCCTTGCTATCGCTGGACCCACTGACTAGACATTGCTTCCCAGACAAGTACAAGACTTGTGGCTCAAGAGGCATAGATGATATCAAAGGTTGCCCCATGGTTTGTTGAATGGCATCCTCAGTAGGTGAAAGAATAGGCTTCTCTGCCCCCATTTTGCCAAGCTGGGACGTGGCAGGAGCCACACCTGAGGTTTTGCTCAGCATCCCTCGGCATTCACCCTCTAGTGCAGCTAAACAAGACAAAATCATAACAGTCATTCTTCTACACTTTGCCCGATTGTGCACCTTGGATGGTCTCTGTGATCAGGGTGACTGAAAAGACTGTTGCATTCTTGCAACCTGTGCTCTCCCCGCTTTCCAGGTTACTTAATTTTTCCATTATTAAATTAAATTCAGGCCAGTCATCCTCAGAGCCAGATGACAAAACAGGCATTTGGCATGCCTGAAGCTTCTGGGAACCCCTACCCTTCTTGGGAAACATGCCGGCTTACAGAACCCAGTACAGATAAAGAGACAAGAGAAAAAACCAACTGTAAAACTAAGAAACCCCTTTTCTTTCTACTTACTTACTTTTTATTTATTTATTTATTTATTTATTTATTTATTTATTTATTTATTTATTTATTTATTTGTTTGTTTGTTTGTTTGTTTGTTTAAATTCATCAACCACCACCAGGGGGTGCTGCAGCACCACTCCAGGTGAACACTAATAAACCTTACCCTGTCCTAATTAGATGTAATGAACTTAATATTTTTAACTCAAATCAACTGGTGACTTAAGTGAATGCTTACAGAACATAGCTAATGAAATAAAACATATCTCCCCCAAACCCTCAAATCAAATATTTATTTATTTATTTATTTATTTATTTATTTATTTATTTATTTATTTATTTATT
>JAHTLZ010000030.1:9890726-9903338 GCA_023846285.1 Phrynocephalus versicolor | reverse complement strand
AACAACAACAACAACAACAACAACAACAACAACAACAACAACAACAACAACACAGCTAACTACGCTGTATTACAAAATCCAGTGTAGTTAGCTGTGTGGTTAATAATAACAATGTATCTGAAATTATGTTAATAGGATGATTGTATAACACAGATAAGAACAATGTACTATTATAAGTACTCAGTAGATACAAAGAAGGTAAGAAGAATGGAGGTCTGTGGAATGAACATGAACTCTTATTAACCAGTAGAAACCTGCAACAGACTAAGTCACAAAGGAACTGAAAGGAACAGATTTGCAAAGATGTTTAAAAAAAAAACAGCATCAGCTTCAATTTGACTGTTTCAGAAGCATAGTGAGACAGGTGTAGGATTCCTATGTGACGAAGAAAAAAAAAGATATTACTGGAGAAAAATTAGGACATGTAGCCAAGAGGAAGAGTGAATTATTTTCATCCGTTTTCCTCAGTGCTGGATGGGTTGGACAAAAACCTGAATCAGAACCCTTCATTTCAAACAGTGTATCTGAAAAACATCAACCTAAGGTGACAAAAGGAATGCAGTTTTTAGGCCTGGCTAATTAACAAATCAGCAGTACCAGATGGCATCCCTCCACAAACTCAAATGTCAAATAGCTTATCTGCTCACAGAGAGAGGAAAAGGAAGGAAGGGGATCTAATACAGCAGAGTACTCCTTCATTGAGTTAACTGGGCATACATTAGGTTGGAATTAATGATGCACCAGACACTTCCAAGACAAGAAAATCTTGTCCTTCCAATATCTATGCCAAGTAAGTGGCAAAAATATAATTAAGGCTACAGTTCTGAGGCATGGAGGAAATTAAAACAAAGCATGATTGGTTAAAGAACAATTCATATGGCTTCTACCAAGATCAAACATGCCCCAGTAGTCTTTCTGAATTACTTGAGTGTGTCAACAACCAAGTAGAAAGGGCTTTTGAAGAAAATTCTTGAACTTTCAGAACATTTTTAACATATAGTCTCTATCAAATACTATTAAGCAGGCAACAGACACTGGACAAGACAAAAACACCATTTATGAATGGATGTTCAGTGAAGCTTTGCCTTTTAAATAAAGGCAAGGTAATGTTTTTGTTTTAATATGCCATCAAGCAGGAACTGCCTTACAGTGGCCCTAATGGGGCTTCCAATGTGACATTTTTAAAGGAGTGACTTTACCAGTTTTACACTATCAATGAGTTTCCATGGCTGAGTGGGAATGAGTATCCAGACTGCAGAGGATATTAGATCACCAAAAATGAGGAAAGGGTGAAATTTTGAGCACTACAGGACTCTTCTATGGGCTCTGCATTTCAGAGGAGAGCTTGAGAGGAGGAGAACAGAAAATACTTTTTAAAAAGCTTTAATATGCAATAAAATATTGATCAAGCTTTCAGCAGGAAAACCCATCCTGCCATCTTCGGGATTGCTAACGGCAAATGCTGACTACAGTGCATGTTAATATATCACAGAACATTCAAATGGACTAGTTGTTCATTTATCTTACTGCTGACTTCATGAGAATAATCCTCCTGGTTCTTAGTTTATTTAAAATTTTATAAAAAAAATTAAAAGTTTACAAAAATTAAAATAGATAAATTTGCATGTGCCATAAATTAATTTTATTTATTTGAAATATGAGGAAATTTTAATACTTTCTCAACAGTACAACCTTGTAATTATCTACTTTGAAGGAAGTGTTACTGAGTTCCATGAGACAAATATAAAAGTGGAACAGATGATACCTTTAGGCTACTATAAAAATAACAAAACATTGCTAATATTTCGGGGGCAAGCCCCCTTCCTCAGAGCAGTACCAATAGGTAATAACATGGCAAAAGATGGATTTGCCAGGGATTATTTTTTAGGTGTAGAGTCCATGGCAAGATGGGAAAAGCTGGCAGTTCAGTTCGGGCTTGGAGCTTCGATGTTCTTGGGCTGCCTTTGAAGTAAAAGGAGGGAGGGAGGTATTTTTATTGTCCCAGTCCTTCTAAAGACATGTCAGGGCTCACTTACACACATTCTCACCTCTCCTCAAGGTGACTTGCCAAGACCCAAAGTCCCTGATTTGTCAGCGACGGGAGGGGGCTTTCGTGTAGAAGGCCCATGCATTTCATTTGAGGGTTGGGATAAAATTTGGAAAAGTACACTGAGTATAGCTAATTGGATCAAATAAAAGGAAAGAGATTACCCAGTGTTGCAGTCCTGTTAAAGGTCCAGTTGCCTCTTTCATGGTACAAAGTAGAGATGGGCACGACCAGGGAAAATGACGTTTTCGAGTTGTCGTGTGTCGGAGCCAGCCCGTTTCGGCTCGTTTCCGTTTTTTTGCGAAATTTTTCAAAAATTTGTCGTTTCGTGTGTTGTTTTTTCATCTGTCGTTAGTACTGGTTTAGGGGGGTAGCGGGCTTCTGGAGGCACCTCTGTGGGGTGGGTGCCTCCTCTGGCCCACTTTGAAGGGAAAGCAGGCTCCTGGAGGCACCTCGTGGGTGCCTCCTCTCCTCACCCGCTACAAAGTGGCATGCATAGCCAATTGGATATGCATACCAAGTTGAGGGGCAGAGAGGCACCTCTTTTGGGTGCCTCTCTGTAGACCGCAGGCCCACTGCTGATATTGCATCTGGGGGCACTGTGGTCCACCAAGAAGGGAAGTGTACTTGCGTGTGTAGTGCAATGCAAGTACACAGGTTTGGCTTAGGGTTAGGGTTAGCACAGGGGCTAGGCTTAGGGTTACTACAGGTAAGGTTAGGGTGAGTTAGTGGGGTGCACCTCTGGGTGCCTCTCTGACCCACTAAGAAGGACAGTGTACTGGCGTATGGGTTAGGGTTAGGGTTCGGGTTCGGGTTCAGGCTACGGTTAGTGGGCTTTTTATGCCCGACAGGCACATCCCAGAAGTCTTGGTCAAGACCTGGTCAAGTGGCCATGCGATTGGTGGAATGGCTCCAAAAATTTTCATGGTCCACTCCCATGGCCAGCCCATCATTGCACACTGCACAGGTGTAAAAAAATAAAAGTAAAAATAAAATAAAATAAAATCAATGGAGACGTTTTGTTGCAAGACAAACCCACTGCTGCTACTGTAAAAAATTCAGACAGTTTTAAATAGCTATTTTTGCATGTTTCTGTAGTGCTTTGGTGTGTTTTTGGACCACCCACGATTTCAAAATAATTTGCTTGCTGTCGCCCCATTTTGGATCCCCCGCCCGCACCGCGCGCATGGCATGGCGAGTTGGCGAGATGACAAGGATGCGCAGCCCAGGACAGGAGAGGGGGGAGGCCAGGGACCCCCCCCAGAAACCACCCCTCTGGTAAGTGCCCTCAGGCAGGCAGGCATATTTTCGCCTGCTTTTTTTGGCCGGGAATCAATCGGTTTTTTTTTTTTACTTTTTAAATTTTTTTTTGTGCCGTGCCACTTGGCGAGTTGGCGAGACGACGAGGGTGCGCAGCCCAGGAGAGGAGAGGGGGGAGGCCGGGGACCCCCCCCAGAAACCACCCCTCTGGTAGGTGCACTCTCAGAGGCAGGCATATTTTCGCCTGCTTTTTTGGCCGGGAATCAGGTTTTTTTTCCTTTTTAAAACTTTTTTCTGTGCCGCTTGGCATCGCGCGATCGCTGCGATGCCAGGAACGACAACTCGACAAATCAGACCCAATTTTTCTTTAGTCGGTTCGAGTTTGAGTTCTGGTGGAGTAATTATCGTTACCGTTTCCGTTGCGTAACGGAAACGAGGATTTCGTCGAGTCGTGCCCATGTCTAGTACAAAGTGTGGGCGGCTCATTTCTGGTATCCCAGTATTCCCAATTGAAGCAAAACAATTCAAGGAGTCATTGTAGCCATGAGACTTTCTTACTGGTAAGTTCATATGGAATTGCAATCTAAGTAAGATGAGGTTGCTCAAATATATTAGACAATAGGCTGAGCAATGGTAGAGTCTCCTGACATAACTTGAATGGCTGAGAAATTCATCTCTGTTCATGTGTTTAAGTAAACCATCCTGATTCAAATTTAGTGCACAGGTGTATAGAATCTTCACAATCAATCTTATTGTTTGTTCAGTTCCAATTTTGCTATGCAGCCCTATTGGGTCAATAATATAATATAAACTAAAATCTCTGTGTAGGATTTAATAGGTTAAAATGTGTGGGAAATAGTAGTCTGAGAAAAATCTGTACAAAACTGTAGAATGTTGTGTTGCACAGTGGTAAAATAAAGCAATGCTCAGTTTTTCATGTGCTTCCTTGGACAGTAATTTTTGAGCATCAGTGCGTTCAAAATATATTAGGCTGAATTCTTTATATATACATATTTTAATGAAACTTAGAGGACCTGTCCTCGTTCTTTCCTCCACTGCTAGCTTCTCACCTTGTAAAACTATCTTAATCTATGTCCATCACCATATCTTGTTGAAATAATTATCTGCTTGGATATTTTTGGAGGGTAAAAGAAACATTTATCCTAGTCTGTCAAGGCAATTCTTGCATCTTTCATATGCTACACTGGAATGTTAGTATCTTTTGGGTGTTGAAATACCAAAATGACAGCAGTCATTAAAAAGGATGATAAATATTCTAAGGACCAAACTATCAAATTGATGAGGCGTATTGTGACTTGCTATCAGTACATTGTTGGAAGTTAATACAACATGCACAACATTTTCCTGAAGTAATTCCAGGGGAGGAAAATCTGAGTCATTTGCTCCGTCCTCTTGCCCTTTCATATATTTTTTTTAAGAAAATCTTTTTAAGGTAAGCACATCCCCAAGAGCATATCTGGCAAATTTCCCAAGAAGCACTTTAAATTTGTAGAAAGGATATTGGCCTATATGTTCCCTCATTTAAGTTGCACAGAGCGTGAACTGGGTGGGTGCAGCAGATTGTAATATGGGCCATTAAACTTAACAAAACTCTGGAAGTGCACAGTATGTTGTAAGGTCAGAAAAGGATGAAAAAAGATGTCCACTTTTTTTTGAAAATGAGAAAAGGACACAGAGCATGAATGCAGATCTAGAGCAACTGGAAAGCACACCAAGAACCAATAACGAAACAATGGGTTAAGCTGGGTTTAACATGGCCAAATGATGGCTAAAGTTTTCTCAAAGCAGTGTCAGGGATGTAATGGGGTTGGACTATGGGGAGTGCACATTTCAGAACAGGAGTGAAGGATGTTTTTTCATGGAGCAGCAGATAACTTGGCAGATCTGCCAGCTCTGCACATTGATGGGCTGAGGTTGAGGCTTTTAGGTTTCCATTTGGTTTGTGAAAGGAGTAAAGGACAAAGATGAAGTCCATAGACAGTGAAAAAGAAAAGGTAGATATGTTACTTTTCCCCCTGGTGAAATTCGTACTTTATGTAGCAGCCAAATGAAATTGGGGCGTCTTTTTGTCTGTTGCCCGGGGAATAGATTCTATTTAAAAGCAGGTCTATTAGAGCTAAAGAATATATCGTTAAGCCATTGCTCATGCTGTTTCTGAAAAGAAAAAGAAAAAGAAATCTATGGCTGTGGCTATAGGAGAAAGACTAATAGAAAGATTCTCTGCTCTCAAGAAGTGTTCTCAATACCAGGAGGCCTGAGGATGGTAGCAAGATACTGGCCACAGGGTTTCTCCCTTCCTAGTTGGCACATTCTCTGCCAGAGAGTTTGAAGAGAAAGAGAAGGAAAGGGAGAAGGGAAAGTTTTTCATCAAGAAGTAATGAATATTATTTAGATGAAACCATTTCAAAAAAGAGAAAAAAGGACTTTTTGATCAACTTTATGAAACTTGCTTCAAAAAGTACAGAAAATTGTTCTATTTCCAGGCAACCTGGTGAGATGGCTACAATGTCACTTTGGCATTTGTGTGAGATAGTTATATAAAATTGCTTTTGGGCCACTTCAAAAATGATCAGGACTTAGGGACTTTACGCAGCCTTTATGATACTGTTCTGAACTACTTGGAACCTAGACTTATAGATGAAATTACCTGTGTGCTCCTGTGAATGATTACCCCCCACCCTAGATAGTTACATTGGTCATCTGCTCTATGGAAACAGTACAGTGCTAAATTAATATCTCAAAATACCTACAGCGCAGAGAGGAAAAACAGGGCTTTTTCATAAGCAAGACATGAATGTCCGTACATACTATGAAGGCAGTGTGACATGCAACCTTCAAAATCACCCTTTTACATTCAAATTGCATTCTTTTACACTATAAATCTTTTCTAATATGACCCTTTAAGGTCCCTTGCCTTTCTGTCTGTTTCTGTGGATGATATTGGTTGCTAGATGGATGTTTGTATAATAGGATGGTAGCTTCAGTTCTTTTCTGTCTAGTCTGTCAATAACTGTCAGCTGATCATGGTAATCTCAGACACCGTATAATGTTATTTTACTGAGGCACCTCAGTAATTCTTATTTCCTCTGTGATGGTGAAACATGTGAGAAACCTGGTTTACTGTGTGGTACCAATAACGCCAGTGGTCCCAGACCTTGTACAGGCACTGAATATGTCCCCTCCCACTATCAATTATTTCAAATTTTGATTACTCCCTTCAGTTTTCAAAGTGCTTGAAGAGACCAATTCCTAGCATCTACATGACCTAGAATTACCAGGTCATCAGCATCCATTTCCCTGAGATTTCAGGACCAATAATTTAAGACTGAGGGAATATCCTTGTCAGAGAGGTTGTGCAAACAAGGATTGAGAGGAGTATTTCTTAAATCTGAAAGCTTAACATCACTACATCCGGGGCTTGTGAATAGACATGGGCACGACTTGGCGAAATTTTCGTTTCCATTTTCATTTGTCGTTTCCGTTACGTACGAAATGACAAACAAAAATTGAGCTAGAAATTGAACGAAACAAAACGACCCATGAAAATTGTGGTCGTTAGTTTCGTTTTGATTACTGGCGGCGCACAATGTGAAATGAGCTGTTTTAAATGTTAAAAAAAAGCCCTGGACATCCATAAAAATGCAGCGATAATTATTTATACTGTCTGATAATACCTACCAGGGGGGTGAGGGGGTCCTTAAAACGTGCATTTATGTCTTTTCTCAGATCGCTGTATTTTTTTTTCCTTTAAGGGGAGTTGGGGACATTGACCCAAAATGGCTCCCAGATGCCTAATATTGATTTCTTGGGTATTAAAATGCCCTGGACATCCATTAAAATGCAGCGATAATGCGAGAATTATTTGAAAATATTACTTACCAGGGGGTTGGCGTCCTTAAAACGTTTGGTTTTGTCTTCTCCCATCACGATGTATTTTTCTTTTCACTTTAAGGATGACAAAATGGATGTCGCCATGCCAGCCACTCCAGCCACAACATGGAGGCAAGTCATGTGATTGGATCATGTAAATTCTTGGAAAACTTCAACCAACAGCATGCCCAGGTTGCAGACTGGGCAGGTCTGGCAGCCACAGAGGGCATAAAAAGCTCTGGCAGCCCCCGGAAATGCTTTAAAATCATGCAAAAAGCGTGTAGAAACGACAAACGAAAAAACAAAAAACGAAATGACAAATTTTTGAAAAATTTCACGAAAAACGGAAATGACCCGAAACGGACCCGTCCCGAAAAACGACAACTCGAAAAAAAAAATTCTGGTCGTGCCCATCTCTACTTGTGAATCAAGAAGGATTACGAGTCATAATGTGCTTGCTCCACTCTTACTTCAGTGGAAATGAGGCACCCTGCCTTGGTTCATATTGTAGAAGATGCCTGACATTGCCATGCCAAACAGCCAGCAGCCAGGAAAGAGACTGAGGAGAAAGGCAGAGTCCATGTACACTGAAAGCAACACATATTTTAAACCCCCTTCAAGCTGAGCTCCTGCACCAGTTGTAAATTGGTGAATATGAGCACTTGGACATCTCATACACAAAAGCAATTTTCTTCTGTGGAGCTGAGATTTGTTGTTCATCCTGGGGATGCCAAACATAGTAATTTCTGGTGCTCTGAATTCTGCATCAAAAGAGATGTCTGTGAAGACTCTCAATCATCCAGGTGAGTTTACCTGGAAGGTGAATCATGGCAACCGGACTTCTTTTCTTGAGATATTGAAACATTTTGCTACTCAGCCAAACAGCTTAATCAGTCTGAGGAAAGTTAGTGGCAAACCCTCAATTTTATAGTTCACTTTTTAATTTTTATATAAAAAAAATCCAATGCCAACCGTGAAGCCCCTGGGGCCCCCGGGTCTGGGTTGGCACTTTTAATATTTTTGTTAATTTTTTTACATTTTACAAGGCTGACTATGCAGTTCCTGGGCCAGGTTGGCACTTTTTAATTTATTATTATTATTATTATTATTATTATTATTATTATTATTATTATTAAAGTCCCTGATGCTGGGGCTGTGTTTTTTTCCCTACAGCTGAGAGGTGCTTGCTTCCCTGGACGCCGTTTGCCGCCGAAGAGAAGGTTGGGGCTCGGCACGGGACTCAGGGTAGGTGTTCCTCCAGAACAAAAAATGAAATGAATGAAACAGAAATTTCTGTTTTATTTTGTTTCATTTTTCTTTCATGGGTTGGTTCATTATTTGTTTTATTAGCTAACAAAATGAATAACGAATAATAAAATGAATTAAACATTCATTTCATGCCCATCTCTAATCATGAGTCCCTGAGTTCTTTGATGCTAACAGTTTTTGGTCCATGTCAGCCAACTGGCCACAGAACTGTAAAAAAGCCTGAGCAAGCAGAAATGCTAGTTCTTGAAAAGATGGAAGGGAGATGTTTCTGCTGCTAAATTTTCAGGTGACAAGAGAAGTGTGAACAAACACACTAATTATAAACCTATCCATATGCTTATCAAAAATTATATCACTGGAACTATGAAATAATATTAGATCAGAATTATAGAAATGAAATAATAATCACTATTTATTATTGAAATAGTAGCATTACAACATTCTTTTTTATTTGAGGGCACATGAAGAAACCACATTTAGCCTCAGCTTAAGCATTCTCCTGTATTTTCCTGACACTGTACCATGGTTACTTCTGCAACCCTGGAACAAAACTTAGGCACAGTAGGTTAACATTTCCCCATAGTTTGAAATAAGCAATCAAGGCAAGAGAAAGAAGGTTCATTGTTTATTAATGTGCTACCACACAGATGTGGGCAAATAATGATTCCAATCCCATGCAACAGAACACAGTGAGAATTCCATCTGATAACAAACACATGAGAGTGCACTCTACATAATCTTGATTGTTTTGTGCTTTCCCATCCAGTGTTCTAGTCAGTGTCCAACGACAGGCAGAGTCTCCAGTGCTAAACAATACCAGCTAATAATGGAGCTGTCAGTTGGTTATAATTGCTTGACACCAGAGAGCACCAGAACACATCACATGAACTGCTGACAGGGTGAATCCTTCAGGAAAATGAGACATCCTGCAGGGTTTATATGTGCTGCGTTGAACATATGCCAGAAGCTTGTCTGTTAATTGGAGAACTGAAAGCCCAGATGGCAGCAATGAGGAGGAACCGCAAAAACAACAAAAAACCTGGAAGGTTGCCCACAATGGTCTCATTTTGGAGCTACCTTTGCCAGATGAAAGAACAGCAAATCCCATGTGGGATAACAAAAATGTCTCCCTATGTTCAGTGGATTACTTATTGGTTCTCTGATGTATATAATAGAGATTGAAAAACTGTACTTTAAATGGCAACTGAGACATTGTCTATGCTATTGTGGGACCAGGCTTTGATGCCTGGGCGATACTGGGACCCTCAGTATTAAAAAAAAACACATAAATGTCTAAATACTGCAAATCTAGATATATGTACATTTGCTACATGTTACTTTCAGGAAACATTGAATTTTTAAAAATCTCATAATCCAAGATTAGAACATACTGATATATGTGCACATTTGTTTTTCCCATTGTTTGTAATTTATCATTCTAGGTAGCAGTTGTGTGTTCTCTCTCCCACCACCACCCACCTATGGTTTGGTCACAGAGAAAAAAATTCCAGAACCCCATATTCTCCAAGTGCCAAATCTCTCTAGCTCTGGACAATGCAATAAAGTGCAATAAACTCTTGGAACGGGGCTGTGGTGGCAGCTGGCAGTTGCTGACACCCACCTGCCATATCATTTGCTGCTTGATGGCTACCTTTAGAGATGCATTCCAAATGGTTAGGCTTGAGAGGTGAGGTACAAGTGTGACTTAGATTTTGCATACTAGGTGTTCCTAACATCAAGTCGAGTGCTAACTTTTAAGCAGAAAGTTGTCCTGTGAATTATTTTAATCAACAAAGAAAACAAATGGGTTAGGTGGGAGACACTCAGATTGTTGAAGGGGGTGAACAGGAAGTTTCTTCTCCTTCCACATACATTGCTCTTGCTCTTTGTAAGATGTACCCCACCCCTCTCTCTCATTCTCTCTCTCTCTCTCTCTCTCTCTCTCTCTCATTTAGTTCCTTTGGAGACCTCATTGACTCAAACACAGGCAACTTCATGACTCAGATTCTTCATCAGTACACAGGCAGGGGGTTACCATCCTCTGGTGAAAAAATAATGAATGTGACATAAATGAATATCTTTGGAATCCTATCAACTACTGCCTCAAAGCAGATATTCATGGCTATCTTTGTGGGCGTTTTGCTTTTCTGGTTTTCTTATACCTTTTTAAAACAACTGTAAAAGGATCACAGGGAGCTGAAAGCATACAGAAATAAAAGATAGAGAAATGCTTGATTACAAAAAGTACATGCATTATACTTTTTTATTTCTTTTTCCTTTTTTGGTGGGGAGGGAAATATAGAGCACAACATTTCTAGCATATTTAATTCAATTATGTGGGTGGTGGAATGTCTGTTCTTTTATGTGGGTCATCTAGTCCATATTTTGCTTGCTGCTTTCTATAGAAAACAGCACCTGCCTATTTCAGCAAGAGGTCTATTCCTTTGGATTAGCTACTCAAACCCTTCATCTTCTTACATTATACCTGTCACACATGCCATATGACTTAATCAAAGGAATGTTTCAATATGTTTTGCTTTCCTAGTCCATGCTGTTTCCTTTCCTTATTATTGATGCACAAGAGTGCAGCAATGATCTTATGCTGGCAAAGCAAATCAATATTCTCTAGAGCTATTCTAAATATTGGGGCAGCCCAAACAAAAATGCATAACTTTCAGTCTGCACTTCATATCAGCAAATTAAACTGAGCTTTATGACCCCCATCACCAGTCAGGATGATCTACAGAATACCCTCTTATGCTCAGCACCATTCACAATGATATGAAAATGGGGGGAGGGAGGGATCCTGGAAGCCAGCTTCTGGGAGGGGCTTACAAGGCCACCAAGTCCAACACTCTTGCACACGAGATTGGACTTGACAGCCTTGTAGGTCTCTTCCAGATGCATGACTCAATGACTCCTTTTTTCATCAATTCACTACTTAACATAAGAACATAAGAACATAAGAAGAGCCATGCTGGATCAGGCCAAAGACCCATCTAGTCCAGCTTCCTGTATCTCACAGTGGCCCCACCAGATGCGTCTGGGAGCACACGAGACTAGATATCTGTCTCCTGATACCACTCTCCTGCATCTGGCCCTTGAAGTACCCCGGTTTTAGGCCTGGGGATTACACATCTCCATCATGGTTTGTAACCTGTGATGGACTTTTCCTCCAGGAATCTGTCCAATCCCCTTTTGAAGGCATCCAGGCCAGATAACATCACCACATCCTGTGGCAGGGAGTTCTATAGACTAACAACATGCTGGGTAAAAAAGTATTTTCTCACTCTCCCAACCCTCTATTTGATTGGATTCCCATAGTTCTTGTATTTTGTGAGAGGGAGAAGAGCATCCCTTTATCGACTTTACTCATACCGTACATAATTTTGTATGTCTCATTCATATCCCCCCTCAGGCCCCTTTTTTCCAGATTAAAGAGCCTGACATTCTGTAGTCTTTTTTCATAAGGGAGGTGCCCCAGCTCAGTAATCATTTTAGTCGCTCTCTTCTCCACCTTTTCCAGTTCCACTATGTCTTTCTTGAGATGCGGTGACCAGAATTTCACGCAATACTCCAGGTGCGGCCTTACTATTGTTTTGTATAATGGCATTATAATGTTGGCTGTTATATTTTCAACCCCCTTTTTGATAATCCCTAGCATAGAATTGGCCTTATTCACCGCTGCCATACATTGGGTAGACACCTTCATGGAGCTGTCCACCAACACACTAAGATCTCTTTCCTGATCCGTCATGGATAAATCAGAGCCCATGAGTTGATAGATAAAGTTTTGATTTTTTGCCCCAATATGCATTACTTTACATTTGGCTACATTAAATCACATTTGCCACTTTGCAGCCCATTCCCCCAGTTTGGAGAGATCCTTCTGGAGCTCTTCACAATCTTTTCTGGTTTTTACCACACGGAAAATTTTGTGTCATCTGCAAACTTGGCCACCTCACTGTTTATCCCTGTCTCCAGGTCATTTATGAACAGATTGAAAAGCACTGGTCCCAGGACAGAGCCCTGGGGCACACTGCTTATCACTTCTCTCCATTGTGAAAATTTCCCACTGACACCTACTCTTTGTTTCCTGGATCTCAACCAGTTCTCAATCCATAAGAGGACCTGCCCTCTTATCC
>JAHTLZ010000030.1:9870622-9890716 GCA_023846285.1 Phrynocephalus versicolor | reverse complement strand
ATCTGCAATTTCATTTCTCAGTTCCCTAATAACCCTTGGGTGGATGCCATCTGGGCCCGGTGACTTGTTAATCCTTAATTTTTCAATTAGTCCTAAAACCTCCTCTCTTTTAACCTGTATTTGATTTAATTCTTTAGTCAAGAGGGGCGGCTGAGGCAGCGGAATCCGCTCAAGGTCCTCTGTCGTGAAGACAGACGCAAAGAACTCGTTCAATTTCTCTGCAATGTCCAAGTCCTCCTTAACCTCCCCTTTTCCTCCCTCACCATCCAGAGGCCCAACTGGTTCTCTGGCAGGTTTTCTACTTCTAACATATTTTAGGAAGCTTTTATTATTACCCTTTATATTGCTAGCCATTCGTTCCTCAAAGTCTTTCTTTGCCTCCCTTATCATCTTCTTACATTTCTTTTGCCAGAGTTTGTGTTCCTTTTTATTTTCCTCATTTGGGGAGGATTTCCATTTACAGAAGGACCTCTCCTTGTGCTTTAGAGCCTCTCTAACTCCACTCGTTAACCATGCCAGTGTCCTCTTGGACTTAAATGAGCTCTTCTTTCTTTGTGGTATGCACTTGTGCTGGGCCTCTATTATTGTTGTTTTAAACAGGCTCCATGCACTCTGAAGAGATTGGATTCTTCTAACCTTCCCCTTCAATTTCTCTCTAACTAGTTTCCTCATCTGAGGGAAGTTTGCCATTCGGAAATCAAGGGTTTTTATGTCTGATTTGGTTGACACACTTCCTCCGACATGCATGACAAAGGAAATTGCAGCATGGTCACTGTTCCCCAGAGGCTCAGTGACATTCACATCCCTGACCAGGTCCTGAGTATCACACAGTATTAGATTCAGAGTTGCCTGTTCTCGGGTGGGCTCCATGACAAGTTGCTCTAAGGCACAGTCATTCAGCAAGTCAAGAAAACTGAGGTTTTTTTCTTGCCCAGAGCTCCCATTGGCCCAGTCAATGTGGGGATAATTGAAGTCCCCCATGATTACTATCCTATCCCTCTTAGCCACCTCCATGATTTCTCTCCTCATTTCAAGGTCCCCCTCAAGTTTTTGATCTGGTGGACGATAGAATACTCCAACTATCACATCACTCTTTGGACCTGGTAGTTTAACCCACAGTGATTCTATGGTGGAGTCAGACCCTCTGTCAATCTCCATTCTGCTGGATTTTACCCCTTCTTTGACATAGATGGCCACTCCCCCTCCAACCCTCCCCTCTCTATCCCTTCTATAGAGTTTATAGCCTGGGATTGCTGTATCCCACTGGTTCTCCACATTCTACCAGGTTTCTGTTATGGCTATTATATCTATGTTATCCCTAGCTGCCAAATGTTCAAGTTCTCCCATCTTTGCTCGGAGGCTTCGAGCATTGGCGTAGAAGCACCTGTACAGTGGGTCCCGCAACAGCTCCTGCCTTGTTCTTTTCCCCCCACAGCTTTTATTTTCAGTAGACGAACTGTCACATTCCGTTATTCTGCCAGTGTTAATACTTGCTATGTCATCTCTATGTGATTCTCTACCCTCTCCAACCTCATTCCCTGAGGATGAGTTGTTCCGAACCGGATGCCACTCAGCTCCTGTCGGCTTTCCCCCAGTTATCAGTTTAAAAGCTGCTCTGCTGCCTTTTTGAGGTTGAGTGCCAGCAATCTGGTCCCATCATGATTCAAGTGCAACCCATCCCTCCTGAACAGGTTTGGCTTGTCCCAAAATGTTCTCCAGTTCCTGACAAATCTAAAGCCCTCCTCTCGACACCATCGCCTCATCCACGCATTGAGGCTTCTGAGTTCTGCCTGCCTGGCGGGTCCTGCACGAGGAACAGGTAGCACTTCTGAAAATGCTACCTTGGAAGCCCGGGACTTCAATCTTCTACCTAGCAACCTGAATTTGGCTTCCAAGACTGACCGCTTGGCCTTCCCGACATCATTGGTACCGATGTGTACCATGACCACTGGCTCCTTCCCAGTTCTCTCTAACAAGCTATCTATATTTCTGGTGATGTCTGCAACCTTTGCACCCGGCAGGCAAGTGACCATATGGTTCTTCTTCGTGGTCCTCTGTGATTGCACACAATGGGTTTCAGGTGTGTTCACAGAGCAGACCTCGGAGTGTTTCAAAGCTAGGTAATTAAAGGACCTCCTTCCCTATAAATATAGGCCCCGCCCCTTGTACCTCAGTTCCTTCTTTTCCGCCGCAGCAGTAGCCTCGGTTGTTCTTCAAGCTGTGAGTTGATATCTAAAGGAAAGAAATTCATTCTTTGTTTAAAACCTTTTTCCTTGGTTAGAAGGAACTCCTTCCCTTTTCCCCTTCTAGTTTCCCCTCCCCCTTTCCCCCCCTACGGGGGGAGAGGAAAACTTTCCCCTTTCCCCAGTTTATGGCTTTTCAAGGGCCATTTAAATGCTGTTCTTCCTGCTGGAACAAGATTCCGGTTTCGGACGGCCACTCCCTTTGCTTATTTTGCCTGGGAGAGAGCCACTTGTCCGCGTCTTGCTCCCACTGCAAAAAATTCACAAAGCCAACCTTGCGGTCACAGCTAAAAAGACTCAAATATTTCCTTTGGGAGCGCTCTCTTCAGCCAGTCATGGCGTCCACTGCAGCCCCTAATGAAACGCCGCAGATGTCCTTGCCTCTCAACCAGCCCTCTACTTCTACGGGCGAACAATCGGCTGCTTCTAGATCAAAGAGCTGAGCAAGGAAAAAAGCTTCAAAGGCGGATAAAAACAGCCGAAACGCTGGCTCCCGTCCCAGCCCTCCGCCCGAGCGACTTCCTGCTCTTCACCTGCCTCAAGAGGTTTCGGATGCCGGGCGCGTCTCTAGAGAGCAATCACCTCTGGCTCTTCCAAGCCCAAGAAGCCCCCTTGCAGGAGAGGCTGAGGCAGCAATGGCACAGGATACTGCCCGTGCCAACCGGGGAGATCGCCGAAGTGCGATAAGAAGTTCCCCGCGCCTTACATCTCAGCTGGGAGAAGCCTCCCCGTCAGCTGGAAGGCGGCGGCGCCGGCGAAGCCGGAACTCTAGCCCAGACTCCACCTCGAGCTCTACCAGCCGCGCCGCAAGACATTGACGCCACCCCAGCTATTCCGCTTCCTCTGGGGAACCCTACACTCGGCGCTCTCACCGGCATCGCCTCTCGACCTCGGCAGGTCGATTGAGGTCACGATCTCCAGATCGCAGACGCCGGCGCTCCCCCTCTGTTTCTTCGGGGATAAATTACAACTGCCGATCATCGGCCCCGACAACAAACCATGAAAGGAGGGGCTTGTCAGATCCGCACCATCCTCGGGCGCGATACTCCAGCCGCTCTCGACGGAGGTCTCCGTCCTTGTCGGCTAGTTCTGGATCCCATCATCCACAGGGGCGCTATAGCCGTTATGCAGGCTCCATAGCCTCCCTTGCTTCCTTCTCAGAAGAGGCATCATTCAATAAAGCATATCGCTATGGCCACCCTTCTATGCTATATTGGCAACCTAATTTCATGGAAGTTCCTCCACTGTACTTCCATAGAAGACGCCACAGATCTAGGTCTAGATCTTCACCATCATCACCATCTAGCCATGGTTCCCCGCCTAGGCATCGCCGAAGATTGCAGAATGTTAATATTAGACCAACACCCACTGTGCAGGGTTCTGGGTTGCCGGCTAATACAACTGCACCTGTGGTCTCAGAGGTTGCTCAGCAATCAGCCAGCCCTACCACATATGTACCTCCATTAACCAGAGCCTCAACGCGAGTGCCTCAAGACACACCTCTGGCACGTCAATCGGCTACTACTTCACAGTCCTCAGATCCCTCCTACTTACCATCTGGAGACGAGCTAGTATCAGACTCATGGGATTCTCAACCCTCTTCATCAGTTGACTCCCAAGAACATTACTCGGGTCTAGAATCTGACACTTCACGAACTCAAGTGTCTTCTCCTGCTGAGGACTACAAATCCTACTCACAACTAATAGCCAAGATGGCTAAGGCACTAAATCTGATTGTCGTTCAACCTTCCTTAGATGATGACGATCACATGTTTGATGATCTCTCAGATGACCGGACTCCGCCCTGCAAACTAGCTTTCATTAAGCCAATGCTGCGTTTGATAAAACAATCTTGGGAAAAACCTTCATCCTCATTCCAGATGCCACGCAGAATTGAGAATCTATACAGAACCCATGGTGACAACACCGTTTTCCTACAAAAGCATCCACTCCCAAACTCCTTTATTGTTAATTCCACCCAAGGCAGAACTCGCTCCCGATCATCGGCTAACCCTTCTAATAGAGAAGGGAGAAAACTGGACATGCTAGGCCGTCGCCTATACTCACTCTCTTCTTTCATCATCAGAGTAGCGAATTATACAGCGGCAATGGGAGCTTATTTACGTAATGTAGGAGACAAGATGCAGCCTCTCCTAGAACTACTACCAGAAGACCAGCGTGCCCGAGCCATGTCTTCATACCAAGATATCATGACCTTAGCCAGACATGAAAGATTTGCGTCCAGACATACAATTGATGCTGCAGCCAGGCAGTTAGCCACTGTCATTGTACTACGTAGACATGCGTGGCTGAGATCCACCACTGTCCCAGAGGACTCTAAGTCCCGGATTGAAGACCTACCGTTTGATGGCAAAGGCCTTTTTGATCCACAGACGGACGACATTTTGGACAGGCTCAACAAGCTTAGCAAGACCTCACGCTCGTATTCATATCAGAACACTTACAGATCCTTCCGCAGACCCTGGAGACGTACGTCATACTCAAGGTACTTACCTGAAAGGCAGAGGTTCCAGCCTAGTACAGGGTCATATACTCGTAATCCCTCAGGTCGGCAACGAACCCGTGCTTCTCAACGTCAATCTGAAAGGACAAACAAACAGAGTTTTTGACATCACCCCATGCCCTATCCCCAGCCACCGGCCCCAAGGATGCCTAACTCGCTTAGCCCCTCATCTAGCTACGTGGACGGCCATCACTACCGACAGATGGGTATTAAACACAGTCGCCTTCGGTTACTTCATAGACTTCCACCACTTACCTCCGTTGGGCCGTGTTCGCCTTACTACACCATCCTCGGCTCTTCGAGAAGAGGTTCAATCCCTCCTACAAAAGGATGCCATAGAACCTGTACTCATCACAGACAAACTCAACGGCTTTTATTCCCGTTACTTTACTATCCCGAAGCGAGATGGGGGCCTTCGCCCGAGCCTAGACCTCAGAAATCTGAACGTCTTCCTACTCAGGAAGCGTTTTCGCATGGCATCCTTGGATTCCATCATCCCTCTTTTAAAACTAGGAGATTGGTTTGTGGTCATCGACCTCAAAGATGCATATTTTCATGTCACCATTGCTCCTACGCATCGCAAGTATCTCCGTTTTGTGCTGGACGATACTATCTACCAGTTCAAGGCTCTTCCCTTTGGCCTGGCCTCAGCACCCAGGGTCTTTATCAAAGTAATGGCCCCTGTGATTGCCTTTCTCAGACTTCAGGGCATAACAGTTTTTCCTTACCTGGACGACTGGCTCCTGGTCTCTCCTTCTCGCCGCCAATCTCTGCAAGACACCAGTCGTACACTTGCCCTTTTAGATGCCCTGGGTCTACGTGTAAATTTTGAAAAGTCTTCCCTTTCTCCGTCCCAGATCAAACCGTACATTGGAGCCCTTCTAGATTCTGTTATTGGCCGAGCTCTCCTTTCTACAAACAGAAGACAAAAGATCATTGCAGCAGTTCGTCACGCCGTAGACCATCCCGAAGTGACAGCAAAATTTGTTCAACAACTCCTCGGCCTCATGGCCTCGACTACCTCAACTGTTCAATTTGCCCGCCTCCGCATGAGACCCCTACAATTCTGGTTCCTTGCAGTCTTCGATCCAGTAGTCGGAGATCCCAAGACGACTCTGCATATCCCCAACTACCTTTTCCAACACTTAGCATGGTGGATGAACCCAGCAAATCTATCTACCGGAATTTCTTTCCAACCCCCGCGTCTGCAATACCAAATCACGACCGACGCCAGTCTGGTTGGCTGGGGTGCCCATTGCAACAATTTGAGAGTCCATGGCCTTTGGTCCACCACCCAAGCCGCTCTTCATATAAATCAGCTAGAACTCTTAGCAATCATATACGCATTAAAGGCCTTTCTTCCAATAATTCAAGGAAAAGCAGTTCAACTGGTGACAGACAATACAACTGTGATGTTTTATATCAACAAACAAGGTGGAACTCACTCAAGGCCAATGATGGACCTAACCATGCGTCTCTGGGATTGGTGCATTCGGCACGACATCACTCCAATAGCCATTCACGTTTCTACTCGAGAAAACAGACTAGCCGACTTTCTCAGTCGCCAGACTTCCTGCTCCCACGAGTGGTCTCTTCATCCACAAGTCTTCCGTCAGCTCGCAGACCGCTGGGGAAGCCCACAAATCGACGTGTTCGCTTCCAGGACGAACACCAAATGCCCCCAATTCTGCACGAGGGCAGGCCTAGATCCACAGTCGCTTGGGGACGCGTTCATGATTCCTTGGACAAAACACTTCCTGTACCTTTTTCCTCCAATTCCACTCCTGCTCAAAACAATAGTCAAGCTAACGCAGGAGAGGGTGAACGCGATCTTAATAGCTCCTTGGTGGCCGCGTCAGATTTGGTTCCCGTCCTTGAAAGCCATCACGTCGGAACACTGTCGCCTACCGCTTCGACACGACCTTCTCTCGCAGGACAACCTTCAGATCCTCCATCCACATCCAGAGACCTTCCACTTGATGGCCTGGAGAATTTTCCCTCGGTAGATGACATAATTCAATCCTCCAAAAAACCATCCACACGAGCCCTCTACAAGTATAAATTCAAGGTCTTCTTGGCTTTTGCAGCTAAAAGAAACTCAGATCCTATTCCCACCTCTGTGGACCTGCTTTTGTCTTTTCTTCGCCATCTTGCCTCTCTTGGTCGTTCCATTTCGACCTTAAGAGTTTACATTGCAGCCATCGTAGCCCACCAACCACCCAACGATGTTTCAGCGGGCCTCTTTCGACACCACAAGGTGAAAAGCTTCCTCAAAGGTCTCCGTAATATCACACCACATCATCTTAAACCTACACCTCAGTGGTCCTTAACCTTAGTCCTACGACAACTAATGAAGGCGCCCTTTGAACCCCTGGCCAGGGCCTCAGACCAGTTGCTGACGTTCAAAACCCTCTTCCTGGTGGCCATTACTTCAGCCAAACGAGCGGGAGAACTGGCAGCCCTACGGGCGGATCCGCCGTTTCTTCAATTCTTCCCAAATAAGGTCTCGATGTTTCCTGATGTTTCCTTTCTACCCAAGGTGGTCTCCCAGTTCCATGCATCCCAACCGCTCCAACTGCCAGTATTCTTTCCAAACCCTTCCTCAGACCTGGAGCGCTCCCTTCATTCACTAGATGTTAAACGAGCCCTAGCATATTATTTGGACCGCATGAAATCCTGCAGATCTTCTCCGCGTCTTTTCCTGTGTTGCTTTGGTCAAAAACGAGGCCAACCCATGTCACCCCAGTCTATCTCAAAATCTATAGTACGCCTCATCACACTGGCCTACCAACTTGCAGATGTCCCTCTGCCGTCCGGCATTCGGGCACATTCCACCAGAGCTATCTCCACTTCGACGGCATTCTTAAAAGGTGTCTCCATTCCAGAAATCTGCAAAGCTGCTACATGGTCATCGGCCTCAACATTCGTGTCTCACTACAGGCTAGACACAAGACAGAGAGCAGACACGACCTTTGGACGATCTGTACTGTCAGCAGCTTTACCGTGACTACCCTCCACCGGTATGTACAGCTTGTTAATCACCCATTGTGTGCAATCACAGAGGACCACGAAGAAGAAACTGAAGTTGCTTACCTGTAACTCTGGTTCTTCGAGTGGTCTTCTGTGATTGCACACAATGGGTCTCCTTGTGTGCTCGCAGAGCAGACCTCGGATTCTCCTTTAAGCCAGGTAATTGAAGAGAACTCCTTCCCTATAAAGGTAGACTCCGCCCTCTTCCAGCCTCAGTTCCTTCTTTTCCGCCGCTCAGCAAGCACCTCGTTGTTCTTCTCTGTGAGTTATCCTGAAAAACAAAAGAAACTTTATTACTTACCTTGTTTATTTAGAAGGAACCTCCTTCCCTTCCCCTCTCAAGTACACCCTTCCCCTTTCCCCCCTCGGGGGGAGAGGAAAACTTTTCCTTCCCCTGTTTATGGCATTTGCAGTGCCGTTTAAACATTGTTCCTCTTGCCGGAACAAAATTGCAATTTCAGACGGCCACTCCCTTTGTCTTTTCTGCTTGGGAGAGAACCATTTGACTTCTACTTGTTCTCACTGCCGGAACTTTACTAAAGCTACTCTCCGTTCCCGACTTAAACGGCTAAGATATTATCTCTGGGAATGCTCCTTAGCTCCTACAATGGAAGCAACAAACAACTCTTTAGACCTGCCTCAAACCTCAGTGCGGTCTACTCTTCAATCCACCTCTACGGATAATCCATCTACAGCTCAGAGAGATAAAACCCGAGCTAAAAACAAACATTCAAGATCTGATAAGCGTGCACGAAAATCAGCTGTGCACCTCAGTTCCCCTGCTCAACAACTTCAACCTGTGGTACAGCCCCAGGATAATGTCGGGGATGAACAGCACAGAACGGAGCAAGCTGCAGCTCCACAAGCTAGCCCACGAGACTCACTTGTTCGGGGCAACAATGTTACTGAGTCTGTGCCATCAACACAGACCGCCTTGGAGGATCATGCTGACAACAACATTGGATCTAGGAGATCCTCACTGTCGGGATCGGTGGCGAGGCGTCTTACCCCACCGCGTGTGCAGAGGCGGCGCAGCGAAGCCTCTAGCCGATCTCCCACTTTGCGCTCACCGCGCCGAACGGCACGACATCGGAGGCAACCTAACTCATCTGGGGACTCAGCCAGAGACCGTTCCCCACGCCGCCACCATTCCGGGCGCTCATCTTTCCCCGCGCCGCGCCGTTCCCGCTCGCCGGTAAACAGACAGCAGCGCCGCCGCTCTGCCTCATCGGATCGCTCCCTGCTGTCTTTAGGGAGCGCCCGACATCGCAGCTCCCCCTTCTTAACGGAGTGATCTCGTTCTCCGTCTGCCGGCCGACACCGCCTTTCCTCCCCGGGAGAAACCAGGTGGCGCAGAAGGAGCCATACCAACCGCTCCTCAGCTGACCGCCCTCGTCGTCGCCGCCACAGACTTCCCCCTCTTCAAATGAATCGAGCCCGGACCGCCGGAGAGAGCGCCGACACCGCTATGAGGCTTCCTTTGCCTCTTATTCAAACGACTCTATGTATGACGGTCGGCTCCCATATGACTACCCCCCACCATTTTATTGGCATCCGGACTATAGGGGTTTCCCTTCCCAAAACCCTCGGAGACGTCGGCATAGATCTACTTCATTTGCTTCTACAATGTCACCTGACAGTTGCAGATCCCCCCCTCGACGTCGTAGGAGACTGGCTAACATAGAAATGACCTCAAATGCTACGCAGGCACCACAACCGGTCAATGCTGTGCCTTCAACGCTTTCAGCACCAACCTCTACACCTCAACCGGCAACCAATGCTCCATTTGCTTCCCAGACTCAGCATGATGATACAGACCAACTAACATCTGTCACCAGGAGACCTGCTACCCGGGCACATCCTGGTACTCCTCTACAGGGACTTTCAAGTTCTCCCTCTTCTTCAACTGACCCCTCATACTCACCATCTAGAGGTAGCCTTTATTCCAGCTCAGATTCATCTTATACAAGGACTTCCCAACACCATCCTTCAACTTCAGTATCTGAAGGCTTAGAGGATCAAGATCCTACCCCTTCTGAGGATTATAAATCTTATTCCCTTCTGATCTCCAAAATAGCTAGAACACTTAATCTGGAAATAATCCAACCCTCTCCAGATGATGATGACCAGGTATTCGATGATTTAGCTCTCGAACGAGCTCCACCCTGTAGATTGGCGTTCATTAAGCCTCTGTTGCGTCTAATCAAGGAATCGTGGGACAAGCCATCATCCTCGTTCCAGATACCTCGAAGAGTTGATAATTTATATAGACCTCATGGTGACAATACATCCTTTTTGTATAAACACCCTCTTCCAAATTCCTTTATAGTAAATTCCACGCAAAATAGAAGCCGCTCACGATCATCAACCATCCCCTCCAACAAGGAAGGGCGTAAACTAGAAACGCTTGGACGCCGCCTGTATTCACTATCATCCTTTGTGGCCAGAGTGGCTAACTACTCAGCAGCAATGGGGGCATACTTACGTGATGTTGGTAACAAGATACAACCCTTCCTACATTTTTTACCGGATGAACAACGTTCTTCGGCTGAATCTTCTTGCCATGACATAATGGCTTTGGCAAAGCATCAGAGATTAGCAGCTAAGCATACAATGGAAGCTGCAGCTAAGCAGTTGGCCACGATTATTGTCCTCCGTAGACACGCCTGGCTTCGCTCCACTACAGTTCCTGACGATTCCAGAGCCCGTATTGAAGACCTCCCATTTGATGGAAAAGGCCTATTTGATCCTCAAACCGATGATATTCTAGATAAACTAAACAAGCTTACTAAGACTTCCCGTTCCTATGCCTACCAAACCAATTACAGGCCCTATAGACGACCTTGGAGACGCACTTCCTTTTCAAGATACTTACCTGACAGACAAAGATTTCCGATGAATAGAGGATCCTCAACTCGTAACTCTGCCACTCGTCAACGCGGACGCGCCTCTCAGCGTAGACCTGAGGGGAGAAATAGGCAGGGTTTTTGACACTCCCCTCTATCAATCTCCCCCACCTCAGCCCCAAGGATGCCTTACCCTCTTAGCCCCCCATCTCGCTGCATGGATATGCATCACTACAGACAGATGGGTCTTAGATACCGTCGCTTCTGGCTACCTTATAGACTTCCATCACTTACCTCCTCTGGGTCGTGTGTTAACCACAACACCATCCTCGGCTCTACGAGAAGAGATCCAATCACTCCTAGAAAAGCAAGCCATAGAAGCAATAGATATCACCGACCTCAAGAACGGATTTTATTCCCGTTACTTCATTATCCCAAAGCGAGATGGGGGCCTTCGCCCTATTTTAGATCTCAGAGGTCTAAACTTGTTCCTTATAAAGAAACGTTTCCGGATGGCATCCTTGGATTCCATCATTCCCCTTTTGAAAACAGGAGATTGGTTTGTTGTTCTCGACCTGAAAGATGCTTATTTTCACGTCTCCATTGCCCCCTCACACCGCCAATACCTTCGTTTTCTTATAGACAATACCATCTACCAGTACAAAGCCCTCCCATTCGGCCTTGCATCTGCCCCCAGAGTTTTCACCAAGGTTATGGCCCCAGTTGTTGCTTTCCTCAGACTATAAGGCATAACAATTTTTCCCTACCTAGACGACTGGCTCCTCGTCTCTCCCTCGTACCACCAATCCTTGCGAGACGTTCGTTTTACACTTTCCCTGTTGGCCGACTTGGGTCTGCAGGTGAATTTCAAGAAATCTTCCCTTATCCCGTCCCAGCAAAAGCCATATATAGGAGCCCTCCTAGATGCTACTGTAGGCCGAGCCTTTCTATCTACAGAAAGAAGAGAAAAGATTATCACGACGGTCCTGTACGCCATGAACCACCCTACAGTTTCCGCAAGTTACATACAAACACTCTTAGGTCTCATGGCCTCGACTACATCGACGGTACAATACGCCCGTCTCTGTATGAGACTGCTCCAGTCCTGGTTCCTCTCAGTCTTCAATCCTGCATTAGACAACCCAGGAACACTTCTTCAAATTCCAACGTACCTTTTTCAACACCTAGCCTGGTGGGCAGATCCTCAAAATCTATCCAGAGGGATTTCCTTTCTACCTCCACACCTGGAACAACAAGTGACCACCGATGCCAGTCCCATTGCATGGGGCGCTCACTGCAACGACTTACGAATTCATGGTCTTTGGTCGGCCGATCAAGCAACCCTTCATATCAATCAGCTGGAACTTCTAGCAATCATCTACGCTCTCAAGGCATTTCTTTTAGTAATACAGAACAAGGCTATCCAACTCGTCACCGACAATACCACGGTGATGTACTACATAAACAAACAAGGAGGAACACACTCAAAACCGTTGCTACATCTCACAATACGCCTTTGGGAATGGTGCATCAGACACAACGTTACTCCAGTAGCTATTCATGTATCTACTCGAGAAAACGATCTCGCCGATGCTCTCAGCCGTCAGACCCACAACACCCACGAATGGGCACTTCATCCGGCTGTTTTCCGTCACATTACAAACCTTTGGGGAACCCCAGAAATAGACATGTTCGCTTACAGGAAGAACTCCAAATGTCGCCAGTTCTGCTCAAGAGCAGGTCTGGATCCTCAATCTCTCAGAGACGCGTTCATGATCCCTTGGACTCCACACTTCCTTTACCTGTTTCCACCAATCCCCCTCCTCCTGAGAACGATAGTCAAACTCAGACAAGAGAAGGTGGATGCCATCTTGATAGCTCCATGGTGGCCTCGACAAATCTGGTTCCCAACCCTGAGATCCATAGCGCACGAATTTTATCATCTACCTCATCGAAACGATCTACTCTCTCAGAACGACTTCAAAGTCCTGCATCCTTCTCCAGAAACCTTACACCTGACTGCTTGGAGAATTTTCCCTCGGTAGATGACATAATTCGATCATCCAAAAAGGCTTCAACAAGAACACTCTACAACTACAAGTTTAAAGTCTTCTTGGACTTCGCTACTTCTTTACATTTGGATCCTATACCTACCTCAGTTGACCTACTTTTGAATTTTCTTCGGCATCTCGCTTCTAAAGGACGCTCAATTTCCACCTTAAGAGTATACATCGCTGCTATTGTAGCCCATCAACCTCCGGAGTCAAGCTCCTCAACTCTGTTTCAAAACCCTGCAGTTAAAAGCTTCCTTAAAGGCCTCCGCAATATCATGCCACATCGTTCTCTTCCTACACCTCAATGGTCTCTCACACTGGTTCTCCGACAACTAATGAAGCCACCCTTCGAACCTTTGGCTAGAGCTTCAGACCAGTTGCTAACCTTCAAGACACTCTTTTTGGTAGCCATTACTTCTGCAAAGCGTGCAGGAGAACTTGCGGCCCTACGCAGGGACCCCCCGTTCTTGCAGTTTCATGAGGGTAAAGTTACTATGTTTCCGGACGTTTCCTTCTTACCTAAAGTTGTATCACAATTCCATGTCTCCCAACCTATTCATTTTCCGGTGTTCTTCCCGAACCCTACAACTGATTTGGAACGTGCCTTACACTCCTTAGATGTTAAACGTGCGTTAGCGTATTATTTAGACCGAACTAAATCCTACACTTCTTCAACAAGACTTTTTCTCTGCTACTTCGGTCGAAGACGAGGTCAGCCGATGTCACCGCAGTCTATTTCAAAGTCCATTGTCCGCTTAATCACTTTAGCTTACCAACTGGCGGACACTCCCTTGCCTGCCAATATCCGAGCTCATTCAACTAGAGCTATATCCACTTCTACGGCTTTTTTGAGGGGAGTTTCCATCCCAGACATTTGTAAGGCTGCTACGTGGTCATCAGACTTAACCTTTGTGTCTCATTACCGGCTAGACACCAGAGCTCGAGCTGACACGACCTTTGGCAAGTCGGTGCTCTCTGCAGTTTTCCCGTGACTACCCTCCTCCGGTAAGTGCAGCTTGTTAATCACCCATTGTGTGCAATCACAGAAGACCACGAAGAAGAAACTGAGGTTACTTACCTGTAACTCTGGTTCTTCGAGTGGTCATTCTGTGATTCCACACAAACCCGCCCTCCTTCCCCTCTCCGTCACGTGCTACTTTATGTTTCTTAAATTCTCTTGCCGTCAGCGGCGTAAAAGTGACGGAACTGAGGCTGGAAGAGGGCGGAGTCTACCTTTATAGGGAAGGAGTTCTCTTCAATTACCTGGCTTAAAGGAGAATCCGAGGTCTGCTCTGCGAGCACACAAGGAGACCCATTGTGTGGAATCACAGAATGACCACTCGAAGAACCAGAGTTACAGGTAAGTAACCTCCGTTTCTTCGAGTGGTCACTCTGTGATTCCACACTAACCCGCCCTCCTTCCCCGCTCCGTCACGTCAAGCTGAATTTTCCTGTAAATCAGATGCATGCAGCGGCGTAAAAGAGCGTGGAACTGAGGTACAAGGGGCGGGGCCTATATTTATAGGGAAGGAGGTCCTTTAATTACCTAGCTTTGAAACACTCCGAGGTCTGCTCTGTGAGCACACCTGAAACCCATTGTGTGGAATCACAGAGTGACCACTCGAAGAACCAGAGTTACAGGTAAGCAACTTCAGTTTATCATGCTCCTCACAAATCCATCCCTCCGTATTTCTAATGACAGAATCCCCTAGCACAATGAGCTTCTCTCCTGCAGCCTGCTCATCAACATGTACCTGATCTTGTATCTCATCAATAGTGATGAGGGAGAGATCCTCCGGTGGAACCACTTCTTCCTCTATGTGTGCCTCATGAGGTGTGCTGAGGGAAAGAACTTCAAATTGATTGTGCAAGATGAGACTCTCTGAGCGATGCCTTGCCTTCTACTCCTTTGAGTCACATTCCTCCACCCATCCACCTCCTGAGTTGGGGGAGTGACTTCCTCCTCTGAAGTGTGCCCTGTCTCTTCTTGGCCCTGGATAGTCTGTTCCGCTCTGTCCAGGAACCGCTCAAGCTCCTTAATATGTTGCTGGTCCACTATGCGAGCCTCTAGCTGCTGGACCTTCTCTTCCAATAGCGCCACCAGCTTGCACTTGCAGCAGCTTGCACTTGCAGCAGCTTGCACTTGCAGCAGACTTCAATCTTCTACCTAAAAACCTGAACTTGGCTTCCAAGACAGACCGCTTTGCCTTCCCAATATCATTGGTACCGACGTGTACCATGACCACTGGCTCTTTCCCAGTTCTCTCTAACAAGCTATCTAGATTTCTCGTGATGTCTGCAACCTTTGCACCTGGCAGGCAAGTGACCATACTGTTATCATGCTCATCACAAATACTTCTCACCCAAACACAAATCAAACATTGGGGATGTTTTTCAGCATATCTAGTTATCTATTCCTTGGAACTACAAAGCAGTCAAAATTACTAGGAAAATGGTAGTGATCATAAGATGGCATCTGACAGATCATATTGACTGCTGACATGGATGCTGTCAAATATTCAGGCTGCCCTTTGGTATGCAAAATGTGGAATCATTTTTCCTGCTGGCAACACAGCAATATTGAGCCATTTGCAGACATTTAGAATTGTGGATTCAGAAGCATCTTGGTGAACCAGAAGAACTGAAGAATTGAATTCATCTAACATAATCTTATTCTCAAAGGGAGAATAAATCCCACTCTTCCTATCACCTTACTTTCAGGGCTGTTCACTAAAAAGAAATGGTGGTAATATAGACAATGTTTTTAAAATCAGGAAAGTCATAAAATTATAATGACAGCCTAACATAGCCTAAGAATGAAAAGTTCACCTAAAGTGTTAAGGCAGACATAAATGCTTCTTACATGATGCTCAAAGGAAAAGAGAGTCTAGTGGCCTTCACCCTAGGAGCGTTCTCTGAACATTATCAGAACTTACACAGAGAAGGTCTGGATCTGGGTCAGGGCCAGTTCCAGATTCTTATCATGATTCTGCATTACCGTATGATGCCTTGGCAAAGGTGAGGCTGGGTTCAATGGTTTAATAAAGTAGGGCCCTATTTCAGGACACTTTCTATGTCTAGCCTCATTATTCTGGCCTGGCTGTGTAATATGCTAGTAGTAGAGATGGGCACAAAATGAAAAATGACACACTGTTTCATTGTGTCATAAGGTTACAAAACGTTTCATAGCAAAGCAAAATGGCAGACAGCACTTCGTTATGAAACAAAACACCATTTTTTATTGTGGAAAACAATGTGTGATTTTCCCTGCTCAGCTCTCTTTGTTCTGGCCACTGCTTGAGCTGTCAAAACCATCTGGGTGGAGGTGGCCAGAACCAGAGAGCCAAGCAGGGTTTTCAGTTTTGCACCATAGCATCACCCTTGCTGCTCCAGCAAGAAAATGAAAAACCTGCTCTGTTTGCCCCTTCTCAGCCAGGCAACTGTCGGGCAGGTGGGGCACCCACTCAATGGGAGAGAGGAGCAGCAGGTGCCGCTTGCTTCGCTCTCCCATGGTACCACTAGTATCCAGCTGTTTTTATTTTGGTAGGTCAGGCTAGGGGGAAGGAGGGAGGGCCCCTCCCCATGCCTGACCGGATAGAAAAACTAGCTGGGTGGCATTGGTGACAATGGGAAAGTGAGCAAGTGGTGCCAAATTCAAAACCCAGCTCCATTCTCTGGTTCTCGCCCCTGCCCCTGCCACCCAGCTGTGCTTTTTTTTTTTTTTTTTTGACAGTTTGGGCTGTAGGGAGGGGTTTTGGGGGAAGAGTTATTAAGTTCCAAAGGGGGATGCCAGGGCGAATTGCAAGAGTGTGTATAGCACACACCAGCAATATAGAGGTTAGCTGCTTAAAATAACCCCTATATTTCTGGCACGTGCCATACACACTCTTGCAGTTAGCTATGGGGACCACCTTTGCAGTTTAATAACTCAGCCCTCTAACCCTCAAACCTCTCCAAATTGGGGGAGGGGGCTACAGGGAAGAGTCCAGAGAAGCTCCCCTGCAATTGTGGTGCCTCTAGGAACCAGGGGAGTATAGTGTTTCATTTCATTTCATTTTGTTTCATTACAAAACTACTTTAAACTTCATTACTAATGAAATGAAACGAAACTACTAAAGAAAAGAAACAAAACGAAATGCTATATTTCCATTTTGTGCCCATATCTACTGTTTACTCTTTGCTATAAACTGGTTTAATAACTAATGGCTAACTACAGGATTGCTAATCTCAACTGTAATAGACACATTGACTATGTGAATTCATGTAAATGTTGATTTGCTATTCAGTAATTGGTTTGGGCATGCCCAATGTGTTTGGCTCCATTTATATGGAATGCCCTAAGTGTTTTCAAATGCTAATATAAACAACAAGGCTGCCATTTTATATTATATTGACCCAATGGACTAGTGTATGTAGTAGGTAGCCATCCCTTCCTGTGCACTGGTATCTGCTATCAAGCATGCACTTGTATACAAGCGAGTTCTGTCAACCACAACTTTGAGATCTAGTTATTACACTGTTGTTCTAAATGTCTTGTACACGTCATGTGAGAATTCAAGTGTGAAATAGCAGCATAATGAGAGGCTTCCACACTCTCAATGTGAATTATTATGGGTATGAGCATTATTTCCTTAAGTACCTGTGCTACATCTTGCCTGAGCTTGTCATTTCCAAAGTAAAACACATTATAGTTGTTTGACTGAAAATATCCCATTCCAATCCACTTTGATTCAATAGCACCAAGCACTACAATGCTTAAAAATTCCATTTCTTGCTTTATGGTCTCCAGTTTACCTTGATTCCTACTTCTCACATTCCATGTTCCAACTGTCCATGTTCTGCAGCATCAGAATTTCCTTTTCTCTCTGTGCATGTCAACCACTAGTCTTCCTTTTTACTTGAATCTGGTTGTGTCATTAGCAACAGTGCTACTTGTTCTTTGCTCTTCCCCAGTAATCAGTTATGTGCTTTCCAACCTGGGTGGTCTCATCTCTCAGTGGCATTCCTTGTTCCATTTTGGATTGTCTCATCCTAGGCTTTTCAAGATGTTGCTAGTATAAGAAAGAACAAGGCTTTGAGTAAGAGATATTGAATCAAAATGAACAGGAGGACAGAAGAGGCAGGAACTACTGTTCTCTCTTGGACTGCTGAACCTCTTGAGAAGTTGGTCAGGGGTCTGCAACCTTTAAGACATAAAGAGCCACTTGGACCCGTTTCCGACGGGGGAAAAAAACTGGGAGCCGCAAAACCATTGCGACATTTAAAACAAATATAACACTGCAAATATATTTTCCCCTCCCCTCGCTCCTGGCTTTTTGGGCGCTCGCAAGCAACACACTCCCTCGCGCTCTCCTCGGACACGCTGCGCCCCGGCGCCGGGCTCGGGTGGGGTAGGAAGGAGCGCCGGCGGCTGCGGCTCCTCCGGGCACCCCCGAAGGGCTTCTGAGAAGGAAGCCAATAAAAGTTGCTTCTTCAGCACTTTGGGCGCCAGGAGAGCGAGCAAGCGGGCGAGCGCGAGCCCCTGCCACCTCCCCCCACCCCGCCACCCTGTCCCCGAGGGTTTCCATCGAGGCGCGCACCTGCCTCAAGTTCTCCCCCGCGCGCAACTGGGGTGGCTGTGTGTCCACCAGCCTCGGGGAGGGCCGGGCTGGGGGGTGGGTGGGCACGCAGGAGGCACATTCTCTGTGTTGGAATGGAGCGGAAGGCAGCTGCTGGCGGGCTTTTGGAGAGAGCGAGAGCGAGCGAGAGCGAGACAAGCAGGCAGGCGCACAGGCGCTCCGCTGGGCTCGGCTCAGCTTCTCGAGCCAGGTGGCGCGCCGTTGGCCTCCCTGGGCGGCCAGGGGGCCCTGAACAACTTGAGCCCGGCACCCCCACCCCGCTGCCGAAACCGGCTGACTCCAGGAGGGAGCCGCTGGAAGTCTAATAAGAGAGACCCCTCCTTGGGCCGGGGGGGCGGGCTCGAACTAGCTGTCACGCCGCATCCTTCGACTGCCAAGTTGATCTCGCGCAGGAAAAAGAAAAGCCGACTTCCTCCTCCTCTCTGCCGCTGCCGCTGCTCCCCCCATCCCCGCTCTCGCTGCCACCAACCCCTTGCTTGTTGGGCCAGAACTGACAGCACCAGGCAAGGAAGCAGGGCGGCGGCGGCGGGGGGTGGGGGGTGGGGAGAGAGAAGACTAGCCGTGGCCCCCTCCCCACGCCGCCTTTATTGAGGTTCCCATTCCGCCCTCGCTGCCTTCTGCCCGGATCCTGCAGCCATGGTCTGACTCTCTCCCCCCCCCACACACACACACTCCATCTCTCCCTCCTCCTCCTACTCCTCTCGCCCCCACCCTCCATGGAGGAGGGAAGCGCAGCCCGAGTGCGTCTTGCCCGCACCGCTTCCACTTTTTTTGGGGGGGGACAGTTTTTAAAAATCTTCCAAAAATAGTACAGGAGGGAGTGGAGGGGAATTTCTAATATCTCTCTCTCTCTCTCTCTCTCTTTCGCGGAGACACAGCGTGCGCGCGCCCGCTCCCCGTGTTTTTGGAGCTTCATCCTGGCAAGTTAGTGCAAAGCCATAGTTTTTTTGGGGGGGGTGTAGTGAAGCAAAAGGAGAGAGAGAGAGAGAGAGAGAGATGCCAACTGCACATGTGCAATGCTTGGAAGGGGAAGGGGGGAAGGAAGGAGGGTTTCTCTTCCTCCACGTTGCACACACACACACACACACACACACACACACACGTCGCTTCTTCCCCCTCCCACCAAACACCCAAGCAAGAAAGGAAGGGGAAGGGGGGAAGGAAGGAAGGAGGGTTTTCTCCTCCCGTCTTTTTTTCTGGGGAGGGGGAGGCAACAATCCAGATCTGGGAGATTTTCTTGAAGTTAAAAAAAAAGAAAAAAGACTGCCGTTCGGCGGGCATTTTCCACCACGTCTCCCTCTCTCTCTCTCTTGCTCTGAAGAAGAGTGAGCGCGCTGAGAGTGTGGCCGCGCTTGGCTTCGCGCCACCTTGTGGGACGGGCTGTCCTCGCGAGATTCGGCGCCTTTGTATTGAAATTTCTGAACCCTCCCGGAGCCGCGGCAAATGTTCCAAAGAGCCGCATGCGGCTCCGGAGCCGCGGGTTGCAGACCCCCGGTTTAGGTTTTTGAAGATGATCCTGAATTATGGTGTCCGAACTTAAATGAGGAAGATATCTTGGAGTTTTGTATGATTTTAAAATTAAAGGGATGCTTGAACTTTGTACATTGTACAAGCATCTTATGTATTGTTGCTTTTGCCAAGGACTGGGGAGCATAACCTGCAGCATTTTGTTGGTATTATAATTACTCATATTGTCTGTTATATGAATACAAATAAGAAAAGGGATATTTTATTTATTTATTTATTTATTTATTTATTTATTTATTTATTTATTTATTT
>JAHTLZ010000030.1:9841445-9870612 GCA_023846285.1 Phrynocephalus versicolor | reverse complement strand
TTTATTTATTTATTTATTTATTTATTTATTTATTTATTTATTTATTTCCACCCATCTAAGCAAAGGCCACTCTGGACAGTTCACAGCATTGTTTTGTGATTGGCCAGCACCATGGAGAAGGAACAATGCCACCAGAGAGTTCTTCCTCATTGGAGCTCAGCCCCATGTGGGCACAGAGCAAGGTAAGGGGTGGGTTTATTTATTTATTTATTTATTTATTTATTTATGTAGCTTGTATGCTGCCCACTACCCAAAGTTTTCTGGGCGGCTCACAATCAAAGTAAACTATTTAGACAATTAAAACATCAAATTGCAATAAAATTAAAACAATAAAACATTTAAATACAATAAATACAATATATTAAAACACTGCACTAAATCGTCATCAGGACCCACAACAATCAGTTAAAAAGACTTCTTAAACAGGAATGCTTTTACCTGGTGCCGGAATGACATCAATGTTGGCACCAGGTGGGTCTCGCTTGGGAGGGCATTCCATAACCTGGGGGCAACTTCTTGATTGTGTCTTGGAGGATTTTGAACACCACCTCACCTCACGCAAGTCATTTCAGAACCGGTAGCTTCCGAAACAAATAGCCCATCACTAGTTCACACCATCCATTAATTTCAAAGTATGTGAAGAAGCAGTATATTAAAGTTAGATAATCTTAGAATTCCATGCTTTCTTTTTTGACGTATTAAAAAGTGTGCATTGAAATTCAACTTTTGAATTGATCTTTAGCATATTTGATGATAAATTTAAGTTTTTAAAAATGTCTTTGCTTGTTTGTTTGTAAGCATTTATATGCCTCATTTAGTGGAGACCAGTGTTCTGGGTGGTCTTGCAACATAACACAAACCCTATCCCTGTTCCAGGAAAACAAAAATAATAAATGAAACAACAAACTAACTAACAAACTGTAACCAGATAAATAAACTGCCTAAAAGGCTGAGTAATGGTGACAAATCTTAATGATAAAAGTGGCACATGGATCCCAGACTGGACTACCTGAGGTGGTGGATGTATTCAAAAGATTCCTTGAAGAGTATGATTTTAAGTGGTTTTTTGAAACTGTGGAGGGATGAAAGTCCAGAGCTATTACTAGTAAAATAAAAACTATTGTTACTTGGCAATTCTTCTTGCAAGAAATTTTTTTGCCGTCCGCGCCATCTGTCATGGAGGGTCTCGTCTCTCCTTATTTTTTTTTTAGTATTTTTGCCCTTTTTGTATTTTTTGTTTTTTTCTTGTTGCCTTGTTCTAATTGTAAACAACACAGAGTTCCGTTCAGAAGATGGGAGGTCTAGAAATATAACAATAAATAAATAAATAAATAAATAAATAAATAAATAAATAAACAAACCACCTTTATTGGCCTACAACATAACACAGATATGTAGCATGACATAGTGAATATCCTTTTTAAAATCAAGGGTTAAATTTCTTTTTAGAATATTCAGGGCTACAACAAAGACTGAAATGTGAATTTGTTACAGAGATAAAATAATAATACCTTCTTTAAAATGGATACTAGTAAGTATCCTGAGCATGAGCCATGATGATCACCGATAAAAACATAGCTACTTTTTCAGTTATAAAATCAGATTTGGAGGTAAGCAGATGTCAGATTTTATCCTGGTCTGGCCGCTCTTTTAGGTTCCTTAGGACTTGTTCCAAAAAATTCTCACGTGCCTCATTTTGTAAGGGGAAATGAAAACATGTGGGCAAGAGTTTCCACACTGCCCAAACTGCAGGAACAGCATCTCTTATCCATGGGTAAACCATTAAACCTACCAGACAAAAGTGCAGATGGCATGACATTGCATGTGGCTAAAGTATAGGCTCTACGATTCCGTGGAGATTTAAGCAATGCTAGATAAGGGGCCTGCTGGCTAGGTGTAAAAGTAATATGCCAGTGTAATGGTGAACATACGCTGTGGGCTAAGCTCCATAGTGTCTGTTGTTCTATGTCTAGTACCTGTTTTCTTATGGCCCAAAAGCTTGCTTCTAGCCTAATGATCCAATTTGCTCAACATTCAACCCCCATGTCTGCAATTTTTAAATCCAAGTTGATGATCCAAGGGGTGGATCCCTAGCTTTTAAAAGGTGATATAAGAGAGTATGGGTATCTGTATTATAATAGATTTTAGCCAGAATTTGGTTATTTGCAGCCAAGCTGTAGTTTCCAAGAATGATGAACCAGTCTCTAAGCAGAGAGCTGCATATTGAACACATCTCGGGAGTCCCAGGATTTTCCAAAAAAAAAAAAAAAAATGGGATTGAATTTGTTCCACTGAGGAATCTATAGCCGCCTGCCAGACTGGAATATTGTATAATACCTGTGGGATGATCTTTGTTTTCCAGGTACAAATTGGTTACCTTTGGTGTAAGGTGGACTGTGCTGTAACTCTTGCTAAATTAACAGTTACTTTCCGCTGTGGAACCCAGGACTGTTTGAAATGAAAAAGGACACCTAAGTATTTGAATTGTTTAACTTGTTCTAAGCAGTGTCGATTTATTTTCCACAGCATTTTCTTCCATAATCTGGAAAACACCAGAATCTTAGATTTATCGTAGTTAAGCTTGTAGCAAGAAACTCCACACAGCTGTTAAGCAACCGTTTTAATCCTATGTGGGTTTGAGAGAGTAATACTGCATCTGGAAGTATTGTTAGTTAAACTTAGAGACATGGTGATAATTAAAGGTATAAGTGTGGGGGATAAGGAACATAAATTAAAAGCGTTTGCTGATGATTTGGTTTTGACGTTAGAGAATCCAAAAGAAAGTATTATTGAGGTGATGAAGGTAATTGAAGAATTTGGTAATCTAGCCGGTTTTAAATTGAATAAGAACAAGACGAAGGTCTTATTGAAAAATGTAACAAAGAAAGACTGTGAAGAATTTGAAAAACTGTCCGCTCTCTCAGTTGTGAAAAAAGTTAAATATTTGGGAATTAATTTATCTCTTACGAATTTAAATCTCTTTGAGGATAACTACAATATGGTTTGGAATACGATTAAGAGAGATTTGGAAACCTGGAATAGATTGAATTTGTCGTTGATGGGAAGAATTTCCATGATAAAGATGAACGTGTTACCAAGGTTGCTATTTTTATTTCAAATGATCCCAATAATCAGAGGGACAGGCCATTTTAAGGAATGGCAGAAGACATTGTCTAAATTTGTCTGGCAAGGTAAAAGACCCAGAATAAGGTTCAAATTATTAACAGACGCTAAGGAAAGGGGTGGATTTGCCATGCCAGACTTGAGATTGTATTATGAAGTGGCCTGTCTCTGCTGGATAAAAGATTGGATTACTTTAGCTGATGAGGATCTTTTGAATTTAGAAGGTCATGATAATAGATTTGGTTGGCACGCTTATCTTTGGTATGATAAAGTGAAAGTACATAGAAGTTTTATGAATCATGTAATTAGAAAGTCACTACTTCAGGTCTGGGAACGTTTGAAACCTTTACTAGAAAGACACACTCCGAGGTGGTTATCCCCGATTGAAGCATCGGCGATCAAGATGAAAGATATAGAAGGAGTGGGGATCACATATGGGGATGTGTTATTTTTTTCAGAAAAAGGTCCTAGACTGAAATCTTATGAAATGTTAAAAGAGAAGTTGACAGGTTGGTTCCAGTACCATCAGCTACATGACATTTTTCAGAAAGATAGAAGGATGTCCGGGTTTGGAGAGAAGGAATCTAAGTTTCAAACCATAATCATGGGCCCAAAAAAAGAAATTGTTGACTAGATTATATAATTTTTTGTTGGAGTTGAACCTCAAAGATGAACAAGTCAAAGAATGTATGACAAAATGGGCTATGGATCTGGGTCACAATATTGAGTTAGATTTGTGGGAAAGATTGTGGAAAAAGAACATGAAATTTACCGCATGTACTTTGATAAAAGAAAATTTGTTGAAAATGATGTACAGGTGGTATATTACCCCAACGAAATTAGCAAAGATGTATAGGATGAAAGACGATCACTGTTGGAAATGTAAAGAGAAACAAGGTGACTTTTATCATATGTGGTGGACTTGTGAGAAAGTGAGAGAGTATTGGGCACTGATATATGATGAACTCAAAAAGATGTTAAAGTGTACATTCCCAAAACGACCTGAACTTTTTTTGTTAGGGTTGGTGGACAATGAAATTAAAGGAGCAGATAGGACTTTATTTTTATATGCAACTGCAGCGGCACGAATGCTCCTTGCACAGAACTGGAAGACAACATATATACCGTCTTTGGATGAATGGAGGGCGAAGATATTGGACTTTGCTGAGATGGCCAGACTGACTTGCAGACTGAGGGATCAAGATAACCAGAGGTTCCAAAAAGACTGGCAAAAATTTAAGAACTACATGGAGACTTATTGTAAGGAATTAAAGACTCTTACCGGATTAGGGTAGAACTCGAAGGATTACTTCTGTTTTGAGAATCTTTTTTATAAGTATATAAAAGGGGTTTGTTAGAAAGGAAGGCTAGGAGATGAATAACGCTAAAACCACGTGAAGAACAGAGGGAAGCCCAACCTTAGTGATAGATTGATTTTGTATTGTTAATGCTTTGAATATAATTTTCTTCTGTATATTAAAATTTCTTAATAAAAACGAAAAAAAAAAGAGAGAGTAATACTGCATCATCCACATAAAGTAATAAGGGAGTAGTACACAACCCTAATTTTGGAGGATGGCCATCAACCTTCTCTAAGTGAGAGGCTAAATCATTTATAAAAACATGGAAAAGGGTAGGTGCAAGAATACAGCCATGCTTCACTCCTTTGTTGGTAGGAAATATTTGGGTTAATTCCCCATGCCATGAAGATCTCACTTGTGAAGTTGTAGCAGAGTATAGAGATATAATGAGGGACAGAAGTCTTTCATCTATGCCCATTTTAATTAATTTAGACCATAGGATATTCCTATCCACTGAATCAAAGGCTCCTTTTAGGTCAAGAAAAGGCACGAAAAGTTTAGAATTCATCTGCCTTATGGAACAGTTTATCATGTGGGCCAAGATTAAGAAGTTATGTAGTGGGCCCCTACCTTTTCTAAAGCCCGTTTGTTCTATGCCCAGGATAAATTCTGTATTTATCCACTGAGTAAGTTTATTCAACAAATGTCTGGCATACCGTTTCCCAATTACAGAAAGTAAACTGATTGGTCTAAATTTTTTTGGTTGATGTGGGTCACCTTTTTATATATTGGTACTATAATTGCATGACGCCACTCCTTAGGGATAATCCCGGTTTGGTCTATGGTCATAAATAGAGGGGCCAGCAGCTCCCCCCACCAAGCATGTTCATGTATTAGTGGAATGGCATCGGGTCCTGCAGCCTTCTTAGGTTTTAAGTGTCTGATAATCTCCATGACTTCCTTAGATATTACAGGGGGCCATGTCAGTGATCCAGTCAGGTTCAAATTGAATGGTTCTCTGGGTGATATATCTTTATAAAAAAAATCAGAGAAATAAGTTTCCCATTTATGGGACAAGATTATTGCAGGGTCATGAGACTCCTGTTTAATGGTACCTGCAACGATATCCCAGAACAATTTGTTATTATTGTCGTTTATAGCCTTCAATAGCCTGTTCCATTGAGCAAGTGCAAACAAATGTCTTTTTTCATTTATCAGGTGTCTCAGTTCCTATTTAAAAAGAAAATAATTGTTCAAAGCATTAGGAGAACTTGAGATTCTATAAACCCTGTAAAATTCACTGATATGGATTTTCAACCTGACACAATCCTGGTCAAACCACTCTTTCTTATTTGCGATAGACAGATGCTTGTGCAAGGTTAGTTTTTGTCTTAATTCAGTTTTTAGAAATTCTAATACCTTTTCAAATGAGTGGATTCTGGTTTTGAGATCCTCATCCTTGGTAACAAGTGGCATTGAGACCTGGCATACTTGGCTAGACACTAGAGCCAAAAAATTCTGATGTGTTTGCCTATTCCAAACTAATTTCACTGGTGCTCTTAGATCATGGTTTTGCTTTGCCCTTATATTTCCCTTGGGTATTCCCAAATCAATTTTTGCAGTAATAAGAAGATGATCGCTAGATAAAACGTCACCCACTGTAAATTCTTTTACCTGAGGTTTCATAGTTATTGGGATCAAAAAATAATCTATGACACTTGACCCATATTTGTAAGAAAAAATGTCTGGAAGAACAATTGTTAAGTAATTTTTCTTTCATGGATTGCTGGCTCATACGTGAGCAGTTGTGTGACACACTTTTTTGATCTACAGAAAAAAGAAGAGCACAACAGCAGCAGAAGTAGGCTATCTTGTGCAGTTACCTCCACATGATACATGAAGCCAAGATAATTCAGGCCTATATACATATCCTGCTATTCTGTCAACATTTATTGGGTGATATAGAAGAACAACCAGTTAAATCCCTCCTACACAAGTGTGAGACAGTAGGCTTGATCTTTCTTTTGCTGGTCAAGAATAAGGTGATGGGGGTGGGAGTAATTGGTATGAATCACCTACAATAAATGGCTTTATACTTTGGGTTTATACTAAGTAGGTTTATACTTTATACTTTTTCTTTGTAAATTGGGGAACACTATAAGGATTTGCCTCATGCTAATGAGCCTGGAAGAATTCCAGAATGCTGTAAGGACTTTCCTACAGCAGATAATTAGGATATGCATGAGGAAAACATTTGGTTTGATTCATTTCTGGGAACTGCCTCATTCATGTGTGTGTCTTTGGGGTGCCAATCCTTTTGTTAAACATGAAAGGGACCAGCCCTTTCAGGTTCTTTGCTTTTGCTTTTGTTTTCCTCCAAAAGTCCTAAATAACAGTTACATTACTACAAAAAACAAGGCAAATGACACAAGACTGATTTTAATGTTCTAAATAACCCTTAGAAACTAATTCAAAAATATGGGGCAAGGTGCATAATCTACAGTAAACTAACCAAAAACACATGCAAAAAAATCAGACTAGCAGGGAAAACATACCCATACAATTTGAGGAGGGGGAAGTTTAGTTTACACTGGAATAAAGCAATAGCCCCCAAGGGTGCAGGCTGCCATTCACATATGGTTTTGAAGTTGTTTGCTTTTTTATTTAATCTCCATTTTTGTTCAGTTGATAGTTTTATGTTTTTATCCACCTTTCTCTTCTGATTTTGAAAGGTTTCAACATTTTATGAGATTTCTTTCAATAAAAGTTTGCTTTGTATAAACTTCTTTAATAAAATATTTTTTAAAAAGCACCAAAATACTACCCTCTGTCTCAAAAAACAAAACAAGAAAAGGATGAAAATAAAGGCTATAATGTAATCAAAGCCACCACCACCACACACAAAAATAACAAGAATGTGGAAAGTTTTCTACCTTACCATTCATGACTTCTCTTATTTTCCTAATAATTTAGTCCAAGACCCCTGTGCAGCAGGCTATAACAAAAATAATCAAGCAAGGGAAAGAAGAAACAAGGAAAATCTCTAAGAAATCAGGGGATGAGGGAAGCAAAAATAATAATTCCAATAAATGATTTTTCTTACCTCAGGCAGGTTGTCTCAGACAGCAATAAACACAATCTTACGAAATAGATGTGGGGAAATTTAAAAAGTAATAACTAGAAAACAAAACCAGAAAAAAGGGATCCACAGGCACAGACATACGAAACAACCAAGATGGAGGACACCACAGTGCTCAGCAGCAGGCAGATCCAGCCCCAGGGAAGGAATGAACCCAACAACACTGTTCTCTGGGTAACAACCAGTCCAGATTCTTCTGCAACCCAACATCTATCTCTTGCCTCCTGGATGTCCTGTCTGGCTGCAGACAGCAGCCCTTTTTATTCTATGTCAGGGATGTCCAAACTTTTTGCAAGGAGGGCCATATTTGGTGAGGTGAAAATGTGTGGGGGCCGACCATTTAGCCTGAAAGAGGGAGAAAGGGCATAGTCTGTGCGCATCTGCAACAGTCGCAAATGCCCAAGGGCCAAGCAGCTGTTGTACCGCCTGGGAATTGGCTCATGCACACCCAAGATGCACCACTGCTCACATATGCTGCCCTCCCTCACAAGGAGGTGGGGAAGACACTGGAGCAACATAGCCAGGAGTGGGTAGGCAGAGTGGGTGGCTGGGAGGGCAGGCAAACCATAAAACTGCAAGCTGATGTCTCTAGCCAGCAGAGAAGGGCTGGCTGGTGGGGATGAGTGACAGGCTGAGCCGACAGGGAGAAGAGGCTGACGGCCACTCAAAATTTTAAATCAGACCGCATTTGGCCCCCGGGCCGGATTTTGGACACGCTTATTCCATGTAATCAAACCTTTCTGAGCCAATTTCATAGACAAATAAGAGAAATGGCAAATGAAATAGGGAAACACAAAAGAATATCAACCTTTCCTGTCCCTATTTTTCCTTAAAATGGAGGAATTCAGATTTAAGAGACTCTCTTTGAGAAATTAACAAATGAATCTGTAGATGAAAGAATCTCTTTTTTCACAATTTGTGTAAACTCAAAAGTCTCATGCGTATAATTACTTTGACAATTCCCTGATTTATTTGTGAAATGCAAAGGTGATACTGTAACATTCAATCAACACAATTGTGTCTAAGGATTTTCTAAAGAAGTGCATAGCATTAGCTCCTTGGTTTTCTGAGGAATTCAAGGCAATAACATACTGATGACACTAATCTGATTAAATATGGGTTGAGACTTACTACAGAGCTTATGCCACAGCTGCAAAGGCAGTAGAGAAATTGTTCTTTGTGGCCTCTATTTTACTGGCACATTGCTCTATTTTACTGGTACATTGCTTCTTGACTATTACATTTGTAGTAGTCAAGAAGCTCTTGAATGTAAATCTTGGACCCTTGAAAGGGACCCTCAAAATGTATAAAATTTGATAAAATTCCTTGTATCTATTGTGACCTGCATGATGCACTGTGGCTAGATTCTGGCAAAGTAATTGAGGCAGACGTGTCAATTTTTAATGGCTGATTTTCAGTTTTTTTACCTACACTAGACATGGGCATGACCGCAGGGGTCTGCAACCTTTAAGACATAAAGAGCCACTTGGACCCGTTTCCGATGGAAAAAAAAAACTGGGAGCCGCAAAACCATTGCGACATTTAAAACAAATATAACACTGCAAATATATTTTCCCCTCCCCTCGCTCCTGGCTTTTTGGGCGCTCGCAAGCAACACACTCCCTCACGCGCTCCTTGGACACGCTGCGCCCCGGCGCCAGGCTCAGGTGGGGTAGGAAGGAGCGCCAGCGGCTGCGGCTCCTCCGGGCACCCCCGAAGGGCTTCTGAGAAGGAAGCCAATGAAAGTTGCTTCTTTGGCACTTCGGGCGCCGGGAGAGCGAGCAAGCGGGCGAGCCCGAGCCGCCGCTGCCTCCCCCCACCCCGCCACCCTGTCCCCGAGGGTTTCCATCGAGGCACGCACCTGCCTCAAGTTCTCCTGCGTGCCCAACTGGGGCGGGTGCGTGTCCGCCAGCCTCGGGGAGGGCCGGGCTGGGGGGTGGGTGGGCGCGCAGGAGGCACATTCTCTGTGTTGGAATGGACCGGAAGGCAGCTGCTGGCGGGCTTTCGGAGAGAGCGAGAGCGAGAGCGAGCGAGACAAGCAGGCAGGCGCACAGGCGCTCTGCTCGGCCTGGCTCAGCTTCTCGAGCCAGGTGGCGCGCTGTTGGCCTCCCCGGGCAGCCAGGGGGCCCTGAACAACTTGAGCCCGGTGCCCCCACCCCGCCGCCGAAACCGGCTGACTCCAGGAGGGAGCCGCTGGAAGTCTAATAAGAGAGACCCCTCCTCGGGCCGGGGGGGCGGGCTCGAACTAGCTGTCACGCCACGTCCCTCGACTGCCAAGTTGATCTCGCGCAGGAAAAAGAAAAGCCGACTTCCTCCGTTGCTTCTTGCCTCTCCGCCGCCGCCGCTGCTCCCCCCCTTCCCGCTCCCGCCGCCACCAACCCCTTGCTTGTTGGGCCAGAACTGACAGCACCGGGCAAGGAAGCAGGGCGGCGGCGGCGGGGGGTGGGTGGGGAGAGAGAAGACTAGCCGTGGCCCCCTCCCCACGCCGCCTTTCTTGAGGTTCCCATTCCACCCTCGCTGCCTTCTGCCCGGATCCTGCAGCCATGGTCTGACTCTCTCCCCCCACACACACTCCATCTCTCCATCCTCCTCCTCCTCCTCTCGCCCCCACCCTCCATGGAGGAGGGAAGCACAGCCCGAGTGCGTCGTGCCCACACCGCTTCCACTTTTTGGGGGGGCAGTTTTTAAAAATCTTCCAAAAAAATAGTACAGGAGGGAGAGAGATAGCCTCCTTTATATTTATATTGATCCACTAAGTATATCTGTACTTTTGCAAATATATTTTATGCCAATAAAGGTGAATTGAATTGAATTGATGCCAACTGCACATGTGCAATGCTTGGAAGGGGAAGGGGGGAAGGAAGGAGGGTTTTCTCTTCCTCCACGTTGAACCGTCCCGTCTAAACGCTGCCCCCCACCACACAACACACACACACACACACACACACACACACACACACACACACACACACACACACACACACACACACATCGCTTCTTCCCCCTCCCACCAAACACCCAAGCAAGAAAGGAAGGGGAAGGGGGGAAGGAAGGAGGGTTTCTCTTCCTCCACGTTGCACACACACAACACACACACACACACACATCGCTTCTTCCCCCTCCCACCAAACACCCAAGCAAGAAAGGAAGGGGAAGGGGGGAAGGAAGGAAGGAGGGTTTTCTCCTCCCGTCTTTTTTTCTCGGGGGGGGGGAGGCAGCAACCCAGATCTGGGAGGTTTTCTTGAAGTTAAAAAAAAAAGAAAAAAGGCTGCCGTTCGGCGGGCACTTTCCACCACGCCTCCCTCTCTCTCTCACTCACTCTGAAGAAGAGGGAGTGCGCTGAGAGTGTGGCCGCGCTTGGCTTCGCGCCGCCTTGTGGGACGTGCTGTCCTCGCGAGATTCGACGCCTTTGTATTGAAATTTCTGAACCCTCCCGGAGCCGCGGCAAATGTTCCAAAGAGCCGCATGTGGCTCCAGAGCCGCGGGTTGCAGACCCCCGACTTAGTGGAATTCCCGTTTCCGTTTCCGTTACTCGTTTCCGTTATGGAACGAAAACGGTAACGACAATTACTCCGCCAGAACTCGAACTCGAACCGACGAACGAATAATTGGGTCTGATTTGTCGTTGTCGTTCCTGGCATCGCGGCATTTCCGCGATGCCAAGCGGCACAGAGAAAAAGTTCCTAAAAGTTAAAAAAAACCCCGATTCCCGGCCCTAAAAGCAGGCGAAAACTGTCTGAGGGCACCTACCAGGCCAGAAGGGTGTTTTATTTGGGGGGGGGGTTTCCCCGCCCCCCTCTCCTTGGCTGGTGCTACTGCTGCGCTGCTGGTACCAGGCAGGGGGGGCATCGTCTCGTCTGCCTTTGCCATGCGGTGTGCGGGCGGGGGGATCCAAAATGGCGACCGCAATATTTTTTTTGAAATCGTGGTCCAAAAACACACCAAAGCACCACAGAAACATGCAAAAATTAGCTATTTTAAATGCTTGCATTTTTACAGTAGCAGCAGTGAGTTTGTCTTGCCAAAATACGTCTCCGTTGATTTTATTTTATTTTATTTTATTTTTATTTTTTTACACCTGCGCACGCGCAATGATGGGCTGGCCATGGGATGGGATCATGCAAATTTTTGGAGCCATTCCACCAATCGCATGGCCAGGTTTTGCTGAGACTGTACCAGGCTGGGAGGGCGCATCCTCGGCGTCTCCCTTTGCCATGCAGTGCGGGGGGATCTAAAATGGCGACCACAATTTTTTTTTTTTTTGAAATTGTGGTCCAAAAACCCACCAAAGCACCACAGAAACATGCGAAAATTAGGTATTTTAACTGCCAGAATTTTTACAGTAGCAGCAGTGGGTTTTTCTTGCAACAAAACGTCTCCGTTGATTTTATTTTATTTTATTTTTATTTTTATTTTTTTACACCTGCGCACGCGTAATGATGGGCTGGCCATGGGATGGGACAATGCAAATTTTTGGAGCCATTCCACCAATCGCATGGCCAGGTTTTGCTGAGACTTCTGGGTGTGCCAGAGAGGGCATTAAAAGCCCACAAACCCGAACCCTAAACCCTAACCCTAACCTGAACCCGAACCCATACGCCAGTACACTGTGTTCTTAGTGGGCCAGAGGCACCCAGAGGTACAGCCCACTAACCCACCCTAACCTTAACCATTACCCTAAGCCTAGCCCTTACCCCCTACCCCATGCTCTGGGAAGTCAAGTCGCGCTAAATCATGGCGGTAACGACAAACAAAAAACGAAAAACGAAATGACTAATTTTTGAAAAATTTTGCGAAAAACGGAAACGAGCCGAAACGGACCCGTCCCGAAAAATGACAACTCGAAAAAAAAATTTTCCAAGTCATGCCCATCTCTAACCTACACTCATTAGAGATGGGGATGAAATGCTAAAATAGCACTTCATTTCATTTTTTGCTTTGTTTAGTTCAGTTTTATTTCATTTCATTTGAAATGGATTTTTTTAATAAAAATATTGTTTCATTTTTTTTGTTTTGTTTTGTTTTTAGTATTCTCTCTCTGCTTGGTGCTTGTGTAACTTGATCAGGTGCGGGAAAAGGCAGGAGTTTTAAACTTTTCTTTTTGCCACCCCAAGTGCTAATCAGCTGTAGCTCGGGATTTTTTAAAAAAACAAACCTCCTTTCCCCCCACCCCATAAAGGAGGGGGGTTTAATTTTTTTTTTTTTGCTGTCCCACACTACAGCTGATCGGCACTTGGGCCGGCAAACAAAAAAATAAATCCCCAGTTTCCCACACTGTTGCGGGCTTTCCCCCATAGGAATGCATTGCTTCAATCCAATCCTATTGGAAAACAAAACAAACAAAAAAGAAACTGAATGAAAATTTCCTTTTTGTTTCGTTTCATTTCATTTTTCTTTGAGGGGTGGTTCATTATTCATGTTGTTACATAACAAAATGAATAATGAATAATGAAACAAATAAAAAAAATCATTTCGTGCCCATGATAGGAATTGTTAAAGGACAGAGCCCAATGAAATCCAAAGGCTGTGGTAGTAGTGCAAACCTATAGCCCTCTACACGTGGATTATCCTTCAGTGATTTTGTGATTGCATTGTTTCTGTTTTGTGCTATGATATGATCAGAGAGCATGTGCACACTTCGGTGTCTCAGTTTCATCTAACAGAACATTGTATTGAACTCAGCATGTGCCACTTCAAAAAAGTAATTTTTAATATTCTCCCAGAGCAAGAATGCCTGTCAGAAGGCAAGCAGAGAGGAATATAGAACACTGCCATCCCATAGGATCTTAATGGTGGAGTGTGCAACATTTCATCCATATGGAAAGCTAGAAGCTGGTCCACCCACCAAGTCCATCTAAAATCACTGAATAATTCAAACTAATGTCTGGTGTGGCTAAAAGCACTTTAATCACTCTAATATAAAAGCATTTCCTCTTAGGAAGTGGCTCAGACTGGACCACTCTCAGAAGGCCTTTTAAGATCTTTTAATATCATTTAATGATATTTTAAATATCTTTACTACCTCTTAAAACATTTTTTGTTATTTTAAAAGCTTAATATTAATGTTATTTGAGCTTCTGTTCTGGCCATGCTTGATTATTTCAATGACTCTCCAGCCTGGAATACACTAATCTTTTGAACTTGAATGTTCAACATCTCTACCCTCAGCCAGTTACAGAACCTTATGTGACCTTACATAGCCTTGAAAATTCTTGCTTTGACTGGACCATTTCTCCTCACCTAACTGGGGTCAATATTTTGAAAAGATGTCAGATCTTTTTGTCTAAGGATGAGATAAGATCTTAGAAACATACAGAGTTTGCAAGTTAGTCTGGTTGGAGTTGTGACCAATTCCTTTTTCTAATAATGAACTTACAGCTCCATTTAATTATAAGTGCAGATTTATGAAGAATTAGTTGACTTTTTTAAATTAAAATTTTATATTTTATTAACAAAAGGAAAAGAAAAAAGAAAAAAGAAACATTAACATAACATAGTGACATACCACCTTATGCACCTGGTATTTATACATCTTAACAGAGTTACATTTTGTCTTCCAATTCCATGCTAAAAAATAAGAGACCAACAATCTAGATTATTTCCTAAAGGATGTTTGTCTCAATTAAATCATTCATATATTTTAGTAAAGGTTTTCAGGTTTCCATGAAATGACCGTACTTTATTTCTCCTTTATATACCTGCATTGGCAGGTAGTGCAAGTTTTATGGTGGTAGGTGAGTTCATGGCCATGGTCCCAATAGTAAAATGGGGCAGCCTGTTAGGTTAAGGTTAATAGTTCAAGTTAGCATTAGGTGAGTTGTAATAAGATAACAAGTGATGAAAAATTGGCTTAGGGCTGCCCAGGCAATTTACTCAATGTGAAAGCTGGTTATAAAGTCTGAACTCATCATTAACTGAAGTTGAAATGTGGTTAATTGGGTTTTATCCCAAGTTTATTTGCACTACGGGTGCCCCACATTTTAGTTAATAGTTAAAAAGTTTTTAATAAAGTTGTGGCCCAATTTAAACTCCAACAGTTTTGTGTCATTTCTTTATCGCGGGGCTATGTAGTGTTCTATCTACTTGTATATTTATAAAAGTGTGGATATGATGATGGAAGACTGTATTTTCATTGCAGTTAGTGGCTTGGAGAATTCCAATGATCAAACAAACATACAAACATAAATATTACTATTTCAGCTATTTTTAAGACAAAGGAAATACAGAGTTATTTTCTAAATAGATGCAAAATCATAACTAATCCTTTTTTTTGGGGGGGGGGGCTACTGTATCTGCCTGGATGTTGAGTCATGGCAACTGGACTTCTTGTGAGATCGAAACATTTCTCTACTTATTCAAGTATCTTTGTCACTCTGAGGGAAGTTGCGTCCAATTTATAGCTCACCTTGGTTTTACCCCACCCTGGTCTTAATAGGCTCCTTAGGTGAACCATGGGTGGAAGGAACAATTGGTTAGTGCTGGATAATTCACCAGTACAGAAAAGCTCCTCTCAAATAAATTGCAGGCAGCGTACAAGGCTTTAAATAATATTCCAACAAGGAAGACCCCCAATTATGCAACAGAAGATTGGAAAGAACCAAGATAAAACAGGAAATGCAATCAGATGACATCTAGTCAAATGGCACCTCCCCCCAAAAGAAGGAGAAGGAGAACAAAGGGGGTATCGAAAACAGAACAGAGTTGGATAGACACACACACACACACACAGAGAGAGAGAGAGTTCGGGGGGGGGGGGAGAGACAGAGAGAGAAAGGGGGGGAAGTAGGGCAAGCCAAACAAATCAGCTCAGTCAGCAGCAAAATCATACAAAGAACTAACAATGGCAAAGAAAATGCCTCAGGAAAGCAACAACACAAGAATAGATGACAGTGTATTTTCTAGTTAAGGTCTAACTATGTATGAATAGTTTGGATTGTAACCTGATGTTTTAGAACACTAGACATTTTACCATGATTTCCAGGAGAACTACAATCTTGGCACAAAAGAAGAGAACCCAACAAGGCTAATTTGTTCATTTTGATATCTCTTCTTATATTAACTGCTGGGCACAGCTATACTGTAAGGCGTGTAGGGAATACCTCCCACCTTTCTTGGTTTCCATCCCATCCTTCCACCTCCATTTCTAACTGGAGGTGGGGGCACTGCTGGCCTCCTTATAATCAAACAAATAAAAAGGATAACACTGTCATAAGTCTCAAAATATAAAATGCCACACAAAACGTACTTAATGTATGAGAGATATTAATGCAGGATGCTGGGAGTAGCAACCCAAGAACATATGGAAGGTCTATTCTTGGCCATAAAAACTGGGCAATGAGTTTCATAAAGCAAAGAGACCTCTTAGTTGTACCCAAAAAGCAAAACTGATGCACTCTGTTACCAAAGTAACAAGGAGAAATGGCCATATCACCCTTCTGATTACTGAAAAGTAATGCATTAAGAGGTATGTAGCACTGATTACTTCAGAGTAATTGGTTACTGATTACATTTTCCTCTGCACAGTGAAACTGTTCCCATGTGAGTTCACATAACAACCATGGTATGACTTCCAATCAAGACAGGAGTGGTAAGATTGCTAAGAAAAGTAATTCGAATTGCTCTTTCACCTAGAAAGTAACCTGATCATTTCTGAGAACTGAATGTTTAAATGCTTTCATTCTCTGGTCAGAAGTTCTTTGAAAACTTTGCTTCATTTTAATCTGTCTCTGCATTTTGCATTATCTTTTATTGTAGAAAAATTGCCATGTAAGTTATGGGCAATCCATAATTCTGAAAACAAGATGATTTTAAAAATCTAAAAAGGGTGCATATAAGGCATCCCAAATAAACTGTATTAGTTTTCTGTCAAACATACAGTTTTGTTTTGTTTTCTTACAATTGCTCCTCCTTTTTAAAAACCTTTCTCACTGCCATTTTTTAAATCCTATGACAAATATTATGAGTGAATGTATCACAATTACAGTTTGTTTCTCTCTCTCTCTCCTCTCTCTCTCTCTCTCTCTTCGTCTGTCTGTCTGTCTGTCTGTCTGTTTTGGTACAGTTGCAGAAGTTCAAGAAAGCCATAAGCAGAAGGTTGCTAATCAGTAGATTGTACTAATGTGTAAAACAATTTTGACAGATTTGTATATGTTTTCTTGCTCACTTAAGAAAATAATCTGTTTTTCCAATGTATATGGTAAAATGGGTATGACAGCAGATGACATTTTCCAACATATTGGGAAATGAATAGGTGAACAAGTCCTTGATGACGTCGCTATTGTTATTTGGTCTGGTAACATGGTTGCTTGAGTATTATGACCAATTTAATACAACAGGAAGGGAGTTATTTTCTGAAGTAATGTTCAAAAGTCTGATCTGATTGAGGTGCCACCTAAGAACCCATTAAGGAGTGTAGAACTTTCTAGGATCATAATGACATGTTAAAAAGCTTGTTCTGCTTGCTTATGAAACCTTCGAAAACTTATTATACTTGCTTGTAATGGGTCAGGAATAGAGATAGGGATGAATTGAAAACTGAATCACATTTTCTGATAAATTTGCCAATTCAACAACATTTGTTGATTTGTGTTAATTATAAATGGAGTCCCCTGATAAATACAAATTACTAAATTTTTAACAATGTTTGATTTGTTAATTCATTGGACTCTACAGTAGCCTCCAAGGCATCTAGAGTAACTAAAATTGGAAAGAAGACTCTCGTCTACAATCCTTCCATGTGTGGTGGAGATTGGAGTTTTGATGTCAGAGTTATGCAAGCCAAATAGGAGTCCCCAGGAAAGTTATCCTCAGGGACATAAAGATTCCAAACTTGCACAGAAGCTTCCTCTGGCTCTCCTCTACAATCCTTCCAATCGTGGTGAAGATTGGGTTTCCCTAACCCAGTTGCTAAAGAGCACTTTTCAAGGCACTCCCACTTTGTGGATGCGTAGCTCAGATTTCTGAAACCCAATCTGCACCAAACATAGAGGAATTGTAGAGGAGAGACATGTGAATTTTCCCTGAAAATTGGTGTCTCTTGGTGCCTAGGATACACTTTCCCAGGGTAGGGGCTATTGGAGGGTTCATAGCACAGACATCCAAACCCCAGTCTTTACAAACTTGCATGGCTTGTAGAGGAAAGGCAGAGGAAGCATCCCTGCAAATTTGGGGCCTCTAGATGCCAGGAGGAGGTTATAGCATCTAAAGGGGAGATGAATCAACTCATCATTGATACATTGCTGCAAATTCTCAATTCATCAATTCATCAACCCTGATGAATCATAAATCACAATTTTTTTTTAATTCTTTCTCATATTTAATCTGGAAAACTGATGCTGAAGCTGCATCAGATCCATGGCGTTCTATCACTTAGGCCTGTCCTATAGACAATGTGACTCTAATTCATCTATCTCAAAAATATCTCTTTCCTCAGTTCTTGGGTAAGTATTTCAGTTTAAAGATGTGTGATATAAATCCTACACATTCCAAATTTACCTGATACTATGATCTGAAATGCAATTTGAAAGCTGGGCCAGCAAAGGGTTTTGTTTTAGTTTAAGGTGAGTTGTTTTGGAATTGTGAGTTTAAGGAGTGCTTATTGATTTTGTTGGGGGGAAATCTATGCTTTAATCAGTTCTTGCAGCACTGACTGGGGAAACTTGGTCTTTAAAAAAGAAGACCTTTGAAAATAGTTAATCAGAGGATGCAATGAAAACACAGCTCAACCCTCAATACCCTGGGCACATTTTTCATTACTCCAAATCACCTGGATGCATTGCTCCATGGTATAAAATGACCCAGATGTGACATTCCAGACTAGAGATGGGCACGGAATGAACAATTTTTCATTTTCATTTTTTGGTTTTCGTTTTGTTACGTAATGAAATGACAAACAAAATTTGTTTCTATAATGAAACGAAACGAACAGAAATGTGGGGATTTTCTCTTGCGTTTAGTTTCCGTTACAGCAATGAAGTGAGCTGCTTTAAATGCTAAAAAAATCAAGTAAAATTGGAATAAATGGTAATGAAACGGTAATGAAATGAAAATGATTTTTTTGCAAAAAATTCACGAACAACGGAAATGAACCAAAACGGACCTCTAAACGACAAATGACAAATGAAACTCCATTTTTTTCTATTCGTGCCCATCTCTATTCCAGACAGTTCACTGAGGGTGAGAGGTATGATTGCCAGGTCACTGAAAGGGGGGCAGTATGGCTATTGCCAGGGATGGGCAAGTATCCCATTCAATACTGGCATGTCCCAGACTTAATTATGGAACTGCTGTCTCACTCACACCTTATCCGATGCCCGATTGTGCGACCCAGTCATGTGACTCAATATCCAACTGGCAACTCATCAGATTGTTCAGGCAGTGGCTGCAATTGGAACATTTCAAGATGAAAGCCCAGAAAACAAACAGACAGATAGACAACAGTAGCAGCAACATCTAAAAATGGAGAGCACATTCATGAATGTGGACAATTATTATCCCATCATCATTGATATCTGACCCCCCCAAAAAAGAATATTGGGGCAGCTCCATAGACAGAGTCGTTATTTTAGTTTGCATTTTCCCTCATTCTTTTTCTTTGACTGTGGTCTTAAAAAGTTATTATTTTATTGTATACAAATGATCCAAGGAATTTTGGTAGTGGAACAGTTAATGGGACTCCATCTCTCAATCTCATACTGCGTTGTTACAAAATGAGCGATCAATTGGTGAGCTTTTAGATTTCCAACTACTGAAATTTTTAAGTCTTCCGTTTCCCAGAAGCCTCTGATTCGCTTTCCTTGTCCTTGAAGATAAATGGGGATTTCATTCTAATCAAAAGAAATATATCATTGGTCTTTCTGCTGATCAGGAATCATGTCATCCACTTTCTAGGCTGGTTGTCAGCTAATATTCTAGTACAACATCTAATGTCCCTCAAGGGGCATTTTGCAGTAAGTGCTGAAGAAAAGAATGGTCTAGAGAGTGGGAAGATATCTGGCCTGATAGACTCTTCTCCTAAAAGGCTTTAGACTATGTATATTTAATTGATGAGCTTTTCAGACAAAATCTTTGCACTCCCAGATGTACAGATGACGTCAGAATGCACATTATCTGCTATTTTTACTCGTCGATATAAAATGACTTTGTCAATGAAGCTGAACTTCAGGTACATTTATAAAGAGGGGGAAACTGGGAAAATGCATATTCATACACAATCTGTCTCTATATCTCTTTCGACCGATAAACAGACATACAGTGTGTGCATATGAAGTGTCAGTCTAGCATTTTTTGTTATATAATCATACTCTGGATAATATGAAGCTAATCTAAACGATAATTCATGACATAACATTTCCAGTACTTAAATGGGCAAGAAAGGCAGTGCTGCTGCTTAAATTCTAGCCTTCAAATGCTGCCCGTGTGCAATGAATGTGTAAATTACTGAAATATTGCAATATGCATATAGTAGCATAGTAGTGTTAATAATATGCAGTGGTGATGGCATATGTGTGAGCTACTATGTCCACTAAGAGGGGATCGAGAGGGAATAAAACCCATTATTGTAAGATGAACTTCCTCTTTTCATACCTATCATGAGGGAAAGGACCCAAAAGTTAGTGGTGCTTTCTATGCAGAATAGTCCAGACAGGTTGGGGAAAGACTATACATGAAATGCTGGCCTTAGCTGATTTCTCACTCTCATTGCCTTTGCATATTTTTTTTTTCAGGATAAAGTTGGTAGCCATAAGAGAGCTTATCTTCCATTTAAGGAGGTGGCATGACATTTCATTTTGTTGTACTCTGAAAGGAGGAAAGCAAACTCTGTATGTGCTATAGGTACTGCCACAGAGATTTCATATATGTGAACAGTTTTTTTTTTAAAAAAATAAACAACTGACACTTCATCAGCTGGCAAAGAACTCACCACAAGAATCGTGGTTGTGTCCACTATAGTCACTAAACCAGCTCTCTTCTTTTTTTCTACATGGGGAGACTGTGATCTGTGCAGTGTTCCTATCTGGCCCATGAAAGGACTGGGGAGGCCCCTTTCCCTTCCTTCACATATCCCAGCATGGAGAATTTCCTGGAATTCCACTGACCTTTCTAATGGGAACTGATAGACATAGGAGAAAATACCAATATTACAGTATCAATATATTTCCTCTGATCTGCCGTGCCCAGGAGACTGGATACAGTTGGTCATTTGCCTCTGTCATAGCCTCAGTATTCCTCACCCATGATCAAAAGCATACCCAACCAATAGAATCATTAACATTGTAGAATCAGAAAAGAAAGAAAGAAAGTGAAAGAAAACCAATGCAGGGACCTATTACCAAATCATACAAACTGCTAGGTTGGCATGATCTGGGGTTAAATCCACTTGGCTTGCCAATTGGAACCAGATTGATTTAAAGTGAAATTACCTAGTGGTTGCAGTCTTGCCCTTTGGTGTTGAGAGTCCCTGTGCCTCATTCCAGGTCTGTGGGGGAATGCCAGCTTGATATCTTTCTTGGTATCTTTCTTGGTATCTTTTTGGAAGAGACAGAAACCAGATCTGGGAGTGGATGAGCAAGGGAGGGAAAGGGTGGGGGGAGGTGAAAAAAGGGGTCATTAGAGTGAGTGAATTATGTAGTGGTGTCATACACAGTTTTTACCTTAGAGTCCTGTGGAAGATGGGTACGCTGGTAGTGAAGAAAATAACAGTGGCAGTATATAAGTACAAATTCAAAAGGAAGTTACGTGATACCTTTATTGGTCACTACTAAAACAAAAAATATGAGTTAAGCTTTCAATAGCAACTTGCTATCTTTATCAAAGCATTGTAACAGAGATGCAGTCTTGATAGTAGGCGTTGTCTATCAGGTGCTGAGAATCTTTTGGTGAGATGGAAAACACCACATGATGGTATCAGGAAGCCAGACTGATGTTAGAACAGCTTCAAAATCCCAGATGCCGTTTAACACATAAACAAACAAAGCAGAACAGTCCTTGATCACCCCCTTCCTCCTTCTCACCCTCAATTTGGCTGTATGGAGACTACAAGTCCCTGCTTGCCGTGAGGAAGGGGGGGGGGTTAGAGGTGATACAAAAAGCATGTGTTCCATTTGAAAGTTGGAGGGGGGGGGAATAGCAAAACTCACTAGGAGAAATCAGGGCCAGATTTAAAAGAATAACTTTTACCTAGTGGCTGCAGTCCAAGCCTTTGGTACATATGGAGGGCCACTCTTTTCTTGGTATCTTCAGCAATCCATAGAAGTTAAAAAGTTATATAAGTATTAGATTTGATAATGACAAGAAACGTTGACTTAATTTTAGCCCATTTCATGGGTGTCCATCATGCATGTGAATTTTATCTCAGCTGTTTCCCTTCGTATAATGGATTTGTAATGGTTCTTTTCCAAATTGGTGACCTTCAAATCTTCCACGGAGTGACCTGGTAGATTGAAAAGGTTTGAGACAGGTTTCTTTGTATTGTGGTTCCTGATGTCAGATTTACAACAACTGATTCATTTCCATAGAGATTGTCCTGATTGTCCTATGTGCAGCACAGACAGGGATTGCTGGCAAAAGATGTCATAGATCACATTGGTTGAGGAGCAAGTGAATCTGCCCTTGATATTGTCTGTGATATTGTTGGGTCCTGTGATTGTGTTGCCAGAGTAGATGTGGGGGCAGAGTTGGCATTGGTGTTTGTGGCAAGGTTTAGTTCCATTGTCTGTGTTGCTGATTTGTAATCCTTTATGTGTTAGCATTTGCTTGTGGTTGGGAGGTTGTCTATAGGCAAATATGGGTCTTCCACTGAAGGCTGTGGAGAGTGAAGTGTTCTTGTCAAGGATGGGCTGGAGATCATTTAGGATGCATGTGAGTGGTCTCATTTGGTGATTGTAAGTGACAACCAGTCACTTACACGAATATACCTAAGTATTTGTTACATATTTGCATATACATGAACAGTGAAAACACCTGGAAATGGTTGGGTGGGAGGGTGAATGATCTTGGATTTGAAGTAGAGGTGGTCACGGACCAGAAAACCCATGGTTCGGGTTTGTCTGGTTCGGGCCGACCCTTGGTTCAATTCGGGTTTCGCTTTGTACGAATTTCAAAACAAAATTGGTACGAACCTGAACCGATCTGAACCGGTTCAGGTTCTTACTGGTGGCAGCAGCTCCGCACTGTCATCGGCCATGGGGAGATCTGTTTAAAGAGACCTCTGTCCCTGCCTCTGCATGCGGAGGAGATGGGGAAGACAGGTCTTCAGACATTTTCCCCTGCGTCCAAAAACAGCAACCATGGGGAGGGGGGAACGGGTCTCTTTTGACATTTCTGCCCCATGCCGATGAGTTTTTCCCCAAGTGCTAACCGCAAGGACCCTGGGGCCCAGTCGGCACTTCTTTTATTTATTTATTTTCTTTAGGGTGCTGACCCGGCCACGCCTGGGGCCAGGTCAGCACTCCTTTATTTCATTTTTTATTTTTATTTTTATTTTTATTTTATATTTTACTTCCGGTTTCTGGCCCATGGTACAGCTGTAGCACGGGCCAGGTTTTTTTTAAGCGCCAGCCCTGTTGGCCCCTGGGGGCCAGTGGTGCTCCTTTATTTTATTTTATTTTTCAAGCACCGACTGGTAGCCCCTGGGGCCTGGCTGGTGCTTCTTTTATTTATTTATTTATTTTTGTGATTTTAGGGGGTCAACGAAGCCACCCCTTGGGCCCAGTCGGCACTCGTTTTTATTTTTGTTTTTATTTATTTTTATTTTTATTTTTATTTTTATTTTTACTTCCGACCACATGGCCAGCAGTACAGCTGTAGTGTGGGCCTGTAGGCTTTTCCTGCCTGTGGCCAGGAAGACTGAAGAGCTCCAGCAGCACCAGGTAGGAGACATTGCCGCCATTAACGAACTGAACCAAACCGAACCTTTTATTTTGTTCTTTTCATTTTGTTGTAAAATCACTTTGGGGTTCGTTATTCGTTTCATTACATAACAAAACAAATAATGAATAACAAAACAAACTAAAAGTTGATTTCATGCCCATTTCTAATTGGAAGGTAAAGTTGACACCAGCTACTGCTTGAATTTTGGTGTGCTACAAAGCTCACACCAGTTTCCCTCCTTATTCCTTTCCTTCCCTCTCCTCTGCCCACCCCAGTTGGGTTGGGCACCATGCAATTCAGGTAGCTTGTGTCTAATGTTACTATGACCTGCTCACTTAAATCCTGCACAATACCACAAATTACACACACACACACACACACACACACACACACACAGAGAGAGAGAGAGAGAGAGAGAGAGAGAGAGAGAGATGCTCAGTTAATTAACTGGACTCAGATATGCAATCTCCGAAGAAGAAGAAAAATGCTAATTATTCCTGCCTCCTGAAAATGAAAATGATGCAAATCTCTCTCTCTGTCCCGAACATGCTGCCTTAACGAAAGGGCCACCCATCACATAGACAGATGTCTTCCTTCTCAGGGGTTCCCTGAGCACCTGGGCTTTTCATTGGCATTGAGCTCTTAATCACTTTCTGCTTCAGGTTTCTGGGTTTTGTCACAGAATTATTTTCATTTTTCTAAGGTGATTGGTTTTTTTGTTTTGTTTTTTAACAGTCCGCTCTTTAAACCCTTGAAGTACTGAAGCAATATTCAGTACTTCAGAGAGACCTGCTTCTACTCAAGCACAACTTCAGGCTCTCTTGCCTTACTTTGGAATCCAAATAAATTCCAAAACCAAAGCACGTCCTTGGAACAGGCAGTTTTCACTGAATTTCCACAAGAATCTTTCATGGCTACTTGACTACGTCTGGCTTATAGAGAAAGCTTAAACACTAATTAAAAACTGAATTGCCACTGCTCCAGATCCTAGTATGTTAGAACTGCTGAAAAATCATGAAGTAGCCTTTAAATAATACACATACCTAGGGGGAATATAAGAACAACAATTCTTCAAACATGAGACAACCCCTGAGGGAGGGTTCAGTTTAGGGGATAGAAGTAATTAGCATCCTTATTTGGCTCATGGTTCTCAACAGCTTTTTGTTTGCTTCTATGTAAAGTTCATGGTAAATGAGTGGAGCCGACAACAGAGATTCTGTAAATATATGAGCATTTCAGATCTCAAACTGAAATAGATAAGAGCTGAAAATGTGTTGCTTAGCATACAGCATAAGCCAAATTGTAACTTTCAATCTGTTCCACCCTGATGAAAAACCACCTTTTCCATGATTTGGGAGGGAGTCCTGCACATGCTGGCTTTAGTGGGTGGGTGTGCACACAATTTCAGGATTGTGGTAGGGACATTTTCTCTTTGCAAAAATATCTTTTTTTTTTTTTTTTTTTTTTTGCGTGAAGCAAAAAGCTTCTTTTCCTCACTTCAGACTCTCGGTAATTTGCATTAAATGCCTCCAGTGTTCTTTTCCAGTGAGAAATAAAGTGCACAGCACACACATACACAGCATGTACAGAATGAATGGATAACTCTGAAGAAAGATTTCAACAGCTCTCCTAGTGTTTTAAACAATTAAATAAAGCTGCAGTCATTTCTATTGCTGGGCAGTTCACACATTGCACAATTCTATGCAAAAAAGGTAAAACATCATTCTCATAAATTAAAAAAATGATAATCATTCCAGATTTCACACAAGTGTGTGACTCCCTACCATGATGGAGGTGCCCAGGAAAGTCTTCCCAATCATAGAGTCCATGGACTCTATGTTTTCACTACTTGTTATAACAGGGTCCATGGATTAGTGTAGCACCTAGTTCTCCCTATTCCAACAGTTCACAAAGGGACTCATTTAACATCACCAAGTCTAGTTACTCTCACTTGACATCTGGCCCTTAATCTAGAGTTTTGAGGATGGATCAACTTGCATACTTTAGGAAGGGCTAGTGGTATCCCAACAGCCCAGCCCATCTCTGGAGGATCTGCCAGAGGCATGCATTTTATGTATGTATGTATGTATGGATGGATGGATGGATGGATTGATGGATGGATGGATTGATTGGTTGATTTATACATTTGTATACCCTCCATCTTCCAGTGCAACTCTGAGCAGTTTACAGCAATCACAGAATACAATATTTGTAACAGTATAAAAATATAAATAATCAAATCAAAAATCAAGAATAAAAAACAACTAAAAAGGAACAAAAACCAGCAAGGCAATTTTATAACTTCAGGACTCAAACAACTGAAATCACAAAACAGTTCGGCTTGAATAACCACTTGTGATCTTGGAGAAGCAAATCCATGTACCATTCCAGGGGCCATGTATCATCAAGTGTTTGGTCTCTGCTGAGGGCATAGAAGATGGGAGGGCACTTCTCCAAACTTCTGACTAGTCCTCCATCCTGGGTCTATTGTGGCCCTCCCCACTCATCCTCCTTTAAGCCAAGTCCTGCCAAACCCACCCAAGACTCCAGTTTATCCTCCATATGCAGCTTATTTCTCACTCAGCTGGGGCATTGCTCTTTCCTTCTGCTCCCTCCAGCTTTGTTGCTGGGGTCTTCATGCAGTCCACATGGATCATGGGCCTGAGGCTGACAACTTACCAGTTGGAATGTCCTTCTCAGAAATTTAAAGAGGGAGAGGGAGAGGGAGAGGGAGAATGAAAGAGAGAGAGTGAAAGAGAGAGAGACTGAGAATGGAATTGGCTTGAACTCATTTGATATTGAGCTGCCTAGATGCCCTAAGAGCATCTGATCTTGCCTGATTTCGGAAGCTAAGACCACCAGGGAATACCAGGTGCTGTAGGCACCTGTAATACGAACTGGCAAACCACTCCAGTATTCCTGCCAAGAAAACTCCATGGACATGGAGTCATGAAGAGTCGGTAAGGACTTGGGAAGATAAAACCTCAAATCAGCACTTTTCAAGAAGCAAATAACAAACATGGCACTGGCAATTAGGATGATAAATCACATGTCATTCTGTGTAAATCCCTCTGTTTAAGAAGCAACAGTTAAATTAACAAATAATGCCACTGTAATGAATTAGAGAATTTTATACACAGTACCACCAAATTCACCTCTTACCAAATTAACAAGTTAATGTCTCAAACTTTGAGTAAAATGTACACAGGAATTCATATTTTAGGGTCAAATACTGACAAAATGCACTTTTTGAGGTGAAAATGCTGGACAATTTGTACTACGTGATATGGCATGAAAGATGGATTGATGAGCAGTGGAGTGGAATATGTTTGTGAATGAACACAAAAGACTGACATGAAACATAAATAGTCAGATATATCCTTCCCGCTTCCCAGTTTCTGGTAATCAGATGTATAATGCTTCCAAAATAATGATTACAGTGAGCGACCAGAGCTACTAATGGCAGCATCTTCCATGGATTTGTCTAATCCTTTCGTAGAACTATTTAAGTTAGTTATCATTATCACAGCTTGCAGTTGTAAATTCTGTTAACGTTTTAACTGCATATTTGTATGTGACACATTGTTTTATTTTTTCAGATAAGAACAAGCAGAATGCATGTTATCTTCTACTATTATAACAATGGTGATCATAACAATGACTATCACTTCAAGTAGCAGCAAAAAATTATTTATTCCATTGGATGTGACGGTTTGTGTCTGCCATTTAGATCTTCTCTGTGTACTTTCAAAGCATGGTAGACTGTCCAGTCACAAGTAGAGCAATGAACACATGCAATATTTGTTCCAAAGTTAACAGCATTCAAGTTTATTTTCCTCTCGAGTGTGGTAAATAAAACGTTAATAACACATCAGCTTTTTAAAAAGTTGTAGCTGCTCAGACTGTTGCCTCACAGAAGACTGATAATTCTGCCAATCTGTAAGTAACATCAGGAAGTAAATGGTTCAGAGACTTTCAAGAAGGTAGAAAAATGTGTTTACCTTGTCAGTACATATGCTTTCTAAAAGTAAATATGCTCTTGAACAGCCACTATCATTCTGCTATAGGGAACATCGGTTTACTGAGGCTTTATTTAATCAAGTCTAAATCTTACTATCTTCTTTTACTTGGTAAAATAAATAAATAAATAAATAAATAAAAATACACATGCTGATTTTGCTTCCACATTGCTGCTTAGGAGACAGGAAGCGTAAAACTTTGAATCTCCTGCTGGGACTAATGAAAAATTTTCAAATGTCAGTCTGGCACAGCACAAGCTGATTGACTAGCCTTAGTCATAAAATACCCAGCATTCTGCAATATCCTTAACAAATGCAGTGATAAAGCAGCAGATCTGCCTTCCAGTACTGCCATAAATCAGTTGTTTGCAAATTAACCCACTTTTATTACATCTGGACACCAGGGGAAGGGAGGCGGCTGTTCAGAAACTGCGAGCAAAGTAAGAAGCCATTTCCCCAGTGAGCTTGAGTCAAGTTTGGCAATGTCTTTCTGCAGCTTCTGCAATTCTGTACAAACCGTAGGTAGGGTACAAAGTGATTTGCCCCGAAGCAGGACAATTTCTGGATATAGCACCACAGATGACTCATGTACACACACCCTATTCCCTGGCTGACTGTTCCTCTCACCAGCTTCCATGCAGCTGCTGGGTCATCTTCCTGAGCTGGCTGCCCAGTATGGGCAGAAGCGTGGACTTCCTTTCCCTGCCCCCTTCTGGTATCCAACCACAGCGGTGCAGATGGTCTTCCTGTCCTGCTGCCTCATCTGAGGAGGTGAAGACATTAAGCCAGAGTCTCTGCCTGGAGGAGGATGACCAAGCAGGTGCACAGAGGGTGTGAGTAAGGCAGCTGGCTGGGGAGTAGGGTCAGGGTGTAGCATTTCCATACTCCCCACACACACACACACCCTGGCCTTTTCACAGGCTATTGACACTCATTGCTTCTAATTTTCTTCTTTCGCTGTCACCAACTAGTTTCTCTAGTAAATTAATGCTTTCAGGCTGGTTTTAAATTGAATAAAGATAAAATACGTTTCTTTATTACAAAAAGGAATCAAACTCATAAAGGGTAACATGATTAGGTACAGACAAAAGGAAGACTATAGCTCAAACACACTAAAGTTAGGTTACTGACAAAGTTGAATAAATGCACACCCTGTTCTTAATTTTACAGACTCTCATCACTTAGTTTCCCTTACAGTTCTACAATCCTATCTCTTCTCTCTCTCTAGTAAGTATAGATCTCACAATAAGATCCTATCTATCTTTTCTCTGTGAGTGTCTCTATTTGACCTTCTCTCAGACAGTGTCAGTGCCTATCTGTCCCTATCTGACTAATTCAGTTCTGGGATGAGCCTTAAATCCCCTCAGGCTCCTCCCCCAAATTCTCCCATTGGTCAACAACCAACCAATCAATACAGACACTTCTCAACAATTATTCATCAGCAAGGGGTAAATGCCACAAGGGGCACATGCAGCACCTGTGGTGCCACACCAATGAACTTTCCTGCTTTAATCTGAATTGTTTTGTGCCTGTGTCTAATCTAATCTAATCTAATCTAATCTAATCTAATCTAATCTAATCTAATCTAATCTAATCTAATCTAATCTAATCTAATCTAATCTAATCTAAAAGGTTTGGAATATAGGGGACAGAGTTATTGAGCTCTGGAGGGCTGGAGTTGTTTGGCAAGAAATTTGGCGAGGTTTTGTAGAGGT
>JAHTLZ010000030.1:9810700-9840945 GCA_023846285.1 Phrynocephalus versicolor | reverse complement strand
TATTTGTTTCAATTTTTTAGATAGGTACCCTGACTTAAGAGTACTTCGACTTAAGAGCATGCATTTGGAATGGATTAAATTCATAAGCTGAGGTGCCACTATAATTGGTTCAACTGCTATATGGCTCTAACTGTAAGGAAGTTTTTTCCTGATAGCCAATCGGAACCCAGTTTCCTGTAACTTGAGCCCATTCTTGCACTCAGGGATAATCCAGTACAGGTCCAGCCCCTCCTATGTATGACAGCCTTTCACGTCCTTGAAGAGTGCTAGCATATCTCTCCTCAGGCACTTTTTCTCCAGGCTAAACATGCCCAGTTCTTTCAGTTTTTTCCTCACCGGACTTGGTTTCCTGGCCCCGATTGTCCTTGTGTCCCTGTTTCCTGACAGTTTCCATAGGGAAGGGGAGGAAATTGAGGAAAGCTCCAGCAGGTTCATGCACTCAGGCACATCTTGTCATTTGGATCAAGGTAGGAATAGATGGCCTGGTGATTCTTTCCACAGTAATCTTTCCCAAAGCAGTCCTGGCTTCAGGAAGCAGAGCACAAAGGCTACCTCATCCCAAACACTTGAAAATGTGTGTCCCCCTCCCAGTGCAGTCACAAACCATGTGTACCTTTCCAGCCCTTTGCTGCCATAACTGTGTGGCATCAGAAGAACCTACCACTGTAATATCAAAAGCTTCACAATATTTTTGCCTTGAAATCTTAGAGAATCAGAGGTTGATGACTTGGTAAATCTAGCCATATGTAAGATATCATTCAGACATTCTAAGTCCTTATACCATGCCAAGTTAAAGAGCCACATAATATTAGAACAGTCCCAAGTATTTATTCTTTTAAGAAGGGTTGCCCCCCACCCCAGATTGCTAGCATTCAGAGGCTTCTCATAATCTATATTGTAGTTCACATAATTTCAGCATAAATGCATAGCTATCCATAGTCCTCTTCTATCTTTACTGTACTCTTGTGTCATAAGTATGAGTGGTAAGTTTTTTTGCAACTGGTAAAATAAAAATTGTGCAGTGAAAGGTGTATTTCTTTCTCTCTCTTTTTCTCCCCACTTTTCTTTCTATGTTTTCTTTTTTTAAGAGCAGCATTTTAAGGACCAGCACTGCAGACACGAGAAGAGCAGGAGTTTTAATGGTCTTGAACAGAAAAATAACAGACACGTCATTAATATCTGTGATGCAGTACTTTACAACTACATCTACTTAAATAGAAATTGCTGCTAATAAATTAAATTCCCTTATACCCAAATATTAATAATTGCCAAATAACACTGCCCTCAATATTTTATTAGCTGACTTTAGCTCAGGTATTTATGAGTTAAAAAGTAGTAATCAAAATTTAATGTCAAAATGCTTTCCCTCTATCAAAGAATTTGTAAATGTTCCCTTATTGTTTGAGATTAATTTGTTTGCATACAAATAAAGCATTTATTATTTAGATTTCCCCCTCCCTTGATAAACTGGAAACTGCATTAAGAAAGCAAAATGGTTAAGACTGTTGATTGGTTCACTGTATTAAAAGTAGCTTCTTGGCATTAATCAGAAAGCACTATATGATCCATTAGCTGTGAAAGGCTTTAAATATTTGATTTGCAGCATGGAGGATTAACACGGAATCTCATTAACAAGGAAAGTTTGCTATAGTTTTCATTTAAGTAGAATTTAAGCTTTGGAAACTGCTTGATAGGGTGAAAATCCTCACTCTTTCTCAACGGCAACTCATTACTGATGGTATTACAGAACTGCCATCATATTATAAATACATCAGTTTTCTTTAATTAGACCTAAGTCTGAGAATGGCTTTAGATGTAACAACTCCCATGACCAATCACAAATGAAAGGCATTTTCTTTTTGTGTGTGTCTTACTGCTGTAATGTATGAGAAGTTTTCACATTGAAAAGCTTCCCTATCTGGAAAGCCTGCAGATCTTTCTTTGCAAAATTCAATTCAGATATTATAATAATGGTGTGACATGAAATCATCATATATATGTGAAGAAACAGGTCTTAATATAGAGCACCAATGACCCTGAGATTCTTTAGTAGTATCAGGCATTCCTCAAGGTAGATACAAGCAATGGAGTATAATTGTTGTATAGAACCATAGAATCATAGAATCATAGAATCATAGAATTATAGAGTTGGAAGAGACCTCATGGGCCATCTAGTCCAACCCCCTGCCAAGCAGGAACCCCTTCACAATATTTCCAACAGATGGCCATCCAGCCTCTGCTTAAATACCGTCAAAGAATTATACTGTGTGAATGCTAATATTTTTCTGTAGTATATAGCCATTGAGGAGACATTTGAGGCCTGTTGACTCAATGAGAATGAAAAGTTAATTACTAACTTAAGGAAGCATAAGTTTCAGCCTTATATGAAACAAGATTTTATGGCCAATAGGGTAATATAAATTGATGATTTACTTGAATGACTTCCCCTAACCCTGGCTCTTTTTAAATTGGGTCTCAAGAAGCTAGAAGAAATAAGCAATAATTTTGCTTCATCCAAGACAATTTCAGTTAAACCAAACCTTATCACATTTGTTCCTTCTCTGAACTTTTCCTACCCCAAGTCTACTGTACTCATTCTCTCTCAACACATCTATCTGACATCCTATCCACTCTAAATATCTAAAACAAAAGGTAGATGAGATCATAATGCTGTGTTCACATTTGAGGGGATTAAGGCCGCGGTCACACCAGCGTTCTCTGTATATATAAACTTCTTGCACAGTTTTTTCCAGTGGTCACCTGTAGAGATGGGCACGACTCAAAAAAATAATTTTTCGTTTGTCGTTTGTCGTTTAGGGGTCCGTTTCGGTTCGTTTTTGTTTTTCGGGGGTTTTTTGCACATTTTTCATTTTCGCTTTCATTACGAAACGAAATGAAAAAACAAAAACGAAAATGAAATTTTTTCATTTCGTTAGCATTCTTTTCAATGCAATGTGTCTGCCGTAACGAAAATGAAAAACACAGCGAAATTTTTCGTTTCATTTCCGTTGTCGTTTTGCTTCTGAAAAATTTTTTGTTTTTGTTTTGTTTTACAAAATGAAATGAAAAAACAAAAACGAAAACGAAAATTTTGCTGAGTCGTGCCCATCTCTAGTCACGTGGTTTTTAATGTGCAGTTAGTGTCCTCTCTTCTGCGTCGTATTTTCCTAATCTGGTTCCATCTCTACCTGTCTACTTCGTATTTCCCCCTTCTTTCCAGCTCTATTTCTCAAGCCTCCATTGCAAAAAAGGGGAACAACAGTTTTACTGTGCATTTTTGGTGTCCTGTCATGGTTACAGAAGCAAATAAGTAAGCATTTTTGGGCGAAGTTTCTAAACCCAGCCCCTGACGTTGGTTATTGAAACTTCACTGAAACTGCTGTTCCAGTTTACTTCCCTTCGCAGTTCGGATGCAATCTTTTTCTGTGCAGTTCGCCAAAGGGAAACTTCGGAGAAAACGCTGGTATGACCACGGCCTAAAACAAATTCTTGATCTTCATATTCCAAGACAAGGAATATGAAATTAGATCAACAATAACAGATTGTTACTCTTTTTTTTTTTGAATCGGTAATAAATTACTACAAGCAGTTAACATCCCCCCAATAATTCATACTAAAATCCAGAATGTATCTATTACTGCTGCATGAGACTCCCTTGATAAGAAATAAAGAATCCAGGCTCTGGAGGTTGAAATACTGGTCCTGAAAAGAGGCATTTCAAATCAGAGAAACTGGTTTCTTATAATATTGAATATGTATGATAACGGATTCGCAAGAACAAGAATTTCAACAAAGGCAACTTTGTAGCTGAGTATACAGGAGAACTGCAGAGAAACTAAGTGTCACAGCCTATATGAAAATAAGTCAAAAAGGGGATTTGCTTTAAAGAATGTGGTGAGTAACAATCAACCAGAAAAGGGGTCATTTTAGCATGTATTTTCAGGCAATGACCATAAAAATGTATAAAGCATATACAAAGTATTTTCATTGTGGTAAAAAAAAGTATATAACATTTCTGTTTCACTCTATCCAACGTGCTTTCAGTAAAGCATTTCTGAGATGAATCAATGTTCTGACATAAAAAGGAAATCAGCACCACATCTGGTGTAATCTGAAATTTTTAAAATGTCATTCAGGATCTGATTAGCTGACTTTCAGGAGGAAAATGCATTCCTGGACAAGCAATCATACTTTCAATAGGATTCAGTGTCTGTTAGATGACTTTACTCATAGTTTGTCTCCCTATACTCTCAAGGTTGTTGTGAGGACTGTGCTCACTGCCTTCAGCAACATGAAGGAAAAGTGAAATATAAAATGAACCAAAAAGTAATCACATATTCCTTTCCTTTCCACCAGTGTAATAGGGGAATATCCTCAGTGCCTTTCTGAATGATTGATGGGGAGAACATCTGGGGGGGAAAAAACCAGGCCAGCTATTTGGCATTCCTTCCCAGGACAATAGAGTTCCATGCACATTGTCCAGAGAATGAGATCACAACACGACAGCTTGTCCAGAAGTTGACTCAAGACAACTGGGCATGTATTCATGTGGGATTAAAACATTTCACTACTCATCTAAGTAGATATTTCAGTCTGAGAAAAGTTGTTGTGAAGCCTCCAATTTATGGTTCACTTTGGTTTCATCTCACCTGGTATGAATAGGCTTGTTAGGTGGGCGGTGGCCTAAATAGGCTTATTAAAGTAGACAGTGCCCTGAATAGGCACATTTGATGTACAATGGCCTGAGACATGTGTATTCAACCCTTCCCAAAACTCATTAAATATGAGATGTTAGCCGTGGTCATCCTGGTGGAGGTGTGAAGTGCTTCTTATTTGTTTAGGAATTGATGAAAGGGCAGCATGATAAGTGGTAGACAGATGTACACATTCCTGTAAGATGCACAAGCAAGCAGTCCCCCTCAGAACCATCATCAGCAGTATATACTCAGTAACATATAACATTGTAAAATATCTGGCTACTGTCCTAGACCCATTTCTTGGACACACAGACCACAATGTACATGATTGTTTCTAAGTCTGGGGAGCTGAAACTGGATACAGATGAAACTGTGTTATCCTCTGATGTTATTACTCTCTTCACCAGCATTCCCACCACTAGTATGCTAAAAACAGTAAAGAACAGTCTAAGAGAAGTCAGCACCATCAGCACCAGAAGCAGCCTCAACCCAGACCAGATATGCCTGCTCCTAAACTTGTGTCTGAACACAACTTATGTCATGTACAGAGAGGACTTCTACAGACAGATACATGGTTGTGCCATGGGTTCCCCAGTGTCACCAATTGTTGCCAATCTATACATGGAAGGAATGGAGAAGAAGGTATTCAACATCTTTCCAGGGATGACAATAAATTACTGGTTCAAGTATGTAGATGACATCTGTGCAAAAAAGCATTTACAAACCACATAAATGCAGCAGACTCAAATATTACGTTCATTATTTGGCTTCCACCATCCATTATTATACAAATTAGGAGTCATTGGGACTCTGAACCACAGAGCACAGAGCATCCCTACAAAGTAGCCAAGTAGAAGGAAGACAGGCATCTAAAGATAGAGCTTAAGGCCAGTGGATAGCCCAAGTGGGCATTCAACAAAGCAATGGTCCAACCAAAAAGAATAATGGATCAGCCTGAGACCCAGAGATGATGGAAGAACTGGGATATTCCTTACATAGCTGGAGTGTCTGAAAAGCATAAAAGGATTTTTGTCCAACACCACATCCCCATGCACTTTAAACCCACAAATACACTAAGGCAGAGACTCATCCACTGAAAGACACGATACCAAAACACAAGAAGAGCAATGTAGTATTTGTGGCCCAATGCAGTGAGGAGTGTGCAGAGCTCTACATTGCAGTCACTAAACAGGAGGATGGCCCAGCACAGGCAGGGTAAAAGCTCAAGACTAGAATCAGTGGGGTACCTTCATTCGAAGGACAAACAAAACTCATCCAAAGATGAGGATGTACAAATACCAGACAGAGAAGTGATTTGAGAGAAGGGTCAGGGAAGCCATTGATGTCTGTATTGAAAACTCCTCTCTTAATAGAGGTGGGGGAATCAGGCATAATATGTCTACCACTTATCATGCTGCCTTTTCATCAATCCCCAGGTAAATCAGAAGCACTTCACACCTCCACCAGGATGGCCATGGTTAACAATCCATAATTAAGGAGAGTTAGAAAGGGTTTCATATGTGAGATTTTCATGCGTTCCAGGCCATTGTCCAGCTAAAAAGTCTATTCAGGCCACTGTCCACTTGGTGGGCCTATTCAGACTAGGATGGGGTGAAACTAATGTGAACTATAAATTGGAAGATTCGTACCAACGTTCCTCAGACTCACAAAAAAGTCCAGTTACCACAGCTCAACTTCTGGACAACCTCACTTGGATTCACAGAAACCAAATAGCTTGAAACTGTATTTGCATTTCCCCAAATGCTGTCTAATTTGCATGCATTAAAGAATACCAAATCCTTCATATTTTCATTGGAGTGGCAGAGACATAAAGCAAAGTGGTGACTGGATGGTCATCCTTCCTGCTCGTGATGTCTAGGTATCTCATGACTAAACTAGTCTGATGCCTAGTGGTTGTTGCAGCATCTCATGGGGTAGATAAGGGAGGCCAGAAGGGTGCCTAGTGGGCTGGAGTGCACATTTGTACTATGAGGAATGAACCATGGAGCAGGGGGAGAAAGAACAGTCTTTCCAACATGCCTGTTCCACTGATTCATTGGCTGGACTTGGGCTTGGCATTTGTCTTCTAAGTCCTAGGAGGAGTACTAGATTACTATGCATCAAATATTTTAAATGGACGATCTCCCCACATACCCTAGCTTGAAATGGGCACGAAACAGCAAAATAGTAATTCATCTTGATTTGTGGTTCATCAAGGTCCACTAATTATGAATCATAAGGCATGACCTTACTATTTTTTCACACAGATATTGTGACCCAATGAGTAGAACACTTGCCTTTGCTTTGGATTTGCTTTTTCTTGGGTGCCTAGTGGAATTAAGTTCTGAGCATCAACACAGAGAATATATGGCTCAATGGTTTCCACATTGAAGATTTCAAAGTATAAGCCCATTGTATTCTCAAGCCAAATCCACTTTTTCCATATAAACAATGTAAATGAAACAAAACTGGAAGAGGCATGGAAGTAATGGTGGGTAGACAAAGTACAGAACTCTCCCAAGTAATTGTCTATAGCAGTGTTTTTCAACCTTTTTTGGGCAAAGGCACACTTGCCTCATGAAAAAAATCACGAGGCACACCACCATTAAAAAATGTTTAAAAATTTAACAAGCGGGGGGGGGAGGAGTAGATCGAGCCATGGCTCGAGACCACCCCCACCCCCCTGCACCTGGGGATGATGGGCTGCGCGGTTGAGGTGTGCTTGGCTGGCTAGAAAAAAAGGAGAGGAAATGGTGCTCCTGAGCATGCACAGAGGTGTTACTGTACTGGAATCAATCTGAGGGGGAAATTCTTGGCTTACTCTCCCTGCAAAGGGGGTGGGGAGAGCTCAGCCTTTCATCCCTGCTCAGAGTCCTGAGAAGAACCACACCCACAAAAAAAACCCCACCAACCTGTCTTAAAATGTCCACCCCAACATAATCAAGTCTCAGAACAGGGAATTGAGGGACATCGTCGTCGTCCTCGGGGCCGGGCCTGGGCCGGGCGGCATGCCTCATGACGGGGGCGTCGCGGGGTTTCGGGCGAAGCGTGGCATGGCTGGTGGCGGCGCGCCTGGCACCGGGCTCGCTCCTGCTGCTGGCGGAGCGCTCGGCGGGCGCGCTGGGCGAGCTGGAGGGCGAGCTGCGCGCCGCCTACCCGGAGCTGCGTGTCCAGGCCCTGCCCGCCGACCTGGGTGCTGACGAGGGGCTGCAGCGCGTGGCCCGGGATGCCGCCGCCGCCCTGCGCCGTCACCACGACAGCGCTCACCTCCAGCGCCTCCTCCTCCTCAACAACGCCGGTGAGCGCGCGGGGGCGACTGGCCGGCGGGAGCACACGCGGGGGGGGAGGTTGTCAGGGGAGGGCGCGCCGGCGGGAGGAAAAGGCGGCCTGCTGCCGCTCCCCTCCCCTCCCCTCTTTCCCCGCGTCCTCTTCCCGGGCGGCCGCAGGTGCTGGGTGGAGGTGGTTGGAGGGTGCACCGGCGGCCGACTTTGTTCCCCCCCAAACAAAAAATGACCATTAAGGGCCGCCGAGGTGCGCACGCCCGCTCCTACCTGGCTCAGCCTTGCGGGTCTCCCTGCTCTCTCTCGCTCTCCAGTCAGACTCCTCCTCCTCCTCCTCCTCCTTCTCCTTTTTTTTTCTCCTTCCCCGCCCACGGCCAGCCTTTCCTTGGCGCGCAAAGCAAAGCACGCCGGGAAAGGTAGTCCGCTCTCCTCCCCAGGACCGCGTCTCAGACCTGGGGAGGAACTGCCTTGCTGGTGTGGGAAGAATTTTTCCGCGGCACACCAGCCAAGGTCCCACGGCACAGAAGTGTGCCGCGGAACAGCGGTTGAAAAACGCTGGTCTATAGCACTAGAAATGGAATAACAAATAATGTTTGATTTTATCACACACACACACACACACACACACACACACACACACACACAGGTTGGATTACATATTTTTAAAGAAATAATATTTTTATTGGTGGATTTCCCCCTTCTTCTTCTTCTTCTTCTTCTTCTTCTTCTTCTTCTTCTTCTTCTTCTTCTTCTTCTTCTTCATTCTTTCAGAGCAGAAATAATACCTTTTTAAAACCAGCAGCATGTTCACTGCTGTTATGGACTTAATGACAGTTAATCAGAATAATGGAAGCTACAAATGTAAGAGCTCTTGATTAGCACAGCTTTATTTTTGGATGTGTATTTAAAGAATAAGACACATTTCTCCTGCTGTTGATTTTTACCTGGTAAACATGCTTTTATATTTAATGAAAAAAATTGGTTTTTTTCAAGCTAAGCACCAAGCGTAATTCCTATTGGAAAAAAATGTTACTGGCTTTCCTAAAGAGGGACACTAAAGATTTTCATGGCAGCTAGCAGTCCATATGTCTGAGCAGTTGCAAGAGAACTTTGAGGGTGCCCTGGACTTTCAAAAAGATGACCATTTGGGTTCTATTAATCTTGAATAATCTCTGGAGGATAAAATGAAGAAATGGAAGCTCTCCTGCTTTGGACAAAACATGAGAAGAAAGAATTCTCTGGAAAAGATGATAATGCTGGGAAACATTGAAGGCATTAAGAAAAAAAGGAAGACAAATTATGATATTAATTGATTCTCTTAAGGAAACCACATGCTCATGTTTACAAGGCTGAACAGGACTCTTGAGGACAGGACATTTTGGATGTGCATCATTAATAGGGTTGCCATAAAAGGGTTGCCTGGTGTCAAAATTATGAAGATCTATGGTTGCAGAGATGGTGCCACTGGTCAGCCAGAGGCTAAATTCCTTAATGCATCCCAGCCACTGCAAGGATGCATGATCAGTCACTACCATGAAAGCTCCCTCAAAGTAGTACTGTAAATACCACACTCCTATTTTACATTGAGGACCTATCCTTCAATAATCAAATATGCCACTCTCAAGGAGAAAGCCAGCATCTAAGGCAGTAATTGATTGTTGCTACTATTGTGAATCTGGGACAACAAAACCCCTAATTCATGCATGGATATCAAAATTGGGGCTGGTATAACAATTGTACAAAACAGGCAGTCCATCAAGGTGACAAAATCAGGCTAAGTGTCCCCTGAATACACCCTAAATAGGATCTCCTTGTAAATCAGGTTAATCAAGAGAGTGATGATTAACATGCCAAATTAAGCACAGTTCAGCTAGGACAGCTGCCACCATTTATCAAATAGAGCAGTTAGACCCAGCCCTCTTTTGTGGGAGTTTCAAAACACAAGGGTGTTCTTTAAGGTCCATTTTGTGTTTTTGCACACCAGTCCAGATAGTTCTTCCTGGGCAAAAGTTGGAGCCCACTCTACCCTATGAAAAAACTAGCAGTGAAGGCTTGGGCACATGGGTAGACTGAAGGTATCACCCAAACCTTATTTTCCATAAAACTCTATTCATCCTATTCCCTATAGCAGGGCTGCCCAACGCGTTGACCGCAGGTGACTGGTAGCCCGTGAGGTGCTAAGAGGCCGCCCGCCAGGTCCCCGCCCACCTCCCAACCTGGGGTCGCTCCTCCTGGAGATTGAGCAGGCGCTCCTCCACCACCACCACTGCCAGCGCCATGGAGCTTGGGGGTGGTGAGCGGGTGCTCCTCCTCCACTACCACCACTGCCAGCGCCAGAGTTTCATGTGTCATGGGGGGGATGAGTGGATATGCCGCTGCAGTGGAGCTTGTGTGGGGTGAGCAGGCATTCCTCCACCACTACTGCCGGGAGCTTGGCAGGTGGGAGGAGGCAAGTAGCCGTGGAGCTTTGGGGGGGGGCAACTGGGTGCTCCTCCTCCTGTGCTGCTGGAGAGCTGGGTGGGTGGGGAGTAAGCGGGCATGCGGCTGGCACCGTGGAGCTTGGTGGGGGCAAGAGTGGGCATTCCTCCTCCACCAACACCATCAGTGCTGGGGAGCTTGGTGGGGGGCACGAGTGGGCGTTCCTCCTCCTCCGCTGCTGGGGGGTGGGGGCAAGCGGGTACGCTGCCGCCATGGAGGTTGGTGTGGGAGCGAGTGGGTGTTCCACCTCCTCTGCCGCCGCCACCAGTGCTGGGGAGCTTGGAGGGTGGGTGGGTGAGTCAAATAGTCACACCGCCACTGCAGATTTTGGTGGTGGGGTGAGTGGGCGCTCCTCCACTGCCATGAGCTTGGTGGGTGGGGTGCGATTACGGGGGAGCGGGGCTCCTCCTCCTCCTCTGCTGCCACCAGCAGCACCGCGGAGCTTGGTGGGGTGGTGGAGCAAGCAGAGCAGTCCCAAGGATTGTGTGTGTGTGTGCACTTTCATGTGCATGCTGGGGTAAGGAGCCCGCGTGTACATTCCATGAGCAAAAAGAGCCCGTGGGCTGTTCAAAGTTGTACAGCCCTCCCCTATAGGCTCCTCTGCCTTTTCCTGCAGTTTAAATTTCTTGTCTCGACACTTTTTCTTCACCTCCATATCTCCTTGACTCTTCCTCTCTCTATTAAGTATTACTATTCATATGCGGTAAGAAGATGGCATTACTAGCTGAGAGGATATAGTCCCTGGAAGCAAACACTCTGCTGGGGCCCTCACACCCTTGGGGAAATCTATATTCTCATTTTTAGGTTTACTTGTTTTTTTCATAATCCTCAGAAGGCTTCTCTTTATCCTCATACCATTCCCTGCCTTTCCCTTCAATGGCATTACTGTAGTGGAGTGAGAAAGGTCTTCCTATTCAAGATGGGCACAAAACGCAAATAAAGCATTTGTTTCATTTAATTTCATTTTCTCCTTCCCTTCCTTTCCTTTCGTTAGTAAAAAATTATTAACAAAGTTCCCTATAGGAAAGTTGTGTGGTCTATAAATGTAAATAAATAAATAAATAAATAAATTTTCAGAATGAAATTAAATGAAATGATTTGTTATGCTATAAAATGGCTCCCTGAGTCATAGAGGTACTGAAATGGTGGCTAGCTTCCTGAGACTCTTCCCTGTAAGGTCTCCAAATTTGGAGATGTTTGGGGTTCAGGGGGCTGGGTTATTAAACTCCAAATTAGGTCCCTCATGGAAAAAGAGGAAAAGGGAAATTGTGTTTTAAACTCAAACCTTATTTCCTTCTGTGCTGTGAAATGTGAAGGAGGGGGGTTGAGGTGAGTGCTGAAATGATTCCATTCTCTTCTAATTTTGTTTGCCTTTCCACAGACGAAGGAAGCACAGGCTCAGGGTTTAAATTTTCTCTTGATCTTTCAGAGAGTGAAACTGGGGGTTTTATTGCTTTATCGCTTAGCAAGCCTTCCAAGCAAGACGTATCAGCACTCACCTCAAGCCCCCTCCTTCACATTCCACAAAATACCACATTTTTCCTCTTCCTCTTTTTCCATGGGGGGCAGTTTGGAGTTTACTAACTCAGCCCCCTGAACCCCAAACCTCTCCAAATTAAAGAGTCCAGTGAAGATACCCACCACATTTTGTGCCTCTAGGACGAATCATTTCATTTCTAGAGCACAAAAGTGGTGGTTAATTTTGTTTCATCATGAAACACTTTCTGTTTCATTTCATAACAAAATGATTCATTACATAACAAAATGACAAAACAACATTTCATTTTTCATTCTGTGCCCATCTCTATTTCCTATCATCTGATGCATGGTGAGTCTTACTTCTGAAAACTCTTACTTTATGCTTCATCCTTGACCATCTGTGGTGTATAAATTCAAACTCACTTGAGATGTCCAAAATGTTTCCCAAAAATTCACACATACTGTAAAAAATGCACCTAAAATGTAGGACCAGGACCCGGATTTAGATTAGGTAAAACCTAGAGGTAATTCTAATATAGCAACTGCCAGGGCATTTGACAATTTCCCCTCCCAATTTCTCTTCCTACTACAGGTTTACAACAAGCTAAACAAATAGCCAAAATAGAATAAGCATAAGAATATGGGTTATTATGTACTGTAGCTACTCAGGTTCCTTGTCAGAACTCCTTCGGTTCTATGAAAGCAAGACTTTAAAATGCCAAAATTTAAGTACTCTACTGCTTACAGTCTACGGAATGCTCAGAGAGCTCTTTGATTTCTGCTCTTATCAGTCAGAACTTATTTCCTGAGCTTCTAAAACTCTAGACAGCTTTGCAGACCATTTCTATAACCAAACATATTTTATTTTAATCAGGAAACTAATAATGGGGAAAAATAAACTTATCAGCATCCTTGTTAAATGTTGTAACCAGTACACTTCCTTCTAATTGGTTTCTCTATATCTACAAGAGGTGGGAGAATAGAAACGGATGATGTTAAACCATGGGTGGGAATTGTTATTAGCAATTTTCACACTGAGGTCAGATAAAACCACAGGATCTCAACAGTCCATACTTGACAGTGAGCAACTGTATGGCTTGGAAAGGTAGCCAGCCTTGATTTTAAAATAATGGCATATTAGCTATGAAAAGAACAAGGTCAATGGTGTCTTGATTGCATGCAGATGTATTTGAATGCAAACTCACTGGGTTCAGTGAAATTTATTATGAAATGAAGTAGATTATGCATACAGTTACTTATTAGATCGTTGGTCAAAACAGTAAAGGACGTTAATCTGCTTGAGATCATACCTATTCATGTTTTGCTTCCTGGAACATTTAATCTGTGGCAGGAAAGCAGGCTTGTATCTCCTAGCCTCTATTAGCCTTCAGTGGTTCTTCAAAACTGTGAACAGAGTTTGGGCTTGACACAGTTTGATGCATGTAGACTAGTATCATCTTGCATTGTGAACAGAAATTGCTCTCTGTTCTGCTCTGGGCCATCTCCAACTTAATGTAGTAAAAGCTGCAGATTGGCCTGGTTCATTGTGTGAATATGCCACTATGCTGCCATATTTTTAAAATGAATTTTAATGAATTTTGCAAAAATGACAACAACCTCCCTGAATAACAAAGCAACAACAGCAACAGTAATAGAAACACATCCTAAAACTGGAAGCTGTAGATAGCATTCCTATGAGTTCCACTTGTCCACACTATGCCAGTGCAGGACTTCCTTGTGGGAAAAATGAAGAGTCAAATGTCTCTATGATACAAAACAGATGAGGAACAAAAAGTCCTAGATTGCTTTATTACACAAGGCAGGAGACCCATAACACACACAAACACAAACACAAACAAAGCAGTTTCATGTACACAGTATATAAAGCACTCAAACATTTTGCAAATTAAGATACAAATAAATATAATGACAAGGATTTCACTTCCAAGTGCCTTTCTTGTTCAAACATATTGAAATTTTACTTCTTACTACCCAGATGGTAAGGGCCAATATCATCCTTGAGGGTGATGATAGTTCCACCAAGTTTCGAATCTCCCACTCACTTTTCAACAGCAATTAAGAATCTAGGTTTTCTCCACTCACTGGATTGAACCCAATAGGGGCTACACAAGCAATGTCCAGGAATCAAAATCACAATCCTCAAGACCAGTCCTATATTAGGCAGGGTTGTTGACAAGCCTTTGGGACCAAATCCCAAGTCCAGATCTTTGGGACTGTGATGACACCCCTTTCACAGACTGAGTTTTCAAAGGCACAACTGGGTTTATTTTGACATCCCACCACTGTGCCACCAAATTGTGACGACACCTCCGTTTTTGACGTGTAATTGTGTTGGAAATGGTAATGCTGCCACCTTTTATTCACTTGGTAATGCTGCCACCTTTAAAAATCGTCCCCTCATTAATTGGGACAGACTCAGATGTATAATATAAAAATAATGATGAAGTTTATTGAGAAAATAATAAATATAACAATGTCTGAGGATGGTATGTGTTGCCTTTAACATAGAATAGATTCAATCAACTCTACAAGCCTCCCTGTCCTCAATAACTAGTAAACACTATAGCCCTCACTGCCTGACAGAACTCCAACAGAGCACTGCTCTATCCCAGCATTCACTCTCAAAACCTCAACTTAACTGAACTTTTCCAACTGACTAGGCTCCACCCTTTTTATATCATACCATTCCCTGCCCTCCTGCTGGGATTGGCTGATGATTTGTATATTCATTACTCCTGTTTCCAGGGTGTTGTCACAATACGTCCCCCCTTATAAAGAAATTTTAAGGGAGTAAACTTACCTCGGTTTGCTCACTTAAAATTCTCTTCTGGAGCCTATTTAACTACTGCATACATTCTTCTGTTTATCAGATTCAACTATGCATATCTATAAACTGTTTTATAACATGTTCAACCTTATTACTATATAATACCATTAAATGCAATAATTCTTTCTATATCATTTCATTTTAAATAGACTATACTCTTATAACATTGGTAAAAATCATAAATTCAAATACCTGTAAATACCTTATCAATCATCCTAGAATCAATCTATGTTAAGATGCATAAATACATATATTTGGTTTACATTTTTAGCTATTTTACTTACCAATATACATACAATTTTTATCCTTAACTTATATTCTAAATATCACATAAACATTTTGATTTATGGTAAGTTCTAATTATACATTACCTTGCATTTTTTATTTACAGTTAACACATTAAGTTACGGTTTTCACATTTAATGACCTTACATTTCCATACTTCTTTTTTTTTTACACAACTTCCTCTTACATCAGCAATAAAATAACAATATTACATTATTATTATTTAACCAGGGTCAATGTAATAAATGTCTCCCGCTTCTTGCTGCAACGGCTGGATGATGATACGCCATGGTTGATCACTTCCTCTGGCACATAAATCCAAAGTCCAATTCAAAATAAATTGATGCCATTTTTCCTTTGACACCACTCCTGGTACAGTTCATTAGAGTCCCCTCAAATGCAGCTTGGTATTCAAGCAACCACCGTATGACATACGGGTGCTTTGTCAGTGGTGTTGCAATGGTGCTCAAATGTGGACTAAACCTCCTGTGATATCCCGCAAGACACAAAAAAGATCTCACCTTCTTTTTGTTGGTCTGTCTTGGCCACAAGTTGATCACGTCGATCTTCCTCTGCAGGGGGTTGATAAGGCCTCGTCCCACGACGTGTCTCAGGTAGTTGATTTCTGGATTTCCTTGTCACCACTTGGATGCTCTTTTCGTCCTCTCGTCTTCTCGGATCCGCTGAAGCACAATGTTCACAGGCTGTAGTTGTTTTTCCCAGGTGTCTTTTGCAACCACCGAATCAGGTTTGTCATTAGCACCCTTCACTTCCAAGTAGGGTTTCTGCTTTACACGGTTTTCTATTTGCTTTTCAGCTTCCTGCAGCTTTCTAAATTCATCAGCGATCTTATTCTCTTCTTGTATCATCTGTTCCTTGCGTAGTGACACTTTGTTCCCATCCAAAGTTGCTCATTATTTAATATTTCTTTTTCAAGCTCTGCTTCCATTGATGTAAGTTGCTGTAAGCAATCTTCTTTACTTTCTAATGCACCAGACAATTCCATTTCCAAATTACATATTTCCTTCTCTTTAATGTTTTCCACTGCGGTAATTACTTCTAGTTCTGCTGATTTCTTCTGAAGTTCAAAAACAAATGTATCAGATTCATTCCTCCTTTCCTCCAGTTTCTTTTCCTTCATCTCTAAAAGTGCTTTCAAAGGTGAAATTTCATTTTGGAGTTCACCAATAACTGATGCCTGCTGAATTTTAGCTTCTTTCAGCTCTTCTGGTGTTGCTTCATTTTGTTCTTTTCCAAGCTGTGCTAATTTGTCTTCTTTTAATTTAAAATATTTTTCCAGTCTGGAGTTCTCTGCTGGTACACGAAGTTCTTCACAAGCTTGTATCATTTTCTCCTCTAGTATGAAATTTTCAGCGTGTTTGGAACTTAAGAAGTGTGTATTCGATTTCATTAAGTCAAAACATCCCTTCAAACTGTCATCTTGCCTTTGTTCCAGACTAAAGTCTGCTGCTGTCCCTTTTATAATGTTGGCTAAATCGTGTTCTACCATTTCAGGCGGTTGAGTTTCCCTCCCATGTGCTTCTCCTGAAATTTGATCTGTAACTGTGTGGTTGTCATTATCTTGTACATCTTGATGTGCCTGAGCACGTGTTACTACAAAAGCACTCTGCACATGCTCTAAGACATCTATTCCAATTAAACATGCACTTGGGATTTGATCTGAAATTCCTACATCCAAGGTTCCCTCCCAACCTCTAATCTGTAGTTTCACTCTGGCCATAGGCAATTCTATCTTAGAAACTCCTATTCCTTTCACATTTAAAATTTTCCCTTGGTTTAAATCTTCAGGCTTCAAAATGTCCTTATGTACTAAGGTTACTCTGGAGCTAGTATCAATCAAACCCAAATAAGTTTTGCCATTTATGTTTACTGACTCTCCTGAGGTTGCTAGTAATGTCTCCTCAGTGTCTATAACAAAACAATGAACTATCTCTGCTAAGGGAAGTTCTGTCTCTTCCTCACTTTCACCTTCTGATTCCAACTTTTCCACTTCTTTGGGCTTGGGAGTTCCCTCATGACTCTTTCGAATATCCTTTTCTCAACTTTGTCTTGTTTATTCTTTAATTTATGGCAGAATTGTCTTGTGCAGCCTCTTCTAAACATTCCCAGCATGTTAATTTCTGCTTGTTTTCAGGGCTCCCTTTCTTAAATTTTCCTTCCCTTCCCTCAGACTTTTGGGACTGGGATCCAACCATTTTCCCTTGTCTTTCTTTATTCTGAGGGGATTTAGCATTCCTAGAATCACTTTGGAAGGGTTTCCTTTGATAGTCCCTATTTCTAGGGGTCACTTCTGAAAATCTAGAGTCTCGGATTATATTAATTTCATCCACAATTTTCACAGCTTCAATCATGTTCTGTGGCTTTTTATCTTTCCCTAGGAATCTGATCTCAGGCTGTTTATTTTTTGAAATATCACAATCCCTTTTCTTGGATTGAGCTGACAGTTCAATTTCCTTTAACTTTTTCTCATATTCCAGGTGTAAATGTAATTTCAGCTGTTTTTATCTCTCTTTAATTTCTAGATCTCTTAATTCAAATTAGAGATGGGCACAAAACGAACAATTTTTCGTTTCCGTTTTCATTTTTTTGTTTCGTTATGTAACAAAACCACAATCGAATTTTGTCACCAAAATGAAACGAAATGAACAGAAACACCGGAAATTTTGTCATGCATTTCGTTTCCGTTACTGCAATATGAGTGAATTGCTTAAAATCCTAAAAAAATCACAAAAAATTGAAATAAATGGTAATGAAATGGTAAACGAATGAAAACAAAAATGAATTTTTTGCAAAAATTCGCGAAAAATGGAAACGAACCGAAACGGACCCTCCAAATGACAAACGACAAACAAAATGCCATTTTTTTTATTCGTGTCCATCTCTAATTCAAATTTTAATTGTTGTAATTTATCCTCCAGTTCCAACCGCCATCGATCAAAACTTTGGTCCCTATCAGGTTCTGCATCTCTGGGTGAAATTGGTGTTTCTTCAGACACAATAGCTACACCCCCCTCAGCTGCCATTCCCCTCTTTCCTTTCTTAGATTTTGCTTTTGGAACTGACTTGAAATCAAAATCCTTTTATTTATGTGGTGTATATGTTATTTCTTAAGAAAAAGGAAGGTTCAGACTGGGTCACAGCTGTTTAGTAAAACTTTTTTTCCCTCAGCTCTCTGGCAGTTTCTGACTCCTGTTAAGCTACTGTTACCAAGGGCAAGATTGGCACAGTGCCCAGGCTTCAAATTCTTTCTTTCTTTAAATAGTATCTCAGTGTTTAAAATACACAGATTTAAATATTTTCTTCATTTTTTAGCCTATAACTTTTATCTGAATCCCGACAATCTCACATAAGGGATTCCAGTCAGGCACTCCTGCTCTACAGAACTTTTGTCAGCTTTAAATCTCCTCAGGTCTCTTCAGTTTCTGAGGTAAATTTTCTGTTCCCACAGACCTTTTACTTTGGAGATTTCTTTCATTTAACACCCAGGGTGATATTTCCAAACCTTTACCAAAGCCAACCTGAATTCAAGGGCAACCACTTTCAGTCTTTCACCCCCAAAGGAAATTTGTCTCAACACCTTTTAATTTTCAGGCTGCTAGACAGCACAGAGTTCCGTGACTCTCTCAGGCAGTTTCCCAAACAACCACTGTAGATTTTAGTCTATCCTTACAGATTTTCTCTTCCAGGTGTCCTATAATTTGTCAAGCCAGACTCCTTTTCCTTTTGGAATCCTGGCCTCCAGACACTAACAGGCCCACCAAAGAAAATCAGATAGCACTACAGGGTTTTAAGTCTGAATTCCTCTCTCACACACAGGGCTTCCCAAGAACTGAAATTAGCTTCACCTAATTCTCAGTCCTAACCCCTTTTCAGAGGAACTTCCACAGACTACCAACAACACTTGAGGGCTAACTTTTACTAAAGGCTTCTTCTTTATAAACTTCCAGTTTCAATTTCTTCACAGGGTAGAGGCTAAATATTTTGAGCTGGTGACTTTTTCCCTCAGACAAACTGGATGTATTTGAAATCCAACCGCTGCCCACCAAATAGTGATGACACCTCCCTTTTTGACGTGTAATTGTGTTGGAAATGGTAATGCTGCCACCTTTTATTCACTTGGTAATGCTACCACCTTTTAAAATCGTCGCCTCATGAATTGGGACAGACTTAGATGTATAATATAAAAATAATGACGAAGTTTATTGAGAAAATAATAAATATAACAATGTCTGAGGATGGTATGCATTGCCTTTAACATACAATAGATTTAATCAACTCTACAAGCCTCCCTGTCCTCAATAACTAGTAAACAGTATAGCCCTCACTGCCTGACAGAACTCCAACAGAGCAGTGCTCTATCCCAGCACTCACTCTCAAAACCTGAACTTAACTGAACTTTTCCAACTGACTAGGCTCCACCCTTTTTATATCATACCATTCCCCGCCCCCCTGCTGGGATTGGCTGATGATTTGTATATTCATTACTCCTGTTTCCAGGGTGTTGTCACAGGGACCAAGTCCCATGTCTCAAGTCTGAGTAACTATTAAAAATAAGTTTTCCCTGAGGAAAAAAGGAAAGGGTAAATGGGTTCTCAGTCAAGAGTCAAGTCCAAGTCACAGAGCAACTTAGGTCTGACTTCATAGTGAGTTACCCAACTTGAGTTCCCGACCCTGCTATTTGGGGAAGTGAAACTAGCACCTCAGGAAACAGATTTCAGATCTCATAGAAGAACAGCAAGTTCTTAGAATTACTTGGTTTATTAATAGTCAATTTCTACTGCCAAGAATGGGAAGAGATTTTCTGACTCATATACAAAAATAATCTGCCTGGTATTGAGCACACAATGTGCACACATTTGGAACTGTGTGATTAAGAGCGGTTATTTCTGCTTCTTCTTCAGGAAACAAAATATCCTTGGCTGCCTGGACAACAACATTATGACACATAACACCAATGACTGCAGGATACGTTTGGGGTCGGCGGGCCGATCGGGTAAGGAGAGCACAGGACAGGCAGTTACGGCCTGTCCAGTGCTCTGACCCATTGGCTCACTGCCAAATGGCAGGGATCCAACCCGTCTGCACCCCCAGCCTGTCCTGTCTGCTGATTAATGCCAGGTCGGTGCTTAATAAGATCCCTCTCATCCACGATTTGATCGTGGATTAGCGTGCCGACCTGGCATTCCTCACGGAGACCTGGGTGGGAAAGGGGGGTGGGGCTTCCCTTGCCCTTCTTTGCCCCCAGGGCTACTGTGTGCAGCAGCTGGGCAGACCGGAGGGGCGGGGGGGCATTGTGTTTAGGGACTCTTTTCACGTCAACAGATCCACGACGTTGGTGAGTCCAGGTTTGGAATGTCTCCACCTTGTGGTGGGCCAGAGGTACAGGTTTGGGATAGTGCTTGTGTACCGTGCTCCCCGCGACCCTGCACTCTCCCTTCCAGAGCTCTCCGAGTTCATCTTGGAGGCACTTTTGAGGTCCCCTCGCCTATTGGTGGTGGGGGACTTCAATGTGCATACTGAGGCTGGGCTGTCAGGAGCAGCTCTGGAATTCATGGAGTCCATGGCCTCCATGAACCTGTCCCAATTAGTCATTGACCCCACTCACAAAGGTGGACACACCCTGGACCTGGTTTTTGCCTCCACATCGCGGGGTTTTGATCTGGGGGTCGGGAGGCTATTGGCCCATCCCGTGTCATGGTCAGATCATCATCTGCTGACTTTCTCCCTTGCGGTTGCCACCCCGGCCCGCGGGGAGCCGGGCCCTTCCATCTGGGCCCGCCCCCGGGGGCTCCTGGATCCGGAGCGGTTTTCAGAGGCCCTCGGGAGTGTTCCAGACAGTTTGGATGACGATCCGGTCAACTCTCTGGTTAAGCAGTGGTATGAGGAGGTGACTGGGGCAGCCGACCGGATCGCCCCCAAGCGCCTGATCCAATGCCAAGCCCGTTCTTCCCCTTGGTTCACCGAGGAGCTGAGGGCTATGAAGCAAGAGTGGAGAAGGCTAGAGAGCAGATGGCGGAACGCTCGGACGGCTTCGAACAGGGCTGCGGTTAAGGCGTTGACTGGTCGCTATTCTCGAGCGATAAGGGCGGCTAGGAGATCTTTTGTCGCCCTGAGAATTGGTGAGGCCTCGAATCGCCAAGCGGAATTGTTCCGGGTGGTTCGAGACCTCACCAATCCCGGTCCGCCTGGGCCTCCTCCTAGTGCTTTCACTAGTGAGTCCTTCGCAACCTTTTTAAAATCCAAGATAGAGACCATCCGTTCTGAGCTGGACGCCGGTTGCACTGATCCTGTCCCCACCTTGGCTGGTGTCGGGCCTCCTCAGTCGCCCCAGTTCGTTGAGTTTGGGCCTGTTACACCTGTGGATGCCTCCAGGGCCCTGGGACATTGCAGGCCTGCGGCTTCTCCATTCGACCCTTGCCCTTCCTGACTGATTAAGATTGCAGGGGGGAGCATGCCGAAATGGGCTTCACTAATTGCCTAAGGCTACTTCAGAGACGGGATTTTTCCCAGTCTTCTGAAGGAGACGGTGGTGAAGCCCATTATTAAAAGAGCCGGCTTGGCAGTGGATGACATGTCCAACTATCGTCCCATAGCCAATGTTCCCTTTTTGGGCAAGGTGATTGAGCGAGTCGCCGCCCTGCGTCTCCAGTCGTTCCTGGAGGAGAACCATGTCCTGGATCCCTTCCAATCCGGGTTTAGGCCGCGTCATGGGACCGAGAAGGCTCTGGTCGCTCTGCACGATGATCTGTTGAGGAGGGCTGACAGGGGTTGCTCTACCCTGCTGGTCCTTCTCGACCTGTCAGCGGCTTTTGATACCGTCGACCATGGTATCTTGCTGGAACAGCTTTCGGAGGTGGGGATTGGGGGTCTGGCTCTGTCCTGGCTCCGTTCCTTCCTTGACGGCCGCACCCAGCGCGTGAGCTTGGGAGGTGAGTTGTCGGCTCCCTGGACACTCTCTTGTGGGGTGCCTCAGGGGTCGTCCCTCTCCCCAATGCTCTTTAACATCTATATGAAGCCGCTGGCAGAGATCATCCGGAGTTTTGGAGTCTGCTGTCATCAGTACGAAGATGACACACAGCTCTATCTCTCCTTTTCCACCTGTGCAGTGGAGGCCGTCAGGACCCTTGATCGTTGCCTGGCTGCAGTTTTGGACTGGACCAGGACTCACAGACTCAGACTCAACCCTGGAAAGACCGAGGTTATGTTCTTCGGGGGTGGCTCGGAGGGGTACAGTGGCCCTCTTCCCAGTCTGGGCGGGTCCGCCCTCCAGCTGGCACAAAGAGTGAGGAATCTGGGCATCGTCATGGACTCGGATCTGACCCTGGAATCGCAGGTGTCAGCCGTGACCAGGTCAGCCTTTTACCACCTTAGGCTCATCGTCCAGATTCGCCCGTACCTCGATGAGAGCTCCTTGAGGACAGTGGTACAGGCGCTGGTCATGTCGAGGCTGGATTACTGCAACACTCTCTACATGGGGCTCCCCTTGAACCTTGTTCGGCAACTGCAGCAGGTCCAGAATGCGGCGGCCAGGCTGGTGGTTGGCTCACCTACACTGGTTGCCCGTTGCCTCCCGGATAAGGTTCAAGGTGTTGGTTTTGGTTTACAAAACCCTCCATGGCTTGGCCCCTGCTTATCTGGTAGAGCGTCTCCCCCGACAATTAGATCCGGCCCGACCCACCCTATCCTCTCTGGCCCTCTCGCTCCAGACCGTCACCCCGAGGGAGGCCCACAAAAGTAGTACACCTGGACGGACCTTCTCGGTGGCGGCGCCAACTCTTTGGAATAAGCTTCCGAGCGAGCTTTGGCAGGCTCCGTCACTGGCGTCGTTTAGGAAAAATTTAAAGACGTTACTCTTTCGGGACGCCTTTGGCATTGATCAGGGTTTCTGATTCTTTTTTTTTTGCGCCCACTTGACTCCATTTACAGTGGACCCTTGTATAACAAACAACTTGTATAACATAAAATTTGTACAACATAAAAAATTCCGGAGATAGAGGAAATTTGCTTAACATAATCGCCTATGGGGACAATCTGTACAACATAAAAATGGGATCACTCCATTTTCAATGCATTCCTATGGGAATTTGTATAAAGGAAAATTTGCTTAACATAATTTCATTTGGAACGAATTAATTCCTTTATACAAGGTACCACTGTACCTTGTATTATGCATTGATGATGTTTTAGCCTTTTTAACTGTTTTATTCTGTCTGTTGTAAACCGCCCTGAGTCCCCTTTGAGGGAAATAGGCGTGGTATATAAATGTGAAAATAAATAAATAAATAAATAAATTAAATAGTGGTACCTGCATCAAGGGATTTTAGATATTTAAGACTTCCCACCTCCATCACCAAAGGTTCCTCCATGTCCAAAAAGATTCTAGGGCAGTGATGGTGAACCTATGGCACGGGTACCAAAGGTAGCACTCAGAGCCCTTTCGGTGGGCACTTGACATCACCCCTTCACAGTTACCTGTATATAGGTTCAATTAATGTATTGACACTTTGCAAATTAAAAATGGGTTTTGAATTGCCATTTGGGCACTTGGTCTCTAAAAGTTTCGCCATCACTGTTCTAGGGGAGCCTAGGAAAGTTTAGCAAGGAGGGAAAGGAACTTCCCAGCCACCGATGAGGAAATCTCTGAGTATAATAATATTCTTGAACAATGAGATGAATACCCACCACCAACAACATTCTTGCTGCTCAGATGCTATGGAACTCCTCTTGCTTGATAAATGTCTATTTTTTTTTCTGTTACCACTAGGCCAAACTGTGTGGAAGAGCTATATATAAATTGGTGCCCATTTGTAATAAGGATATAATACAGCCTCACTCTGTCCCCACACAAGACATCAAAACCCTTATATAGCAAGGGGCTAGGAAAGTGAAGCAATTAAAATGCTTGAGGTCACTCCTTCAAGAGCATAGGTTGACAGGGTATGAGACATGCCTGCTGTTATTACTTGTTTGTGGCTGTTCAAGCCAAAATACATGTTTACTTTAATGTATTTCAAGTAACTTTTGGCAATGTAGCAGAACAGCATGTTCCAGTATATCTTGATTTACAAATCAACCCACCTTCATTATTCTCTCATACAAAAAGGGGCATATGTATTATTTGGAAGGGGAGGTGAGAGGTAGCTGCTGCATAACAGTTTTTCACTTCTTTTTAGTGCATTTCACAATAAATATCCTTTAGACTTCTAACTTAGTGTTGCCTTGAAAGGAAAAATAGTTTAATCCATCTGGCTTCATGGGGAATATAACTTGAGACACCTACTGTTACAATGTGAATATGGAGTAACCCATGAATGAACTGTATGTTTCCCCACTAGTCACATTGCACCAGGAGTCTCTGATCACCTCATCACACCTCTCCAACCCAAGCTCCAGAGGTGGTAAAACACCTGCCATTTGTGTATGTTTGTGACCAGTTTCAGTCCACATTTTCTGTTCAAGGAGTTGACAGCATTGATCTTAGCCTCAGGTGGTAGTAGCTGATGTTAAACCACAAGCTAAAGGATGTACACATGGCCTCCTATATTAAATTAGTTAGGGAGCTGTCAGCCATTGCTCCTGGGAGAATATTCAAGATCATTTAACTTGTTTGAAAACATTTCAAACAAATGTAACAACTATAAAACCAGTGTGCAAAATAATGGCTATTTGGACTAGAAAATCTGGAACCATATCGCACACAGCTGTAATGTTTACTGAGAATCCTCAGCCACCAGCTAAAAGTGCATATTTAAGGAAGAGCTGATCCAAGACCTTTTTGTTCTCTGGATGAGAACAAGATGGTGCCCCTCCACTTCCATGGAGGCAATTGTATTGGACAAGTACAGGGAACTATCTTCAGTGCCATTCCACTGAACCTGAAGAATACAGGCTAACAGCAAGATAGAGAAGAGACTTCATGGCACATGGCTTCAACATCTTGCTGACACGTCATGTTTCATGGACAAGCATCTCCTTCCACCTAATGGAAAAAGTCCTAGTGGCCATAAAATAGATTAGACTCCTTTTCCAAGGAGAAAGGCGGGGTAAAAATACTCTAAAATAAATAAAAATAAATGAGAAGCTTCTTGGAAGAAGGACAGAAATGAGCTTGTTGTGAATATCAGGGTATGCAATGCCTTGCCTCTATCCAAACTTCACTTCTATCCAACTTCATGTCTGTTCAAATCTCAACAGTTACCTGTAAAACTTTGAAACAGCTACACCTTTGTTAACATTGTTACATGGGGACTCAAAATAAGGTTTAGAAAGCACTCATAAATACACCCAAGCAAGACACAAAGTACATGACTACAGTGCCAAGCAGAACGGGCTCAGAAGAAAGATTCAAACTGGTTGAAGGAGATCATCTGATGGGAATTCACTTAGGGATTGAAGGGAACAGAAGGCTGTTTCTTGTGACTGTGAAGATATAATTACATGTGGCTTCATAGAAATACCAGACGGGGATACTTCAGTGCAAGCATTGATGGATAGGTTCGTTTTAGTTTCTCTTAGGCTGATACTTCACGTCCCTCTTGCTGCAGTTCGCAGCCCCGCTGGAGACCGGTTCAAAGGAATGGAACCTCACGTCCTTGTGGGGTCAATCTGAGTTCACCCTGACCACGCCCCCTGAACTGCGTTCCAAGCGGGGTGAGAGATTCCCATCCTGATGCTCAGGAATCTTTTCAATCCACTTCTCGATCCGTGTTGAAAACCGATTTCAACATGGAGGCAAGTTCACCTCGGCTCGAGGAAGGACGTGAAGTAACCACCTTAGTTTGTTCCTTTCCAGTATTATGTAAGGTTTATGCTAAACTTTCTGAATTATCCAATCTTATGTTTGGTTCATCCTGGATTTTTAAAAACCTGAAAATGCATGTGGCATTTTGAGCATAGTTTTGAGTACATGCATTTTAATGCATGCTTGCCTGTTGTGCACTTTGAAATTATCTTTACTAATATAGGTACACTAGTAGGCAACTTCCCCTAATGAAAATATTTTGTATACATTTCTTAATGTATAGCTTCACTGCAAAATTCACAGAAGGTTGGATTTCAACAAACACATACATTTTGGTAGATGGATGAGTGGGGAGATATGAAATGTAAGTTTGGATGCAAACTATGTGAGTTTCTATTCTACCTCTTTCAGTGCCATACATAGCATGCTTTCCTTTCCTATATTTCACTGAGAGTAAATAATACACAATAAAATAAAATATACAAGATCAGGGAGGTATGCAAATAAATTCATTTGCATAATTGACGCAGGCTTTGGAAATGCAGGTTTTCCTGTCTGAGGAAAATTTGGCATGGGATTGTTTGTTTCTTATTGCTCTGGTTATTGAAGAACAAATGGTGAAATAGGTTCTTAGAAAGGATTTCTAAACTTCTGTAACATTATTAGTGACATTTTGAAATTGATATATTCCACATAAGAATGGGTTACAGATGGAAGGCATGCTGCAATGTGGCAGCAGACAACACTATGTAAATTTAATTCATCAAATCCCCTCTGCTTTATGAATGTTGTGATCATATTTCTTTATCCACAATTCAAAATGCCAGGCAATGGCTTGATACTGTTGCACAGTATTATGCCTACAATGACAGCAAGAAAAAGGATCCTAAACTTTCATAGCAAAGGATAGCCTGAATGTTGATGACGCCAATGGCAGAAGTCAATATGATCTACAAAACACAATCTTGCGCTCATTGCCATTCAAAAAGGGACATCAAGCAAGGGAAATCCCAGAACCTGATTCCTTTTTCATCTGTTAACTACATCTCATTGAAGAAACAAAGAGCCTTTTTACACGACCCCTAAACTCCGCGGCAAATGGCTCCCAGCTCCGGAGCTTAAAATTGTTTACCCACCAGCTCCAGAGTTTACTGAAAATTAAGTGCTACCACGGCCACCTAAGCGTGTCCCAGCACACTTTTCATGTACCTGCTCTCTGAGGGTGAAAAATCTTGATGCGGATGTGCCGGGCTCTCCTCGCTTCTTTTTGTTGTTGTTTTTTTGCCTCCCGCCCTTTTAAGAGAAGGAATCACAATGACGGGGCAGCATCCACCGGCACCGGAGGTAAGCCTGCATTCTTTTGTCCCTTTTTTTCTCCCTTTCCTCACGCAGCCAGCAGCCAGGAAGTGCGGAGGGGTGGGGACGCAGGAAGAGCGACAAACCCCTAAGATCTCTGGTCCAAATTTAAGTGACCAGCGGATCTTAGGGGTCATGTAAAAGCACCCAAAGGAATTGTCCAGGCAGTTTTCCAAAAAGTTCTCTAGATATATGATGAACGGAAAACATGGATGATGAAAAAGTCCCATGATGAAACCTCTCCTTGGACAGGGTAGAATTCATGGAGTTGTATACTTCCAGATGATCAGTAACACTGATGACTGAACTGGCCCTTGAACTCTTTGCAGAAAGAGATGGCTTTGTTTGGTCTACTTGTTTTACAACTGTCCTCACCATCAACCATGCAGTGAAGCACTTTTCCTGCTACATTGGTACAAGGGTAACAGTTAAAATAAAATAGAACAGAATAAAAGATTCAAAAGTTCAGATTGCTCTAGACACAGAGCCAATTTTCCCTTTGAAAATTCATGTAAAGAGACTGTTTGGTCCTGGGAATCCTGACAGAATATTTACTGAAAGCATTTTGGGTAGGACAAAACACAATTCCTTGTGCTTTTTAAGGGATGGGGAAATACTTTGAATGTGCCTTACAAACTTCTATGCTAATTCCCTGGATATGCAAAATATCTTCCTTTCTTGAAAATTGTCACTCCGTTGCTGTCTTTAAAGCAAACTTGTTTTGTTTCTTTCTTTTTACTCCTTTTCATATTGGCTGGTAGCCATTTAAAAATTACACATTTTGTAAATGATTTTCCCTCATGTTCATCATTGCCTTGTAGAAAGATGGTTTGCTCACATTTTCAAAAGCATCTAAAATTTATTCTGGTAACTGTTCACCAAGTTGATCTAGCTATCCCCTTCTTCTTGTTTCATCTTCTGATTTGTACCCCAAAATGAACTTCTTTCAGGCTTATGAGCCTCGTGGCGCAGTGGTTAAATGCCTGTACTGCAGGTAAAACTGTGCTCACGGCCTGGGTTCAATTCCCGGCAGCAGGCTCAAGGTTCACTCAGCCTTCCATCCTTCCGAGGTAAGTAAAATGAGTACCCAGCTTGCTGGGGGGGGGGGCAATGTGTAGCCTGCACTTTGTAATTAAAATTGTAAACTGCCCAGAGACTACTTGTAGTAGTATGGGGCGGTATATAAGCAGAACACACTTTCTCTCAGTCCTATGTTCACTTCCCCTCCTTTTTCCAGTATTTCTAATATTCACCTCCTTAAATTTCCCATTATAAAGCTAGATAGTTGCAAACTAACAGAAGTACAGTATAAGCCATTTAGAAAAGGATATACAGCAGCAGTATCATAGAATCATAGAATCATAGAGTTCGAAGGGACCTCAAGGGCCATCCAGTCCAACTCCTGAGGTAGCTGAAGGATGAAACTAACTTCTCCTTGAAAAATGGAAATCAGAAGCATTTGTAGTTTGATAAAACTCCTCCTGATTGGAGGAGGAGGTAGTGAGATTTTGTGCTAGAGGTGAATCAAAGTTCCTGGAGGCTTACATAAGGATGAATCCTGGAGGAAAGAGAGGGGAGAATCAGAGAGCAATCTAAGCTCCCAAAATGGTGGTGTTCTGAGCTACATGTGGTCAGTGGGGTTCCAAGCATACAGGGTTCCTTTGTTTTCATTTAATGTCCCACCTATTCAAAAGTGTAGAACCAACATTTGCACTGGCTAAGAAACATTCTAAACAATGAAAGAGGACTGAAGTGCCATGGTTTTGGCTTTTAGAGAAGCTTCCACGATGCTTTCGGTTTCCCATCACCTGTAGTCCCCCTGACTTAAACTAGTAACTTGTTAGCATTTTAATGTAACCTAGATGAAGAAGCATAATTTAACTGCACAGTGTATTGTATTGAGAAGTGATAATTACATTTATATGAATTTCTGAAGTACAACTGTCACTGCAATTTTATCCAACAGGGCAAAATTACCCCCAGGAGAAAGCCACTGCAAAAGGTTATTAGTCTTTAATGGGAAATTATCCATTGTGAATAGCATTCTTAATGGCTTTTTTCAAATGGTCCTGGTCCACTGAACTTCATTTGGCATGAGTACTGAGCCCACATTAGTTAACATTTCAGGCAGGTTAATTTATGGAATATTGGAGATGACCAAGATCCTGGACAAATGACACTTAACCAGCTGGCTTCCCTTCTGGAAATCATCTCTCTAGCTTTTGGCTTTGCTAGAATCATTTTCATTTAGTCTAATTTTCATGGCATTCTGCAATGACAGCACATTCTACACACCTCTCTGCACAGAAGTTAATGGATACACACAAGAGCACAGTTAATGGATCATTCCTTTTTTAAATTTTGCCTGTGTGACAGCAGTCAGCCTCCAACAGCTGTTTTCTTGTCCTAAACAATTGTATCCTGAAGTAGAGATATGAAGATTTCATATTTTGTTGAGGGGAAAGCCCCTACCTAGGGAACACACACACACACACACACACACACACACACACACACACACACATGCAGGCATACACACATACAGAGAGAGAGAGAGAGAGAGAGAGAGAGAGAGAGAGAGAGAGAGAGAGAGAGAGAGAGAGAGAGATGCAGGCATACACACACAATTGCATACTTCCATTCTTCAGTATTTTTTCATTTTTTCATTTATTATTTATTTATTCTGAATATTATTACCTCACCTTTCTCTTTGGAAAAGGACCCAAGGTGGCTTACAATAATGAGGGACAATATACAGCCCAGAACATTTAAGACATATTCAAATTAACAACAAAGAATTAGAAGAGGCATCTTAGAACATTAAAATATAACATTAAAGCACACGAAAAGAAAAGAAAAACATTGTGAGAGGCGGAAAGTAACATGAAAAACTGATGTTCTTATGAAATAAGACAATGTAATCATTCATGGTAATCCATATAAAAGTCACATAGTAGGTATACTATACTTGAAGGAAGGAAGGAAGAAAGAAAGAAAGAAAGAAAGAAAGAAAGAAAGAAAGAAAGAAAGAAAGAAAGAAAGAAAGAAAGAAAGAAAGA
>JAHTLZ010000030.1:9747794-9796547 GCA_023846285.1 Phrynocephalus versicolor | reverse complement strand
GTGGGGGGGCGGGGGATGGGGGGAGGGAGGAGGGGAGGAGGGGGGCAGGGGGGCTTGGCGTGTGTGCCTTGCGGGCAGGCCACGGGAGCAGCGGCGGCGGCGGCGGCGGCACTCGCCAGCTGGGGGCGTCGGGCGTGTGGCTCCCCCCGCCGTGCGCACGGGCGGGGTGGGGGGAGCCCGGGGCTCATGGGCGGGCGGGCCCCTGCCTCCTCCTCCTGTTGGCCGGTGGGGGGGTGGCGTCTCTGCGCTGGCCGGACGGCCTGCCAGCGCACGCACACTCTGGTTGGGGGGGATCGGGGGGCCCTGCCTCTCTCTCTCTCTATCTGTGGGGGGGCAGGGGACGGGAGCAGCCGCTCCTTCCTTCTCCCTATCCCAGCGGAGCGGTGGTGGTGGCGGCGGCGGCGTTCCGGCTCCCGGCCCCCCACCCCGGCCTCTCCTCTCCTCTCCTCTCCTCCCTCATCCCTCCCCCGTTCCTCGCGCCTCCCGTGCGCGCCCCCTCCTCCCCACCGGCCCCCGCGCACCCGGCCCCCACGGCAGGGGGGAGGGGCCGGGAGGAGGTGAGGAGGGGCAAGCGGGCCAAACGGGGTTCCCCGCCGCTTCTTCCTACCCTTTGAGGGTGTCGTGCCCGGCGGCGGCGACTCCTCCTCCGGCTTGCCCTCGGCGTCCGGCGCGGCCGGCGCAGCTGCCGGCCTCCTTGGCGGGCAAGCCCGGCCCGGGCCCCGACGACGACGACGACCACGCCAACGCTTCCGCTGGCGGCAGCAGCAGCACGACCTTGACGGGGACGACGGGGACGAAGAGGAGGCGGCGGCGGCGGCGCTGAGCAGCACCGTCAGGGCCAGGGCAAAGCGCAGCGGCGGCGGCGGGGGCGAAGGCGAAGGCGAAGGCGGCGGAGGCGCCCGGGGCAGCAGCCGCATGACTGCACTTTCTGTCCCTCGGGCGGCGGGCGGCTCCTCCTGCGCTCCTCCAGCCTTCTTCTTCCACCGGCCGCCTGCGGGAGAGAAGAGGAGGAGGAGGAGGGCGGCGGAGGAAAAGGGGAGGAGCCTCCCCAGCCTCCGCAGGCGGCCCGGTGCCCACCGGTCCACGGACCGGCACCGGTCCACGGCCCGGGGGTTGGGGACCACCGCCCTAGAAGATAGGATGAAAATCCAAAAAGACCTTGACAGATTAGAGTGTTGGGCCAAAGCTAACGGAATGGATTTCAACAGAGGGAAATGTAGGATGCTACATCTAGATAAAAAGAATGAATTGCACAGATATAGGATGGGAGATACCTGGCTGGAAAATAGTACCTGTGAAAGGGATCTGGGAGTCTTGGTGGACCACAAATTGAATATGAGTCAGCAGTGTGATGCAGCGGCTAGGAAAGCCAATGCAACTCTTGGTTGCATCAACAGAAGCATAGTGTCTAGATCAAGGGAAGTGATAGTACCACTCTATTCTGCTCTGGTCAGACCCCACCTGGAGTACTGTGTCCAGTTCTGTGCATCACAATTTAAAAAGGATGTTAACAACCTCGAGCGGGTGCAGAGGAGGGCAACCAGGATGGCTGAAGTTCTGGAAGAAATGTCATATGAGGAACGGCTTAGGGAGCTGGTGATGTTTAGCCTTTCAAAAAGAAGGCTGAGGGGGGATATGATAGCTATGTTTAAATATTTAGGATGTCATATTGAAGAGGAAACAGTTTTGTTTTCCATGGCTTCAGAGACTAGGACTCAGGGCAATGGTTTCAAACTACAGGAAAAGAGATTCTATTTGAACATCAGGAAGAACTTCATGACAGTTAGAGCTATTCGGAAGTGGAATATGTTGCCACAAAGGGTGGTGGAAAAAGCAGTTTTTCTTTTTTCTTTTTTTTAAGGTAAAATAACATTTATACAAAAAAGAGTGAAAGCATTAAGCAAAACTCAAGCAAATATAACAGGACTGACACTGTGCAACCCATGTCCTGGTCAGGTTTTAACCAAACTTGCAATTCTTAAGATATTGACCAACCCATTTCCCTCCATTAATACAGGAAAAGGGAGAGCCCGTTGACATTGTTTATCTGGACTTTCAGAAGGCTTTTGACAAGGTCCCACATCAAAGGCTTTTGAATAAACTTGCAAGATATGAAATAAAGGAGCAGGTGTTGTCCTGGATAGGTGAGAAGCAATTTTGGGGCCTCTGATGGCCCAGGAAAGCTGTCAAAGGCCAGTTCAGGGCAGTACAAGGTCTGGGGTAAGTACAAAAGGCCCCAAACAGGCCTTTTTTTCTGCCACCTTGCCAGATATCTCTTCTATTTTGCTTTGCCTCATATTAGTATAGCTATTTTATTTCATATATTTTACCTTTTGTTTTCGTATTATCATTATTTTTTTTGCATTGTTGTTATTTATTGTTTGCTTTTTAATGTTGTAAACCACCCGAAGTTCCTCTGGAAGATGGGTGGTATATAAATTTATAAATAAATAAATAAATAAATAAATAAACTCAACCCTGCATCTGCATATCTTGGATTTTCAATTATCGTGGGTCAGGTCCCTAACCCCTGTGATACGTGTGGGGTTACTGTGCACCTTTTACCCTTCTGATCCTGTAGTTTTTCTTTTTCCTAACATGGTTTTTTTTTCCTTTTCATCATGAATTCTCAATTTGATTGACTCAGCCTTTTGTTGCCTATATTAAAATAACTCTTCTATAGGACGGAAGGAACTCTTGATATATCCTTTGAACACCATTAATATATTCTGCTGGACCTTAGATCCAGCAGAACACTTATAAGTTTCATCAAACATTTGTTGAACTTAAATTGGAAAAACACATTGCCTAGCCTGCTAGGATTAAAGGGGCAAGACACAGGTGATGGGTATAAACTAGAAGGAGTGCACTGTTGTGCAGAATTCTGATCTGGAAATAAGGGTCATTCCTAACCTTCTGTGAGTAAATCATCTGTCCCAATGTCATACTGCCCTTTGTACTTGGTCTAATTTCAGCTGGCCAAGTACTGGGGTTTCCCGACAGGCCTCTGCCCACTTGAGCCTTATGAACCGAGGTGAACTGCAACCTGGGGGGGGGGGGGCGGCTCCCCATGCATTCCCTCTCCCAGCATTAAAATCTCAGAATCTGCCATGCAGGGGGGTGGGAAAGGCTAACACCCACCTGTCTTCTCCCTTGGAAACTCACCTGAACACCTCCCCATCAGCAATACCTATATAAAAAAAGTCCACCCCTAACCAGGCCCTCAATCCCTGTGAGATGTCAAAACAAAGTAGGTAAGAAACCTCCTGCCAACATTTTTTTCCAATGGCAGTCAGGTGTGTAAGGCCAAAGATTTCTACCTAGCCCCTGAAGGTGGGTAGGTGCGCTGTACATCTCTGGAGAGAGGTGAAGGTAGAGGCAGGGTGTGTTTTAGAAGGCTTGCCTTGGCCTGGGCCTCTTCCAAGCCAGCACAGTACATGTTCTTGCACTCACCGTGTTCTAGGTGGGTGAGCAAAAAGCCCCAGTAACGTCAGCTCTGTGATGAATTTATTGAAAACTGTGGGTAGATGGATGTCTTTTTGTGATTTTTTTGGCCAACACTAGCTTTCAGTTTTGAGACTTGAGTGTTGAGAAAAGTTTTTGAGACATTTCTGTTGTTGGACAACTTCAGTGTGTATAGAACAACATAGAAGAATGAGCTAAAATTAATCCTATTTTGTTTGTTTTCTTGTATAGATAGTAATTGCCAGTTTCTTTTAATATTCATCATGCTGTAGTTCTACTTTCAACATAATCACTCCCCCACCCCACTTCATTCTCATTGTTCTTATTCTGATATGGCAGGATGACTTGCATGATTTTGTCAACAATGGCATGATCAAAGACCTTCAGAACAAACCCATGAGACACTCTTACAAGGGAAACACCTAAGTTTCCATAAGACATGAAAAAGGGGCCATGTGAATCTACTTCAAGTATTACCCAAGATTTTATTTCTCAGTGTTAAACAAGTACTTGTCAACTTTGTCAAGACAGCACAGCCAGGGGTCAGAAGTAGAGATGGGCACGAAATGACAAATTTTCCATTTCCATTAGTCGTTAGTTGTTCCGTTACGTAACGGAACGGAGAACGTCAATTTGGACAGGCCAGGCTCGAACCGAACAGAACCAAGAAAATTTTCTTCGTTCCGTTCGTTTCCATTACTGGCCTGGTCGCCTGATAAGTCCCCCCTCCTTGCCGGCCTGCCGGTGCTGCTGCTGGACTTCCTGGTCCAGTCTTCCGGCTTCCGGCTTCGGGGGCGGAGTCAAGAAGGGGCTGCCATCCAGTCTCTGCGCGCGAAGGCCGGATGGGAGCACCCCTTGCAGGGCTGTCCGCCTCCCTGGTGGAGGAGGGAAGGAAGGGGGCTGCCATCCAGCCTTCGAGCGCAGGATGAGAGCACCCTGGCCTGCACACACACCCCTTGCCACCCTCCTCCACCACGGAGGCTGACAGCCTGTTGGGCTGTCAGCCTCCCTGGTGGAGGTGGGAAGGAAGGGGGATCCGATCCAGTCTCCGCACGCACACACACACACACACTCGCCGCTCTCCTCCACTACGGGGGCTGACAGCCTAGTGGGCTGTCAGCCTCCCTGGTGAAGGAGGGAAGGGGGATCCAGTCCGGTCTCCGCATGCGGAAGCCGGATCGGAGCCCCCACATGCACACACACACACACCCTTGCCGCCCTCCTCTACTACGGAGGCTGACAGCCCACCTGGTGGAGGAGGGAAGGAAGGGGGATCCGTTCCGGTCTCCGCCCCGGAAATGACAGCCCGCAGGGCTGCCATGCATTGAGGCGGAGGGCAGCGAGAGGGGTCTTCACCACGCTGGATGACAGGGCGCTGTCATTCGGCGCGGCACCGTTTCCGAAAAAAGAAAAATGGAACAAATTTTTTTTAAAAAAATTTCGGTCCAAAAAACGGAAACGGAGGGAGATGGGCCACGAACAGAACGGAAACAGAGCACAATTTTTCCGTTTCGTGCCCATCTCTAGTCAGAAGTCTAGGCTTATCCTAGAGACTCACCAGAGGCGTTCAAAACACACACATCCATTTTTAGAAATACAGTTTACATATGCCAATGTAGAATAAAGCAGATAGCAGCTAATACTGTGGGGCTTTTTAAAGAGTTGATGTTCCCCTCTATTAAGAAGTTTGGATGGATTTTCTTCCAGTGTGCTGTAATTTGATGAAATGAGCTGGAGATACTCAAGTACAATATTCTTGGTGAATTTGTGAATCTCCTTATTGTCCAGTTATATATATAGTGCATATATCCAATGTCTGGCAGGAGGGTCTGTCTTCTGATATTACCCATGTTCTTTGATAAAGCACATGAGGATTTATTCATCTCAGGAGTTCCTCCGTTACCAGTGCTGACAGCTTTACAGCCCTTTGGGAAATGAAATAATGGTATCTGGTTACTAGGCAACTCCACCAGCTCTTTAAAAATACTTCTCGGAACTCACTTGTTTCTCCTAATTGATTCAGGTCCACATCATTTTGAACATAAATGGGACATCATGTTTAGAAATATGCAGTGTGACTACTTTTTTGCAAAGATGTCTTGCTACCTCTGCATATCTGAATTAAGAGTCGGCATAAATGTCACACTGGAAGGAAATTTTTATCTTCCTCCTGAGTTGTGTTGACATTTAATATATATAAATTATTTTGACAGTTCAACCTCGCCTCTGAAGTTATCTGCCAACTGTCAGGAAATAACATGAAAGGCTGAACAACAAATTTCACTTCTGTATGGAGTAAAGTTTTAATTAGAAACACCGACTTACTTATCCAGTAGATTTCTGCACTCTAACACATCAGAATTAATAGTATAATGCATTTCTCATTCTCGCTCTCTTTCTTTCTCTCTCTCTCTCAATGTGAATGTGTTGACTTTTTGGGCAAAGATAGTAGGAAGATAATGTTTCATGTTGTCTCTAAATAAACACACCCATATTAAGTTTTATGAGAAGTAAACTAAGCTTTCACAGTATACTAGGTTTGGTTCAGGACTCACTGTCATATGAGCGATGGTGAAGAAACCATGAAGGGCTTTTCAATATCAATATTTTTCCAATTCAAGGAATCAAGTTCACAGGAAAGTTGAGCACCCATTACTATGGTTGTTACTTTCACTAGCCCGCTGAATAGAAATTCTAATTAGGCATATAGGGAGATTTAGTTTCCTCATTAGAGCCAAAAGTTACATTTTGGACTACAGTGCTATCCAGTCAGTGTAGTTTATGGCTGTGTTGGCTGAGAGAATCTGGGATTGGTACTCTAAGCTCTCTTTTTTGAGTGGTCTCACTTTCCCCCCTCTAAGAATTGCAGTCTTGTTCTGCGAACTTAGTTCCATACCTCTAGCAAAGTCAACTGTTTTCACTTTAAGCAGGAATACTAATAGGACTCATAAAAGTTACTTTTTCAATAATGATTCTTAGAATTCCCCAGGCAGTGTGTCCATGCCCCCTGGGGGATTCTTGGAGATGTTGGGAAAAGGGGGGGTAGTTTTAGGCTGTGAATAATGAGCAATTCAGATGATGATGAATAACTTTACTGTTCATTGGCAGGAAAGTAGAAAATATATAGAGAGATTCTGGAAACTCAAGCCTGACCCAGAAAGCATTATTTAAGAAGAAACCTGAGTATGTAGAAGTGGGGGGGGCATATATATGTCTTTTATATCTATATCTATATGTATATCTATATCTAAAACCTGCACCTTTCACCAAAGTTTCTCTTTAAAACACTGATTTTAGAAAAACATAATTTCATTAAATGAAACTAGCAGAGCCCATACAATCACCCCCGAAAGTGATGATATTCACCAAGTTATTTTTTCACAGTGTTTTATGTATAGCAAGTAGAGATGGGCACGAAATGAACAATTTTTTGTTTCCATTTCCATTTTTTCATTTTGTTATGCAACGAAACAACAAACAAATTTTGTCTCCAAAATGAAACGAAATAAACAGAAACACCGGAAATTTTGTCGTGTGTTTCGTTTCCGTTACTTCAATACGGTGAACTGCTTTAAATGCTTAAAAAAATCACAAAAAAATTGAAATAAATGGTAACGAAATGGTAATGAAATGAACAAAAATGAAATGAATTTTTTTTGCAAAAATTCACAAAAAACGGAAATGAACCGAAACAGACCCTCCAAACAACAAACGACAAATGAAACATCATTTTTTTTTATTCGTGCCCATCTCTAATAGCAAGCATAAAAAAAGAAAATAAAGCATTGTGGATTTCTTATTTAAATTTCTTTCCCACCCTCATCCCATCCCAAGATAGGTTTCTAACATCAGTGTATCTAGTCCAAAATGCAGTTGCTGTCTAACATCAGTGTATCTAGTCCAAAATGCAGTTGCTGTCCCCTTTCTCTTTTTAAGAACCTATTTCACAATAATGAATATGCAGCTATAATAATGCATGGTATTAGTAAGAAATAGAGATGGGCACGAAATGAAAATATAGCATTTCATTTTGTTTCATTTCATTTTCCTTTCATTTAGTTTCCTTTCATTATTAACAAAATTTTAAAAGAATAAAACAAAATGTAATGGCTCCCCTGGGTCCCTGAAGCATCAAATTTGATGGGTAGCTTCTTTCCTTCTCCTCTGTGTTGTGGAATGTGAAGGAGGGGGGTGAGGCAAGGGCTGAAATGATTCCATTCTGTTCTATTTTTGCTTGCCTTTCACTAGAAGTAGGAAGCACAGGCTCAGGGCCCTACATTTTCTAATGCTCTTTCATAGAATGAAACTGGGGTAGCAAGACCTATCAGCACTCACCTCAAACCCCCCTCCTTCACATTCCACAGCACAGAGGGAATGATGAGGCCTGAGTTTAAAAGGACACTTTTTTCTTCTTTTTCCATGGGGAAAAAAAGAACTCCCACTTGGGAGTTTAATAACTCAGCCCCCTGAACCCCGAACCTCTCCAAATTAGGAGGCCTTAAAGGGAAGAGTCAAATGAAGCTAACATCCAAATTTGGTGCCTCTGGGATGAATCAGTCCACTTCTAGAGTCAAAAATTGTGGTTTATTTCATTTTGTCACAAAACACATTCTGTTTTGTTTCATAATGAAACAATTTGTTATGTAACAAAACAGCGAAACAGCATTTCATTTTTTATTTTGTGCCCATATCTAGTAAGAAATAAAGAGACCAAGTAAGATCACATAATATTTTAGATTAGTAATTCTACTGAAACCCCAAATTCCAAGGTAAATTATGGCTACACAGACTGATCCTAGGAGTGGGCCACATTGCATTGCATAGCCCTGCTTTGGTTCCAGAATGGATTGGGTTGGCTCTGAAGTAATGCAGAAAATTTTGGGATTTGGAGGCTTACAAATATTTCAAGATAAGCAGAAGGAGGAAAAAAGAAATTAGAGAGATGAACAGAAAGGTTCCATAATTTTGAGCCTGGGTGTGTTCCCAAGCAGAGCTGTTGCTGAGAGAGACAAACAAACAGAAAGAAGTGAGTGCTGGTAAGTTTCTGGAGTGTTTGCAGTTGGAATAGAGCTGCTTTAGAGGCCTCTGCTAATTTAAACTGCAAAGAGCCACCTGTATTCAAACAAAGGAAGCAGCTAGAAGCTTGCTCAAACAAAGGAAGCAGGGGGTGGAGCCAGACTAATCCTTTATCTGAGCAGGGGATGGAGCAGGACTAATCCTTTTCCCCTGAGCAAGGTCAGCCCCAGTCATTTTGAGCCTGGGTGTGTTCCCAAGCAGAGCTACTGCTGAGAGAGACAAACAAACAGAAAGAAGTGAGTGCTGGTAAATTTCTGGGGTGTATGCAGTTGTAACTGGGCAGCTTTAGAGGCCATATAAACAACAAGAAAATATTCTTAGTCAATAGAAAGGTAGTAAAAGTGTAAAATTTTTGAGGCCCAGAATACTGCACTTGTTAAAATGGAGTCAGAGGGAGCACTTGTGCCATGTTTGTCATCTTGCCAATGCACACTTGCAGCAAGTGCAAGCTGGTTGCTCTACTAGAAGAGGTCAAGCAGCTAGATGCCCGCATATCTAACCAGCAACAAATTAAGGAGCTTGAGCTGTTCTTGGACAGAGCAGAGCAGACTATCCTAGACAAAGAAGAGACAGGGCATAGTTCTGAGGAAGAAGTCATTTCACCAACTCAGGCGGTAGATACATGGAGCAATGCGACTTGAGGTAGTAGAAGGGCAAAGGATTGGTCTGAGAGTCTGAAATGGCAGAATCAATTTGAGGCTCTTTCCTTCATCAGACCTCATGAAGAATGCACAGAACAACAACTGTTTCCACACAAGGATCTCTTCCTCATCACACTTGATGAGATACAGGTATACAAACAACAGGAGCAAATTGAAGACCTCTCCGTTAGTTGATGAGGTGCATGTAGATGAACAGGCTGCAGGAGAGAGGCTCCTTGTACTAGGTGATGCAATTATTAGAAATACAGGGGGATGGATCTGTGATGCACACAGTAACCATATGGTGACTTGCCTGCCAGGTGCAAAAGGTTGGAGACATCGTGAGAAATCTAGATAGTTTGTTAGAGAGAACTGGGATGTAGCCAGTGGCCATGGTACACGTTGGTACCAATGATGTTTGGAAGGCAAAGTGGTCAGACCTGGGAGCTAAATTCAGGTTGTTATGAAGTAGACTGAAGTCCTGGACTTCCAAGGTAGCATTTTTAGAAGAGCTGCCTGTTTCTCATGCAGGACATGCCAAGCAGGCAGAACTCAGAAGCCTCAATGCATGGATGAGGTGATAGTGTCGAGAGGAGGGTTTCAGATTTGTCAGGAACTGAAGAACATTTTGGGACAAGCCAAACCTGTTCAGGAAGGATGGGTTACACTTGAACCTTGATGGGACCAGATTGCTGGCACTCAACATCAAAAAGGCTGCAGAGCAGCTTTTAAACTGATATGCGGGGGAAAGCTGACATGAGCTGGGCAGCATCTGGTATGGGAAAGTGTCTACCTGAGTAGTGAGGAGGAGGCAATAATTACTGAGCTGAGCGAGGAGCTAGTCACCAGCACTATAGCACAAGGATGCAAGAGGCAGTCTAATGATGCAACTGTACTCAAAAGACTGCATCAGAAAAGCAGTCTTTTGAGTATAAATGTTTGTATGCAAATTCCAGAATAATTCCTGAACTGATCCTGAGTAATACACAGGATCTGGTGCAAAATGTTAATGTGACTGATACAATAGGGAACAGTGACCATGGCACAATTACTTTTAACTCATACAATAGGGAACCGTGACTGTGACACAATTACTTTTACCTCAATCATAGACTGCCAATCACTGATAAAATCTAACACAGATACCTTAAATTTTCAAAAAGGAAATTTACCAAAAATGAGGAAACTAGAAAAAGGAAGATGAAAGGGAAAACTGAGAGAGTCCAAACACTGCAAGAGGCATGGAGGCTGTTCACAAAAAACAATAACAAGTCCAGTCAAGTCAAGTAACAGGAGCCCAATTGGAATGCATACCCAAAAGGAAAAGGGGCATTGCCAGGTCTGAGAGGACTCTGATGTGGCTTACAGGAGCTGTCTGGGAAGTGATCAAAAGCAAGAAAAACTCATTTAGAAGATGGAAGGCTTGTTCAAATGGCAGAAACATAAATTCTGGCAGAAAAAATGCAAGGCAATACTCAGGAAAGCAAAGCAAGACTTTGAGGAGCGTATAGCTGAAAACACTCAAAGATATAACAAGGACTTCTTTAAGTACATTAGAAGTAAGAACCCAACTAGGAAGGCCATTGGACCATTAGATGACAATGGAAGTCAAGAGATAATTAAAGAGGAAACAGAGATTACAGAGATACTCAATGAATTCTTTGCTTCAGTATTCACTGAAGAAGACAGAGACCACATGCCTAAAACAGAGCCTATCTTCATAGGGAGGGAAATCTAAGAATTAAGACAGATAAAAATGACCAGGGAGGAGGTCCTTGCATGTCTTTTTAAACTAAATGCTAACAAATCAAGCAGCAACCGTCAGAACTGGATATGGAACAACTGACTGGTTTAGAATTGGGAAAGGAGTACGACAAGGCTGTATACTGTCACCTTGCCTATTTAACTTATATGCAGAGTACATCATGAGAAAGGCAGGTCTGGATGAATCACAAGCCGGAATTAAGATTGCCGGAAGAAATATCAACAACCTCAGATACGCAGATGATACTACTCTAATAGCAGAGAGTGAGGAGGAATTAAAGAACCTCTTAATGAGGGTGAAAGAGGAAAGTGAAAAAAATGGGCTGAAGCTCAACATCAAAAAAACTAAGATCATGGCCACTGGTCCCATCACCTCCTGGCAAATAGAAGGGGAAGAAATGGAGGCAATGACAGAGTTTATTTTCTTGGGCTCCTTGATCACTGCAGATGGCGACTGCAGCAGCGAAATAAAAAGACACCTGCTTCTTGCAAGGAAAGCAATGGCAAACCTAGATAGCATCCTAAAGAGCAGAGACATCACTTTGCCAACTAAGGTCACGATAGTCAAAGCTATGGTTTTTCCAGTAGTGATGTATGGAAGTGAGAGCTGGACTATAAAGAAGGCTGATCGCCGCAGAATTGATGCATTTGAGCTGGAGGAGAGTCTTGAGAGTCCCCTGGACTGCTAAGAGATCAAACCTATCCATCCTGAAAGATATCAACCCCGAATGTTCACTGGAAGGACAGATTTTGAAGCTGAGGCTCCAGTACTTTGGCCACCTCATGAGAAGAGAGGACTCCTTGGAAAAGTCCCTGATGCTGGGAAAAATCGAAGGCAAAAGGAAAAGAGGACGACAGAGAATGAGATGGTTGGACAGTGTCATCGATGCAACCAAAATGAATTTGACAAATCTCCGGGAGGCAGTGGAGGATAGGAAGGCCTGGCGAGCTCTGGTCCATGGGGTCACGAAGAGTCGGACACGACTGAACGACTGAACAACAACAACAACAAAAACAACAACAACAACAACAACAACAACAACAAACAAACAAACAAACAAATCACCAGGACCAGATGGCATCCATCCATGAGTTCTCAAGGAACTTAAAGATGAAATTTCTGATGTCCTAGCCAAATATATATAATCTTTCTCTCAAATCAGTCATTGTGCCTAATGACCGGAAGGTAGCAAATGTAACACCAATTTTCAAAAAAAGGATTCAGATGTCATCCAGGAAATTACTGACTGGCCGGTTTGACATGTGTCCCAGGTAAAGTGATGGAAACCATCCTAATAGAATAATAGGCACATAGAAGAGAAGGCGCTGCTGAAGGAGAGCCAACATGTCTTTTGCAAGGGCAAATCATGCTTCACTAATCTGTTGGAATTATTTGAGAGTGTCAACAAGCATGTGGATAAGGGAGATCCAGTTGACATTGTTTATCTAGCCTCCAGAAGGCTTTTGACAAGGTCCCACATCAAAGGGTCTTGAATAAACTCGCCAGTCATGGAAGAAAGCAACAAGTGTTGTCCTGGATCAGCAACTGGCTAAGGGACAGGAAACATAAATGTACACATCTCCAATTGGAGGGAGGCAAATGGGGGAGTGGGCAAACCAGTGGTAAATGACTTTCAACATTAGTAAGGGCAGAATGATGCACTTTGGGACAAAAAGCCCCAATTACAATTATAATCTGACGGGGCCAGAACTCTTTGCAACAAACCAGGAAAAGGACCTTGGTGTCCTGGTGGACAGCTCAATGAAAGTGTCAACCCAGTGTGCTGCAGCAGTGAAAAAGGCAAACTCAATGCTAGGAATTAGAGATGGGCACGAAACGAACAATTTTTCATTTCTGTTTTTGTTTTTTCATTTCGTTACATAATGAAATGACAAACAAATTTTGTCTCTAAAATGAAACAAAACGAACAGAAACACCGGAAATTTTGTCGTGTGTTTCGTTTCCGTTACTGCAATATGAGTGAATTGCTTAAAATCGTAAAAAAATCACAATAAATTGAAATAAATGGTAAAGAAATGGTAATGAAATGAACGAAAATGAAAACAATTTTTTGTAAAAAATTCACAAAAAATGGAAACGAACCGAAACGGACCCTCCAAACAACAAACGACAAACGAAATGCCATTTTTTTATTCGTGCCCATCTCTACTAGGAATCATTAGGAAGGGTATAGAAAATACATCAGCAAGTGTCATTTTGCCTCTTTATAAATCTATGGTGAGGCCCCATCTGGAGTACTGTGTACAGTTCTGGTCACCATTAGATATGGGCACGACTTAGCGGTTTTCCCGTTTCCGTTTCCGTTACTCGGTTCCGTTACTCTATGGAAACGGTAACGGGAATTACTCGGCCAGACTTCGAGCTCGAACTGACAAACGAACAATTTTGGTCTGATTTGTCGTGCTTGTTACTTGCATCGCGTGATCGCGCGATGCCACGCTGCACAGAATTTTTTTTAAAAAAAGTTAAAAAACCCGGTTCCCGGCCAAAAAGCAGGCGGAAAAATGCCTGCCGTGCCTCAGGGCACCTACCAGAGGGGTGGTTTCTGGAGGTCCCCGGCCTTCCCCCATCCCCCATCCTGGGCTGCTCTGGTGGGACTCGCCGCAGGCTCGCAGCCAGCAACAAGCCCAGTCTCGCCGCCGGCTGCCGCAATTAAAGCGCAAGCAAGCGGCACGGACGGCACAGGAAAAAAGTTTTAAACTCTCCCCCCACCCATTCCCGGGCCAAAAAGCAGGCGGAAAAATGCCTGCCTGACTAAGGGTGCAGGGCACCTACCGGAGGGGTGGTTTCTGGAGGGGGGGTCCCGGCCTCCCCCCCTCCTCCATCCTGGGCTGCTCTGGTGGGACTCGCCACAGGCTCGCAGCCAGCAACAAGCCCAGTCTCGCCGCCGGCCGCCGCAATTAAAGCGCAAGCAAGCGGCACGGACGGCGCATAGGAAAAAAGTTTTAAACTCTCCCCCCACCCATTCCCGGGCCAAAAAGCAGGCGGAAAAATGCCTGCTTGACTAAGGGCGCAGGGCACCTACCAGAGGGGTGGTTTCTGGAGGGGGGGTCCCGCCTCCCCCCCGTCTCCTGTCCTGGGCAGCCGGACTCAAGTCGCCAATGCCATGCGGTGCGGGCGGGGGATCCAAAATGGGGCGGTGAACGCAATATTGTTTTTGAAATCGTGGTCCAAAAACACACAAGCACAACAGAAACACGCGAAAATTTATGAACTGCCTGATTTTTTACAGTAGCAGTGGGTTTTTTCTTGCAACAAAATGTCTCTCCTCTCCTCCTCTGTCCTCCATTGATTTTATTTTATTTTATTTTATTTACACCTGCGCAATGATGGGCTGGCCGAGTGGCCATGTGGGAGTGGACCATGCAAATTTTTGGAACCATCCCACCAATCGCATGGCCACTTGGCCACGGAGACTTCTGGGATGTGCCAAAAAGCCCCCTAAAACCTGCCCTAGCCCCCTAACACTAACCCTAATCCTTGACTCCCTTACCCATACGTCACAGACTGTCTTCTTAGTGGGTCAGAGAGGCACCCAGAGGTGCAACCCACTCGCCCACCGTAACCTTACCCGTCACTAGCCTAACCCTAGACCTTGCACTAACCCACCTTAACCCTAAGCCAGATCTACTTGCATTGCACTACACGCAAGTACGATTCCCTTCTTTGTGAGACACAGCGGGTGCGATCCAGCCTTAGGCATCACCCTATGGCTCAGGGTTCTGCCAGTGCACTGGTCTCATAGTCTGCAACTGGTATGCATATCCATATGGCTATGCATGCCATTTTGCAGCAGCAGGTGAGGAGGGGAGACCCCCATGTTGAGGGGTCTCTTGGAGCCTGCTTCCCCTTCCTAGTGGGTGAGGATAGGAGGCACCCACGGGTGCCTCCAGGAGCCCGCTTTCCCTTCCTAGCAGGCCAGAGGAGGCACCCACCCCACAGAGGTGCCTCCAGGAGCCCGCTACCCCCCCAAAAAAAACAGTACTAACGACAATGAAAAAACAAAAAAACGAACCGACTAATTTTTGCGAATTTTCACGAAAAACGGAAACGAGCCGAAACGGGCTGCCTCCGACACACGACAACTCGAAAACGTCATTTTCCCTAGTCGTGCCCATCTCTAGTCACCATACCACCAGAAGGATTTTATGGAAATGGGGAAAAGTGCAGAGGAGGGCAACCAGAATGATTATGGGACTGGAACAACTTCCTTCCAACTGAGGCTGCAAAGGCTGGGCCACTTCACTCTTGAACAATGGTGCCTAAGGGGTGACCTGATTGAAGTTTATAAAATCATACACGGTGTGGACAAAGTAAAGGAAAAAACTGTTTTCCCTATTGCACAACACTAGAACTAGGGAGCACTCCATGAAACTTTTGGGTGCTATATCTCGAACAACTAAGAGAAAGTACTTTTTCACCCAGAGGATCACTGGTCTATGGAACTCCCTGCAGAGAAGAAGTGATGACAGCTGTCAGCCTTGACAGCTTCAAGAAAGGATTAGCCAAGTTCATGGAGAACAAGGGTATCAATGGCTAATGGCTATCATTATGGGTGCCTAAGGACAACCTCTGGGTTGGAGAGAGAGGCAGGATATCTCTCAATGCTATATGCAGGGGATCATAAGCAGGTGAAGACATCTGCTTGGGAACACCCTGAAGCAAATGGTAAGCCACTGTGTGAGACAGATTGCTGGACTGGAAGGGCTATGGACTGTTCCAACCAGGCTGTTCTTATGTTCTAATACAGTGTATTGAAGATGCTTATGTGATACAACAGGAATGGAGGTTTATTGAATGACAACTTTGCCTCCTCACCTAAATGGAATGACTTCACAAGATGTCACCAAAACTTTTTTATTGCATTGAACACCGAATTTTATCAGTTTAGGTTTTGGACTAGCTAGACCAGGATGGGTCCGACATTGGCTTGTTTCAATTAAGTTTCACTTGGACTTAATTTAGCATAACATTTACTGTATGTGTGACTCCACCGGTTGCTTCTGTTCTTGCCTGGGCTTTGAGTGATTAGAGCTAAGATAAGGTTGATTTTCCTTCCATCCTTGTCCTTTTGTTTCTCTCTGGGTTTTCCCCTTCTTGCCATTTAAATGCTGTATCTCCTGTGTTCACATCATGGGACTTCAAAACTAAATTGGAGCCATCACCCTAGAATAGGTTTAGTGGGGTAGTGAGGAAATGAAAGTGTGAATAGTGGAAACTGAAGGCCAGAATAGTGCTAAAGAGAGAATAGTACCTACATCTCTAGCAGGTAAGTCCATCCTCCCTGTTTCTATTGCAGTGAGATTTTCTGCACACAAGAGGTATTAAGGCTTCCCTCTGTCCTGCTCTGTCTCAAATTAAAGGACAATGGCTTAAGATTGACCCAGCTTTATCATTTTAGAGATATTATGACTAAATCCATTTCAAAGTTTGTGATATAATCTATGTATTTCTGTATTTCTGCTTTGAACACACACACACACACACATAAACACACACACACACACAGACAGACAGACAGACAGACACACACACACACACACACACACACACACACACAGACTCACATATATATAGAGAAAAAGTCTTGCAAGGAGGAAGCACAAATAGCTATGACCTGGTGGATATGCTGAACCCTAAATGTATCATTTTTTTTTCTATTGAAAGCCCTCCTAGAATCACACACACACTCATTTCTAGTAGTGTAATAATATTTAACTAGTTTAGTAGGAGAATGAAGCTAGGAGAATGAAGAATATACTATAATTCAAAAATGCTTTCTATACAGAGATTCAAAAATGGCTGGCAGAGATGCAAATGAATATACATTACATACCACACCTTCAGTCTGAGCCTTCCCTAACACCTCATTGGTTTAAGTGTCCTAGGAAGAGATTGGGCTTTACAGTGGAACCTTGACTTACATCATTAATCCATTCCAGAGGTCTAGACATAAGTCAAACATGACTTAAGTCAAATGAACTTTTCCCATAGAAAGTAATGGGAAAATGGATTAATCCGTTCCAGATGATGAAAAAGACCCCCGAAAACAGCAATTTAACACAAATTTGACTGGGATAGGAGATTCCTTCCAGGGATGTAAATGAAATGTCTCTTCAAAGAGAGGAGGAGGCAGTGGAATTATAGTCTACAAGTTATATGCCTCCACTTTTTAATGATCATAGCAACAATGTCTAACATTTAAGATTTACTGATTTTAACCAGACGTTCCAAGTTCTGAAGAACTCTATGCTTACCATTAGAGTCCCACAACTGTATAGTTCCCCAACTAAAATGCTTCCATTGTGGACCAGACTTCTGCAGCCAGATTTTTTACAAGACTGAGCCGACTGTCTAACCAGCGAGGCCCGCCCCGAGCTCCTGGCCTTTCTTCTCTGGCAGCAGCGGCGACTTCGGTGAGGCCGAGGACTGGCTCCAGGTGTTCAGAGCTGGCCTCGCCGTAGCCACCACTCCCGGAAGAAGGCAGGAGCAGTTTGGAGATGGCAGATGCGATGCTCGGTCGTGGCTGCTGCCAGATTCCGCTGCCTTGCGCCGGGGCTCCGTGCTGTAAGTCAAAGCCTGCGACTCAAGTCAAACAGGCCCCTTCTTGCTGCAAGTCAAATATGCTGCAAGTCAAGCAGCATGTAAGTCAAGGTTCCACTGTATTGTGTAATCCAGCTGTCACTTGCCTTCCCCTTTGTCTACTGTTGCTGTAGCAATTTTGAGTTTCCCTTTCCTCAGTTTCAACAGTCAACCATCTTTTCTAACACTGCAAATGGCAAATGGCATATGAACGATATGTTGTGATGCTAATCTGCCCGGGGTGGTTTTGGTGGGTGTACAGCAATTTCTTACTCTGCCCTGTAGTTGTTTTTGAATTGCAGAAATATCTGTGACTTGAACCATTTGTATACATACATCTGAAGGCAGTGCTCGAATCTAGTAGCTATAGTTAGGTCAAATTGAGGAGGATGCTTCCATTCAATAGAGATATCAATCATATGTCCTCACAAGAATTATAAATAAATGCTGTACTCTCGTTGTCATGAAAGTTAGTAAGGGATTTCTCAAATGTTTAATTTGAGTTTTCTTATTAGTGAGAATAAGATTTTATGGGGGAGAATGCTGTCACCCCCCCAATTAATTTATTTTTGTACAAAATTGCACAACACAAATATCAAATTTCACAAATCACAAATTGCTCAAAATTAGCATGATTGCTGATTTATTTAAGAATTTGATATGCTCTGTAATATGGGTTTCATAGTCCTTTATTCATTGTATGCATTTATGTGTTATGCAGAAGCTTGTAGGTGTAAACATTTCTTCTCAAAGGCAAAGGACATTAGAAGCATTTTACAAAGCTTACCAATACCACTCAGAAATGGGAAGAAGTGTTTTGTTCCACTGTAAAAATCTCTGGAGGCCCAGGGTTTTTGTAATTTATTTTTAATTAATGTATTTTTTTATTTTAGAGTGCCAAACACGTAGCCCCTGGGGCTGGGTCGGCACTTGTTTTAATTTTTGATTTTTTGATTTTATGTGTTTTTTTAAAAAAATTTGGAGCACCGACCATGCAGCCCCTGGGGCCAGGTCAGCACTCATTTTATTTTTTATTTTTTGATTTTTTTTTATTTTATTTTTAAGAGTGCCCAACGGTGGGGCTTTTTTCCCCCCCACAGCTGAGAGGCACTGGCTTCCACGTGCCTGTTTTTCTTTAATTTTATTTTTCCTCCTGACCAGCAGGTCGAACCAGGTGGCCCGTGGGCAGGACCCAATGCGGGGCTTTCCCCCACCTCTGGCCCGTGGCAGCTGCCAGAGTTCCAGGGCATGGCAGTGACAAGGTAAGAGATGGGGGAAATGAAAAACGAAATGCAACAAAATGGAAATTTCCATTTTGTTTCGTTTCATTGTCCTTTGATGAGCTAACGAAATGAAGAACAAATAATGAAACAAATTAAAAATTCGTTTTGTGCCCATCTCTATACAGAAAGCATTTAGGGATGGAGAAGTCTCTGCTTTTTATCTTTTGTGTGAGCAAAATGATGGTGGAAGTTGCATTCCTTTTGTGTACACTGAATAAACATGCTTGAGTATACCTGGATAGGGCCAATCTGTTTTGCACACAGAATAACAATGTGATAGCTTTCCCTTGCCCCCCCCCCCCAAAATCCCAGAAATAAAGAAATGAGACAACTTCAGCTTTGGGATAAATTGGGCCACAACTTTATTATAACATATTAACTCATATCAACTAACATTCCTGTAACCTATTAAGGGGACCTGAAAAGTAGTGTGTCAAGATATGTAAAAGTTGATAAAACATATGTTATGTATATTTAACAGAATGTGTAAAGAGAATTATAAAATGGAGGCAGTTAGATTCTGCTGTGTCATGATGTTAATCCACAAGTGTTAGAGATAAGTAATCACAGGCATGTTAAGTGATGAAGTGCAGGTGGAACTGATTGTAACATCATGATTTGTAATGGTTAGATCAGATTGCATCAGATTGTTAATTAGTGATTGCATCAGATCTTATGAGTGCTGATTAGTATAAAAGGCACTAGCTTACCATTTGTAACTTGGGGACTGTTATGGTGAGAACAGTTTACCCCACACTCTGTTTGTCTGTTTGCTATATTGTATATAATGCTTGGTTGTTATGCTGTGTATATTTTTGCTGTATATATGAATATATGAGTTTTTACTCTATTCATTGTCATTGTTTTTCTGTTAGCCTAACTCTGCAACCCTTTATATCAATACTGACATTTTATCTACGTTACTGCTGCACTGCTCAGTGGCAAACATATTTAATTTATATTATATGTAACTGCCCATTCAGTATAGTCTGCTGACATAGTGCAAGCAAGTAATGGGTGGGAAGAATCCCCTATCGGACCATTCTATATTCAGAGAGATTTACCCCTGGAAGGATGCTGTCCACCTGTTCAGAGTTGTGGCACTTTGGGTGAATCTGCTTGCCCACCACAACCCTTGATTTGGCCTAATATTAACGTGCTGACTTTATTTAACTCCTCAACTTACCAGTGATTATGAAACTTTATTTGAGGGCTGTCTAGTACCTTAAGGTCACCTTAAACAAATGCCATTACCTCTTGCACAACATGCCACATTAAGAGACCCCAACTTCTTACCCCACATGGCTGAGCAGCTTGGCCCACAGGCCCCCTTACAGGTCACTAATGAAGATATTTAGCCCTGGTTGGACAGGTAGACACCATTGTATAGTAGGTGGAAATGCACAGTAAAGCTAGGGTGGTCTACAACCGACCCTTCCCAATCCAGATGAACCTGACTATCTCCCTGATCACTCCCCTGAGGCCTCTGTCCACTTATCTAGGGTCATGGGCTTATTTCCACTCTAAATATGAAATCAACACAGATCAGACTAAATGTATACTAGGGGACATTCTGAAATTCACTCAAGTATTCCATGATATTGAGGATAAGGGTTTTTCCAGGGGTTGCTGGCAAATCGTTGGCAGTCATGTGGATCAGAAAGGTAAGGGGCCATCCTGGAGACTCTTGGCATGCCCCACTGCAGAATAGATCCCAAAACATGCATCCCCGGCCACAACATTCAATGGTGGCACACACACCTGGACAGGATCTTGGCCCAATGAAATGTGCAGCATACTCAGCTGCCCAGAAGACAAGGTTGTGGCCAAAACCTGCCACTCTGGCCCTTGTCTTTGATGTTTAATCTGGAACAACAGAAACATTAAAAGGAGGGGCCATGACCCAACACTCCAGCAATGGCTGGACATAAACCCATAATTTCTGCAACCTCCACCTACTGATATGGCATATGGGTGTTAAATGGCACCAGCCCAATTGTATATCTTACCCCTTAGCCCATTGGTCTGCCTTCAACCCGCAAATCCTGAGCCACACACTCTTGGGGAGCTAGGACAAGTCAGCCCTCTACAGAGAGATATGGGGCTTGTCCAATTTGAGCTTACCACTAGGCCTCCCCCTCAGTACAGCTGTGCAGCCAGTTCCACAGAACATTAATTCTTATGAGCTAGGGCCCTTTGGGGGCTGGGCCTGTACTGGGAGGGTTTGTTTTGCTTCCAGTGCCTTTATTGGAGAACTCATTGGATCTACTCCTGGTGCAAGTCGTAGCTGTATGGGCACCCCTGCAGCCAGAGCAGATGTGTTTGAACTTGCATTGAACTCCTGTTACTCCTTGGAGTTGAACTTCCAGCAGGCCAAACAGGGTTGAACCATCTGGCCCACCGTAGGGGAGTCAGAAGCAGGCTGCCCTGTTCTGTGAGCCAGATGACCACTGTTGAAGTGTTCTGCAGCCAATGGGCAGACAGGGGACATAACCCTCATTCATAGTGGTCTGTAGGGCTTGCCCCATCACAGTCTTGGGTGGCATGCTGCGCGCATGTGAAATCCCTCATCATATCTCAACTAGGCAGGTCCAGCAAAATCCAAGTGGACCAGATGAATGGTGTCCATGACTCTAGGGCTCTCTCTGGGTGGAGCTTAACAATAGTCCCTGTGTAAATCAAGAATGCTGATAGCCAGTTGGTCCAGAATCTTTCTGACTTCTGCCTCCTAATTCTTTCTCTCCCCTTCTCATCCAGCCTTTTAAATGCCTCATCATTGAGTTCCCAGTTCAGCAGTTCAAAAATGTCAACAAAATACCCACTGAGAACCTTGTCTATCATAGCCTGGGACAGGCTTGGGCAATTCCAGAGGGGAAGGGGAAGGTTGGCTACACATAGCCAGGTCAGCCTGGACTGCCATGCCCTGGGTACAAGATGGGCCATCAGTTTGGGAGCCTGCCTCCACAAGTGGGAGCCCACTGGATCCCATCATGGTCAAATTAATAGGTGTTCTGGAATCAATATCCCTGGCTGGGAGTGGCTTGGTAAGGGGTGGATAGAGGGCCTGGGACTGCTGGATGGTGCCCCATGGCCAGGCTCCTGGAAGTATGCTAGAAGTGCATTGTGCAATAGGCTCATCTGGCATAGTTGGCTCCACCTCCATGCTGATGCTTGCCATGCAGATAGTTCTGCCGACCGAGAAGTCGAGGACTGGTTTGCTGGAATGCCATTTCTCTATCATTCTGTGGGGAGGCTCCTGCTGCACCTGGGGGCTGAGCCAAGCAGGCATAACAGGTTCTGGCCCAGACAGGGCAGTCTGCTCCTGGGATGATGTGATAGACCTAGCCTGAGCTGCTCCAGCAATCTTGCCTTTCAAAAAAGCGATACGGGACAACATTAGTTCACCCATCCTATGTAGGTCCACCCTCTTCTGAGCTTTAGTGCTCCTGGATGGTCTTCCCCCTGTGCCAGTCTCAACTAGCCCTTGCACACACGCGTGTTCCTGCCCCAGGCAATTAAGTTTCTCCCAGATGGCTGCATAATGTGGAAGGTCCTCCTCAGATGAAGAGGAAGACAATTCTGGGGGAGGGGTGCAAGCAGGAGCTCTCTTCTTGGATCGGGCCTTCCCTTTTGAATTACCCCTGCATTTCTTGGATGCCATAATTGTATTCCCCTGCTGCGTACCAATGTGTCCGAAGAGGTGAATGTAACTGGGTTCGGTTTGACAGAGAAAGCCTTCTACCACCCCTTGTGGTCTGTTGTATTCAATTAATGCCCAGGTGCACACGAGTACAGAAGGCAGAAATGAGTAATGCTCTAACCATGTGGGGGCCCAGGCAAAGTTCCCAGTATCAGATCACAGGGTGCCAAACAACCTCTTGGTAACTGATGAAGCTGTTTGGATGAGCAGCAAAAAGTTTCTATCTCTCAAAAAGAAGTCCAGTAGCCATGACTCAACTTCCAGATAAATTCTCCTGGATGACTGAGAATCTTCACAGACAAACCTCTTGGTAACTTGGGATATGCAGCACAGCCAGAAAATGAATGCAGCCAAATTATCATTGGCAGTCAATGGCATCCTTCAGTCTCGAAAGACTATGGTATCATGCTAGAGTAGAGATCCTAAAAACAACACCTAGTGTGACTAAATAGGCCAATTCAGGAATGGCAGTCTCTACCACACTGGGGGCAGATGTATTCTGTTTCTTGCCCAGTCCTCGAGTTTTGTTGTTTCCATGCCTGCCTCTTTTCCTCTGCCTGTTGGACAAATGCCTCTTCAAATTTATGTAGACCATGCTGTATCTTTTGCCTCCAGACAGTGTGATTGGAGGTTAGGGTTTCCCATCTGTTGAGGTTCATTCCCAAGGCCTTCAGGTCCCTCTTACAGATATGCTTATACCGCAGCTGTGGTCTCCCTCTGGGGCGCTTTCCCTGCACTAGTTCTCCATATAGAAGATATTTTGGGATCCGGCCATCGTCCATTCTCACAACGTGTCCAAGCCAGTGTAGGGGTCTCTGTTTCAATAAACTATACATGCTAGAAATTCCAGCTCATTTCAGGACTATGCTATTTGGAAATTTATCGTGCCAGGTAATGGTCAAATTATATTCATATATTAAAGTCAGAGAATGCAACAGAAAGTGTTCTCAGGTAAAGCTCTCCCCCCTTACAGTCTCTTATATTATGAAGCAGGATCACCAATTAAGTCAATACAAACCAATTATAAATCCAGATGCCCCTCACAATTGACTAAACAACATAGCGAGCTTGTCCCCTGTACCCACAATCTCCCAAATCCCTAGGCAACAGTAGATCAGGCTGCAGGATTGTTCCTAAGCAAACTGCCCCCCCCCAAAACAGGGCACCTGCAGCCACCAGCAGTTTTAAAATGAACCACTCAGGTGTTATTTCCCAACACCCAAGGAGAAACCGGGAGTGCACTGCTCCAGCCCACACTGCTGAGAAAACTCACCACAAAGAGGTTGGGGCAGGGAGGGAGCCACCTTATATAGGCTCCCATCCCTGGGCAGGAAAGCCTGGATGGGCACAAAACCTTTGCGCCAAAAGTCCGTGCCCCCACCCCCAAACTCCGTCAGGCTCAGAGCTGCCCTTCTTCTCAGGCATCAGCATGATTGAAGCTGAGACACTCTTTCACTAGTCCTTACATTCTCTGGTAATATAGGTGCCAAGGACCACTAGCTATCAAGTTCCTAAGGCAATGGAAGAAAGGAGGAGGTAGCTGCAGACATTTAGCTGCATAAAATAAGAGAACTTTGTATCAGGCAGATAAGCAAGGCTTTATTTGGTATTTCCAGAGGTATCAGCATGGTTGGAATGTCTAACCATGGAATATTCTTACAGTGGATCATTGTGAAATGTCACTTCTATCAGTAGTGTCAGTACTTGGAAAGTCTGTAATTATGATGTATATAGCAACAGCACCCAGCTTCCTGAGACTGGGTGGCCAGCAGCCTTAGTGTTAAAGTTATGTATAGCCTGCACACTGTAATTAAAAAATTGTAAACCGCCCAGTTACTACTTGTAGAACTTTGCTTTGTAGTCTGTAGCATCTCTCCCATGTTATCATCAGCTGCAGGCAGATTTGATAGGAACAATATCTAAGATGGAGAAAGAGACAGATATATCAGTCACCATTAAATGGCAAATATATTCCCTCCCTAATCCAGCTTGACCCAATCAAATGCAGTGGAGAACACTGTTCTAACATTAACACTAAGGTATTATCAGCCCTGATGTAAGAATGATATGGGCTCCATGAGGAGCAGCTAGCACTAAGGACAACTAGGAACTATTTGAATATTCATATTTCCAGGCTTTTATTGAAAGGTTGATTAATACTGAAGCAGGCCAGAATAAACTTATGAAAGAACATATATGAAAGTGACAATAATAGCTACCATGTGTCTCCAGGTTATGTGAATGCATGATATCTTTTCAGTTTTTTGCTCATATGTGTAAAATCTCTTGGGGATGAAGAAAATATCCTTTCAAAGGATCATCTCTGTAGAATCATTTTGAACCATCTTTTTACATGCCACCTGATGGTATTGCATGATCTTTGTGATATTAGGATTCAGTGTTTTTTGGTGAAGTCACAAAATTTGAAAATCAATCATATCCAATGATATAAAGTGAGCTTAAATAACTGTGGAAACAAGGCTTAAAAAAAAAAATACAAAGGACCAAAACAGTGCTAGGTGTTACCAACAGATAAGAAAAAAAAATATGAACACTTGGCCAGATGAGCATTTATTCAGCAATTTCTGTGACTACATTAAATGTGTTACTTCCAAAGAAAATACTGAAATTAGAGGTATTTAGAGATACCCCTACCATCACACATGTGCTAATTGTATTTCAGTGAAATACGTATTAAAATGATTTCTTGCATTCAGCTTGATATGCTGGATCTGTTTTATCTGATATATTAATAATAATTGGAAGGCCACAGTTTCATCACAGAATTTTTGAGGAAAAAGTATGTTTTCTTTACCCTCTTCTGTTTTTCATACCATCTGGCTTTATCGGGAATTGGATGGCCAAGCTGAGATGAGAAAAAAAATCAGCATGATCACTGTTCGTGCAGCATGCAGTGACATTTTGAGTACAAATATCACGATTATTTTTTTTTTAATATTAAACAATATTAGAGTGTTGAAAATGGCTGTGAAGCATATTAATATTAAATATTATTGCTGGCATTTGTGAAAGGTCAGCTATGGTGCTCTCATGCAAAGTCAGGAACCAACATTTGCAAATTAAAAAAAATAATCATAATTTCATTTAAAAGTAAATGCTCAAAAAATTCTTTCAGCTTAACAACACAACTTAGTTTTTTAGGGGACAAACAGCTAGGTATTGGTCCTGTGGCTTGGGGCACTGCAGATATGGGCTGGTTCTTAATTTTGGATCAAAACTTATTTGTTTTGGACCCATGATCCAGAGAGGTGTGTGGAGTTGTGATTGTGTGTGTCCAATATATCAAGAGCGTGGAACCATTGGCCTTCCAAGTGCTTTGGATTGCAATTTGCACAATATCTCACAACCCATGCTGGAGGTACTTCTGGGAGTGGATATATAAAATATCCTATGAGTCAAAGCTCTCCACTCCTCTGTGCGATAGAAGTCACAGGCAATGGGGCCTGGAGTCAACCAAGAAGAAGTCTGCAATATGTGGTGGTTTCGTAAAAAAAAGCTCAAAAAAGTTGGAGTAAGATTAGACAGCTTTTGCAAGGTGTTTTAGAGAGCCCAATAGATCTAAAACCTGAACACTTCTTGTTAAACATAGTGCCAGATACAATGGATCAGCAAGCTGTATATTTAGTAATTCATATTATAACAGCAGCAAGAACAGTCTTTGCAAAACACTGTAAAGAGTCAGGAATACCAAATGAACTGGAGTTGATAACCAAAATCCTTGAGGTTGCAGAAATGGACAAATTGTCAGAATGGTTAGAGGTACACCGGAACGTGAAATACTAGGAATGTTGGAAGAAGTTTTATATGTAACTAACAAAAAAAAAAAAAAAAAAAAAGAGGCAAGGTTAATTTGAAAATTTAACAAAAGCCAAAACTTTTTACATAAGCCTGGCTTGAACTGCTTATAACTGTAATATGATTCTGATATTTTTAAGTGCTCTGCTCAACCTGCATCCTCTTTTTTTTCTGTATCCCAGTTTATCCTTCCCTATTTACCCCTGACCTATAATAAAAAAAATAAAAAGCAAAAAAAAAGATGTTTGCAACCCCATTTTCACATAAAAACAAACAGGGGGGAAAAGTGATTGATCAGGCACCAGGCTTTGGCTGGAGGACCAGCAGCTATGGGAGTACATTCTCAGTGCCCCCTCCCTGTCCCCAAATAACTTATGTGTATGTTTATTTAGATTTATTTTGGTTTCAAAACTCATCCATGGTCAAGCACATTTAAGTAACAGTAGCTAAAATCCTGTTATATAAGTTACACAACATGTGGCTGATGAAATTGGAAATAAATGGTCCTAGGATTCTCATGTGATCCCATTCATGGGTGGGGAAGCATTGGGGCCACAATACAGGACTAGAAAAGTCTTTAATTTCTGAAAATCAGCACCACTAGTAAAGTCTTTGAAGCACTAGTGATTTTGAGAAAGTAAATACTCCTCCATCCTGTGACCCTCCACCTCTCTGTGACTAAAAGGAATTCCACAGGACCCTCTTGACCTTCATGGGAGAGCACGAGGATCTGTTTTCCCCTCTAAATTATCACCATGGCTGATGGTAGCTGCAGCCTTATGTGAGGTAGCTACGTAAATAGGATTTCAGCCACTGATTTCAATGATGGTCTTCAAACTATGGCAGAAAAGCAAGAATATTTTGTATTTTACCTGAAAGGAAAGCATGGGTCCTTTGACTCTCACAGATGAAAAGGCAACAATGAGTTTTGTGAGCCAATGGCCTGTTCTGTACCTTGTTGTGTTAGAGTGTTGGTTTCTGGCATGACGTAAACTTCAAATATCTAAGTTTATCATAAGTGGAGATATACACTGTCTTCATAACTGAATACATCTTCAGCTGTATTGTTCATAACAAAGTTCGAGTCTAATCCACAAAAGTTTATGCCACAATAAATCAGTCTTAAAGGTGGCACAACATTCTTGCTTTATAGCTTGTAAAATACATAGTCTTTGCTATTGAACTTTTTGCCCAAATGCTCCAATATTGTGCTGCTTCAAATACGTTGTCACATTAGGCTGCTTCTTCAGATTGATCAAATCAAGGATAAGAAGAAAACTCACATATGGGTGGCTTAAGACATTTATGTTACTCATATTTGATTAATGGCCATGTCTAGACAAGATGAGGTGGCCAGGGATGCTCAAGGATTTGAAACAGTCTGCATTTTAGAGTGAACTAACCTGAACTTTACCTCCTAGAGTATAATGGAACAAAGGAAAGATGTTGGATTTCCTATGTAGACAGATTTGGTGATGAACCTTTCAGCTAATGATGATACTGATAACAATGATGGTATTGATGACAAAACACATATAAAACATGTATTTTAGTATAAAATATAGTTAGGAATTGAATTATCATTTTAGAGCAATTGATGTTATAAGCAGCTATTTTGTGAAAATGCTCTTTTACAAAATATAGATTTTCTGTCTTTTTTAAAGCTACTAAACCAGAAAACTATAGGACTGATTTATCAATGGACTCTCATGAAACTGACACAGGCCAGAAAAAGACATCCATCCATCACTCGAGGCATGGGTTCAGATTATGAGGAGAGCACAATGCTCAATATGCCCTCTGATTGAAAGCTAGTAGGGATGGGCACAAAACGAAAAACAAAATGCTGTTTCATTGTTTCATTATGTAACAAAATGAAACAAAATGATGAAGCAGCATTTCATTACAGATGAAATGAAAGTCTTTTTTTCTGTTAAAATGAACCATTTTGTTTCCTCTGTAAAATGATGCTGGCCCATCACAGGTTAAAAAGAAAGTGCCGACCAGGCCCGTGGGCCACCTGGTCAGTGTGAGAGAAGGGGGGGGAAGTTCCAACCAGGTTCACAGGCCAACAGGTCGGAGCGAGGTAAGGAAAAATAATGCTCCAAATGGGCCTGCAGGCCAGCAGGTCAGAGCAAGGGGGGGGGGAAACATGCACCAACTGGGCCCACAGTCAGCGTGAGAATAAAAAAAGCAAAGCAAAACAAATGATAACGAAATGAATTCCCCCCCCCTCACCTTCAGAAGCAATCTCAACCCAGCCCAGCTATGTCGGCTCCTGGACCTGTGCTTGAGCACACCATATTTCATGTACAGAGGGGACTTCTACAGACAGAAGAATGGTTGTGCCATGGGTTCCGCACTATCACCAATTGTTGCAAACCTATACATGGAAGAAGTGGAGAAGAAGGCACTCAACACATTCCCGGGGACAACGCCTTTCCACTGCTTCAGGTATATAGATGATACCTGAAAATCAAGACTCAGGAAGTACAGGCCTTTAGAGACCACGTCAATGTGGTGGACCCTAATATTAAGTTCACTAGGGAAGACACCCAAGATAACAGGCTGGCTTTCCTGGATTGTGTGCAGTCATTATCAGACCTGACCGTGGCCTTGGGAGTGGAAGTTTATAGGAAACCCACCCACACAGATTAGTACTTACCGTTTGGCTATCGCCATCAATTACAACACAAATTAGGAGGCACCGGGGCCCTAAACCACAGAGCAGAGAACATTCACACCTCCACAGAAGCCAAGAAGAAGATAGACAGACACCTGAAGACAGAACTTAAGGCCTGTGGATATTCAAAGTGGGCTTTCAACAAAGCACTCGCCAACTCAGAAGAACACAGGATCAGCCTGAGACCCAGAACCGATGGAAGAACCTGGTCATCCCCTACATGGCTGGAATGTCTGAGAAGCTTAAAAATATTTTTTGCAAACCACATCTCTACTCATTTCAAACCCACAAACACACTAAGGCAGAGACTCGTCCACCCAAACGACCCAAGTGCAAAGCTCAAAAGGAGCAATATAGTATATGTGGTCCAATGCAGTGAGGAGTGTGCGGACCTCTACATTGGAGAAATTAAACAGCCATTAAACAAAAGGATGGCCCAACATAGGTAAAACACAGAACCAGAATCAGCAGTATGCCTGCGCTTGAAGGACAAAGGGCACTTATTCAAAAATGAGGATGTTCACATATTAGACAGAGAAGATAGGTGGTTTGAGAGAGTGGTCAGGGAAGCCATTTATGTGAGCATTGAAAATTCCTCTCTCACTAGAGGTGGGGGCCTCAGGCACAGTCTATCTACCACTTATCAGGCAGTGATTTCAACAATCCCCAGAGAAATAAAAATACTTCACGCCTTCACCACCAAGGCCATAGCTGTAGCTAACAACCCATTCTACATGGGTTTTCAGCACCTTAGGCCATTGTTCACCTTAAGGCTATTGGGTCTGTTGTGTACCCAACAAGCCTATTCAGTCCATTGTTCATCCTATGAGCCTATTTCAGACCAGGGTGACAAGAGGTCAAAGTGAACTATAAAATGGAGGACTCGCAACTAGCTTTCTTCAGATTGATGAAGCTGTTTGGGTGAGCAGCAAAACATTTCAATCTCTCAAGAAAAAGAAGTCCAGTTGCCATGACTCAACTTCCAGATACACATGATGTTTTAGTTTTCTATGTATAGTGAACTAAGTATTATAAATTCTATGTGAAGGAACTTTAAAAAAACAATTTATAGTGCCTCTATTGACCTATAGGTCAGAATTATGTGTAGCTATATTAGATCATGTATCTTATCTGAAACTTGTTTTCCTTCCTTCCTTTCTCCATACTAAGTTAATTTTTTAGAAAATTAAAACAGTAAGTGTTGTGGAAAGGAAATATTTGATATGTTGGCTTAGGCTTGGTTGGCATTCACTTTTTCTCTTTCTTGAAAATGCTGCTCCCCTTTTAATGGGTTATATTCTTCTCAAGGAGATAGGTCCCGTGAACACATAACTTCCACTTATTCGGCATTTTCTCATTTGTATCTCTATAGTGAAGATTAATATGGTGGCTTTAGCAATGTAATCTCCTGCTGTTCTACAAGCCAGAAAACTTCTGGTTTGAATTTCATGTTGCCATGAACTCAATAGATACTCTCAGACAAGCTATTAACTCTCAACATCAATCTTCTTGCCCTCCCAGTCCTAGCCACAAGCATACTCTGATATCTTGTTTCTGTGGATAGCACAGCCACATTATACAGTGCAGCACAGCAAATCTACATTCTATAAGTCAATCTTAGAAATAGCTTTGAAACTGTACTTCAGATAATGGGGAGCTGTTCCAGAAAACAGTCTTCTCTTGTTCTGTGCCAAATGTGGGGAAATTAGGGCAAAGCATTTTCAAGTTATGATTTTTTAAAATGTAAAACTGTTTAATACCCTACCTTCAAAAAAAGGCAAATGAATTCAGATTTAAAACAAATCATATAAACTGAAAAGGCCAATCTATTTTGAAAGAGAATGGTTGCTATCACCTGCACTTCTTATTTGGAAAGAATCCAGGCTACAGAGGCTGAAATATTAATGATCAATAAAGACCTTTGAAAAGAAGAAAACAACCACTTTGTTATTAGAGTGAGCACATGTGCTACAGGCTAACCAGCTGGAACTCTGCAGATTGAAACACTGTATATATTTGTAGGCTGGGGAGAGAGATATATGAAGAAAAAGTTCACAGAAACAAACTGAAAAGATAGGATTTCTTTAAAGATATCTGTGAAGCTTCACAGTGTTCCAAGTGGTGTGATCTGGAAGTTGAGTTATACCAACTATTTTTCTTTTATTCAATCAAAATGTTTTGCTACTCATCCAAGAAGCTTCTTCAGTCTGAGGAAGGTTGGTAGGAGACCTCCAATTTATACAGTCACCCCCCCCCGCCATTTCGCAGTTCAGGTACTGCGGCCCACTATATCGCGGGATCACAGTACCTATGGGGGGTGGCAGGGAGCGATCGCATCGCTCCCCCCGCCCCCCCTCCGGGAGGCCTCAGAGCTACGAGGGATGGTGGGGAGCAATCACATTGCTCCCTGCTGCCCCCACCCGCTCCTTTGATTGCCCCCACCCCACTTGACCCGCTTCTGCATATCGCAGATTTTCATGTATTGTGGGTCGGGTGGGTCCCTAACCCCCGCAATAGTCGGGGGGTTACTGTACTACACATTGGTTTCACTTCACCCAGGTCTGAATAAGCTCACTTGATGGGCAATGGCCAGGGATGTGTGAAAGTCACACCTCTGCAGCCCTTCCCACACTTATTAAATATGCATCATAAGCAATGGCTTCCCTGGTGAAGATGTGAAATGGTCCTGATTTGTCTGGGGATAGATCAAAAGGGCAGCATGATATATAGGAGACTGAGTAACTTAGTAACTCTTTCATTAAAGAGTTTTTTTTAAGGAAGTTTGCTTTAAAGAAATGGTAGTCCTCAACTAAGGGAGACATTTTGTCATGTGTCTTCAGGGAATTAGCATACAGGTTTGTAAGGCATATTCAATGTATTTTCCCTTACCTTAAAAAAACAAATACCAGTTTTGTTTTCTTCTAACACTTTCAGTTAGCATTTTCTCAGGACTTCGACAACCAAACAGCCTCCTAACACAGGCATTCAATGTGGAAATCAACTCCACTTTTGGGACAATATGAATCTTGATACTGTGAATAAAGAACCAATGAGCTGACTGTTAGCTAGCTTTTTAAGCTCCTTTCTGGTGAAAGAGGCTTATGAGATTCTTGCTTGGAAGGGGATTCCAAGATTAAAAAATATGAACATAAAAATACATTTATTTAAAAAAAAACACTTTTTTTACAAGAGTAAAAAAGAGAAGCTCTTTCATTCAAGTCGTGAAATTTCTTTCTTTGTGTCTGGGGATTTTCTTACATTATGTTAGCAGAACATTGAAGGCTATATCCTGTAATAGATGGAACCCCAGCCTTTCCATTGTATGCCACCATACAATTGCTTAGAAATTTAAAGGAATCCTCCAATTTCTGATGCGTTCTGATTAAATGAGCTGTCATTAACATCTCTGCTCAGATACTGCAGACCAGTAGCATCTCATGTCTGGTCAATCTATCTCCATTCTCTGTCCCACCCTACCCACTATTCCTAACAATATTGTCTTTTCTGGTCAGTTCCGTACAGTATTTTTCTTATAAGCATATAGCTACAATAGGATAACTTCAGTTTATTCAGTTTCCCTCCAGCGAGACTTCAGACTTTACTTGATTGAGCACCACTCATTTTCCTTTCTGATGGTTTGTAGTATCTGTAAGGGTAACCCCCAACACTATAGCTCCAATGAATTGATTTCTCTACCACCCTGTGTTTATTGTCCACCTATTACATACTATGGATGCCAATTATTGCTTACTCCCAGCCTCCTCCTTTTTATTTTGAAAGGCAGGGGGACATCTTTTGGAAAACATACAGGCAATGTGTTTGTAAAGCAAGGTTTTAGAAATTGGAAGACAGTTTCCTAGTCTGCATTCTACAGTGTGAGCATGACATTAGTTTACCTAATCTTGGATAAGGGTGTGTACAGTATGTTTCACTGTTGTATGTGTTCCACTCACTCACTCTTTTGCTTCATAGTTTCATGAAGTTCGAAAACAGCAATTCAAAATATTTTTTTCACAGAGGAGTACGGCTGCTTTGAACAGCCTTTCCGTGCTTGGGGGGCCTGCTTTGCCTCCCTGCACCAGATGCGACATTGTGGACCATGTGGTCCATCAGGATAGGAACCTCTATAGGGATCCAATGAAGGTTCATGCTGTTCTCCCACCCACCCACCCAATTAGGAGAATGAGATTGGCTGGTCACTCCAGGGCTGGATACAAATTTTTGACTAGAGATGGGCACGACCAGGAAATTTTTTTTTCCGACTTATCATTTTTCAGGACGGGTCTGTTTCGGATCGTTTCCGTTTTTCCCGAAATTTCGCAAAAATTTGTCGTTTTGTGGTGTCGTTTTTCGTCTGTCGTTATACTGGTTTAGGGGGGTAGCGGGCTCCTGGAGGCACCTCTGTGGGGTGGGTGCCTCCTCTGGCCCGCTATAAAGGGAAAGCGGGCTCCTGGAGGCACCTGTGGGTGCCTCCTATCCTCACCCGCTGCAAAAGGGCATGCATAGCCATATGGATATGCATACCAAGTTGCAGACGCAGCAGACTGGCAGAGGCACCCCTCTTTTTGGGGTGCCCTAGCAGCACTCGCGGGCATGGTTTGCAGCATGGCACACAAATGCTGGTGCAGGAGTCAGCCAGAGCCACAAGTGACGGACTGGCAGACTCTTTGCACCCGCTGCGTCTCACTAAGAAGGGAAAGGTACTTGCGTGTAGTGCAATGCAAGTAGATCTGGCTTAGGGTTAAGACGGGTTAGTGCAAGGGCTAGGGTTAGGTTAGTTACGGGTGAGGTTAGGGTGAGTATTGGGGTGCACCTCTGGGTGCCTCTCTGACCCACTAAGAAGGACAGTGTACTGGCGTATGGGTTAGGCTTAGGCTTCGGCTTCGGGTTCGGCTTCGGGTTCGGGCTACGGTTAGTGGGCTTTTTATGCCCGATTGGCACATCCCAGAAGTCTCTGTGGTCAACCTGGCCAAGTGGCCATGTGAAATTCTGGCAGTTTTAAAATGCAATTTTTGCATGTTTCTGTGGTGCTTGAGTTGGCTTGTGTGTGTTTTTGGACCACGATTTTTGCGGTCGCCGCCCCATTTTCGATCCCCCGCCTGCACCGCATGGCATGGCGAGATGAGAGCAGCCCAGGAGGACAGGAGAGGGGGGGAGGCCCGGGACCCCCCCCCAAGAAACCACCCCTCTGGTAGGTGCCCTGTCCTGAGCCCTCACTCAGGCAGGCATATTTCCGCCTGCTTTTTGGGCTGGGAATCAGGGGTTTTAAAACTTTTTTTCTGTGCCGCTTGAATTGCGGCGGCTGGCGGCAAGTCCGGTGCTTGCGAGCGACTACAACAAGGATTTTCCCCACCACCAGAGCAGCCCAGGACAGGAGAGGGGGGGTCAACCACCCCTCTGGTAGGTGCCTGAGTCCTCACTCAGGCAGGCATATTTTCGCCTGCTTTTTGGCCGAGAATCGGACTTTTTTTTTTTAACTTTTAAAAACCTTTTTTCTGTGCCGCTTGGCATCGCAGGATCGCTGCGATGCCAGGAATGACAACTACAAATCAGACCCAATTTTTCTTTAGTCAGTTCGAGTTCGAGTTCTGGGGGAGTAATTGTCGTTACCGTTACCGTTCCGTGCCCATGTCTATTTTTGACTGCTAGTCACATTGGCTAAGAGTGGCAGTGAGTTTTCACCCATCCCATTCTCCTCAGGTGACGTGAGGTCATTTACTGTTCTACTGGTCAAAATTGGTGGTCAGTGCAAGTGGCAACCCGTGTTAGTCAATATCAGAAAGTAGAGCGTTCATAATTTACCCAATAGCCCTCTATACTAATAGTCTAGAATATTAGGATTATTAGTTAAAGTATTAAAATTGGTCCCTAGAGGTTAGATGAGGGCTGGCCAAATGTTTTCTTTGGGATGGGTGCTGTGCTAGTGGACAGCACCGGCCTAAATTTAATTAAACCCTGTTATTCATGCCACTTGCACTATTCTAAGCTCCACCCCCACTCTCTGGATTTTCATCCTTTACAATTTACTTAATTCGGGTAATCAATAAATTGTTGCCCAATTTGAACTCCACAGTTCTTGTCTTGTCTCTGTTTTGGGGCTGGGGTGGCAAGACACACAAAGCAAAGTGTTCTGCTTCTATACCGCCCCATACCATTTCATCTCAGCTATTCTTGATACTAACCTCCCCCAGAAATCATAGTACAGATCATATGAATAACCCATCCCATTCTCCTCTAGTGGTGGGTAATTTTACCTGAGAGAAGTTTCTATTGGAATACATGTGTGGCATATGTATACCTAAGCTTAATTTTAAAAAGCCAGGAAATTGAATTATTCAAAAAAGCTCTGGTTAATGTATACAGGATGTTATGGTTCCATATTCAGAAGTGAAAATGACAGGCAATTGCCCAATACTTTTACAGATTGTTCAGCAATATTGGGATATTTTCATGCTTTTTGAATCATGAATGCAGAAGCAAAATATTCTAAATCCATCAACTAGAGACTGTTTATTTGTTTGTTTAGAAATGAATTGATTCCTTGTTTGAGAATATTCAGATGCACCTGACTGATTGGAATATTGATTAGAAGATCACATACCAACAGTATGGCTAGAACTAAAACTCGGTAGTATGGAAACATGGCTCTATAAAAGTAATTGTCACCAGTATATGAGCAGTACGGTCCATGTGTCAGCCTTGAGCAAACCTCTGGTTACTCTCCTTCTATTTACTGTATACTGTATTTCTTGTTTCTCAAAGACATGATTGGAGGTGCTTCTAATTTACAACTTGAGTAACAATATCCTCAGTCATGCAGGTCATTCCCACCCATTTACCTTTTCTAGTTTTAAAGGAGACAAGCATGCTTTATAGCCTGTCTTTTTCACAAACAGGTGGCTTATGAAAAAAGGATACATTTTACAGTATGGATAAAAATATAAACTAAAGGACAGTCCTGTGAAAATTACAGGTTCTACCTATTAAAAACCACTTCCTTAGGTCTAGTTTCCCTAAGCCTGATAGAATTGAGTCATTTACTTGCCTACAAAAAGACAATAGGCGAGGATGAGAAATACCTCCTCTGGAATCCTCCCAGGCAGCCCAACACATATGCCTTTGGGACCAAGAGAAGGGCTCACATGACTGCAGTAGTGACTGAAATAACCCTAAACAGAAGAACAATTTTCATTTTCAGTGAGAGCTAGAAACAACATAAGCTACCAGACAGCTCTTTGAACTACAATTTTCTGGTTCTCTAAGCGCTGTATAAAAATACAGGATTTGAAAAGAAAGAAAGGAAGAAAGAAAGAAAGAAAGAAAGAAAGAAAGAAAGATCCTCTTATCAAAGTCTTCAAAATGCCAGCCACTCCACAGAATCCTGGACTCAAGCACTCTTCAGAATCTGCTTGAGAAAAAATGGTCTTCCAGTGATGATACTTGTCCTGTTTCTAAGTCACGGAGTCTAATATTTAGAAATGATTTTCCTTGCAATACTGGTAGTAAAATGTCAGGTGTGGGAGAAAAGATGAAAATATAGATCTGCAAGACATTGATGGCTGCAGCCACATTCTCCACCATGATGTATCATCTTTAGAATATAAGTGCCCATAACACATTGTATGAAAAGCAAAAGAAGTTATTGAAGGCATAGAGGTTTCATATTCCATTGTGCCTTTTTTCATTGACTGCCTAGCTGCCATTGTGTCTATCTATTCTCATACTCCCCCCTCCCCGCACTAGCTTTCATATGGGTCTGGCATAGGCCCTCATTGTTATAATATTCCACTTCTCTTTTGTATAAAGTTTGAACATTCCCTGCATTGGTAAGAATAGTTCACAAAGTTTTAAAATATTTTTGGTAAGATGGTCAAAATGCAAAGAATAGGAGTATATGAGACATGAGATATGTCATATTGAAATTGTATGCATTCTCTTAATACACAGGCAATTTGTTTGGCTAGTGGCCATAAAGTTAGTCATGAATTGTATCTGTGCCTTTTTAACTTTCTGTGGGTGTGTTACCACAGATCACTTAAAACAAAGTTAATCGAGAAGAAAATGACTATCAAGATAGCAGAGAATGGAAATGCTACATTTTGGGAACACCCAGAATTCCCACGCCAGCATGGGAAGTGATCCCCCCCCCCCAATTCAGGAAGGGATTTCCACAGAAGCAACACCAAGTAGGGATACTTTATGGGATGGGGTAGGTCTTGGGTCAGTTCAATTTCACTCTTCTTCACAGACCCAAATTACACAGATTGAAAACAAGAGGGGTTCAAAATGCATTCCATTAATCCTGCATACATCATGATTCACATGGCTAAATGCAGGTAAGCCTCATTTAACATCAGTAATAGAAAAAATTGGTATCCTGAAGAGGACACTAATTTCCATTAAATTGTATGTACTAATTTATATCTCTAGAAACACAGTAGTAAGGCATTCTATACAGAATTAGAACTAGAGATGGGCATTTTAATTGGTACTGCTGCTCCCAACCTCTACCTCCTCAGCCAACTAGCCACTCACCAGGCCCTTCTTGCTTGCTTTTTCCACCTCCTTGGCTAATTACCCAATTTGAAAGCATGTAAATGCAAGTAGATAAATAGGTACTGCTCTAAAAAGCAGGAAGGTAAACAGTGTTATGTGCAGCCATGCCGGCCACATGGCCACGGACTTGCACAACGCTGGCTCTTTGGCTTGAAAACAGAGATGAGCACTGCCCCTAGAGCTGGACATGTGTGTGGGGAACCTTTACCCTTTTAAGCAAGAGTGCAGACTTCTCTGCCCTGCTCTTTTGCGTGAATGGGAGGTTAGCCAAGAAGATAAGGCAGAAATTGCTAAGCTGTTGCAGGGACGGGAAGAAGAGCAGAGGAGGTGGCAGAAGCTATTCAGGGGGAGAGGGAACAGCAGCACTCACAATGCCCCCCACCTTTTTGAATTTGGATGGACCAAGACACACTAATTATAACACCTCACCTAAGTGGTTAAGGCTGTGAGCAGCAATCTGAGGGTCTGCTGTTTACCCTCAAAAAGGATACTAACCTCTTGCATCCCTTCTAAAAGGACTGTCTTCTGTAAAACAAGACACATGGTCACCCTACTAGGCAGGCAAGAAGGCTTCATTCAGCTTGGTACTTGATAAGCTGCATTATGCTATCATGAGAATAGCAAACATATACTTTCTAACTTGTAGAAGAAAAGGTATATAATCAGATAATAGTCAAGCACTGGAACCACTGGAACTGGGAAACAACTTTAAATGAAAAAAAAAAAGCTCAAGTCAGAGTGATTGTCTGGTTTTTCCCATCATGCAAAGCCTAAAATGAAAAAAGATGACTAAAATGTTACTAAAATGACTAAGAAGGCTAAAATGTTACTAAAAATGATATTGCTTTCAGACTTGGGAGGAGGGTCACAACAGGGTTTTTTTAATTGGCTGTCAGGCCATCTCTAATGGAAGCTAACAAATATTCAGGCCAATTTCTGTTATATTGAAGATGCTTGAAGCAATACATTAGAACAGTCATTCTCAATCTTCCTAATGCTATGACCATTTAATACTGTTCCTCATGTTGTGGTGACCCCCTGAGCCGAGCCAATGTGGGGGGGGGGGGGCAGACAGCTCAAGCCTCCACATTGCGAAGCATGATGCTAGGCCGTGCCTGGGCCACTTGGTCATGCAGCGCCAGCCCATTGTAGGCAGGGGGATCCATAGGTGGGGCTCTACTTCTTGCCCCCCAGGTATCCCCTAGGAGCAGCACACAGGTGGCACAACCACGCTGGCTGCACAGAGGCATCCTCACATGGCAAGTCCAGCACTTCTGGCCTTCTCAGCCACCACCAGCACACAGGCCTGCATGACGGCATTGGGGGGCAAGATGGTGCAAGTGGGCAGGCGGCAGCTGCTGTGCCAAACCCGCCAGTAGCTGCTGCCACAGTGAGGCGGTCTCTACCCGTTCCGCTACTGGATCACTTCATACCAGGCGACAGAAGCTAGGGGGAGTAGCGTGCTGGAGGCCCCAACCAAGGCTGCTGCAGCATCAGGTGATTGCTCGCCACGGCAGTGACGGGGCAAGTAGCAGTGAACCTGCAGTGCCCCCCTGTGCACTGGGCCACACACTGCCAAAACCTGAGTCAAGTAGGCTAAGGATGGATGAAGCACATTCCTGGGACTCGGCAGGCAAGGTCTGCTACTAGCCAGACTAGGGTGGGGAGGGGGAGCCCACGGCATGGTTCGCCTTGCACCCAGGAAGAGTTTTTTTGTTTTGTTTTGTTTTTCTTCTCTGTCCCCTTCCCCAGTCAGTGTCCTGTGCTGCTACTATGGGAGTGTAGATGAGGTGATTGTAATAACGACCTCCCCACCCCCAGGACCCTTTGTCTACCTCACAGGGTACTATGCACCCCACTCACAGGCCTCCCACATCTTATGCCATGCACATAGCCGGGACCCTTGGCCTCTGCATGTGTCCAATGCTGCTGCTGCCCTAATGTTTGGGAAGCAAGATAGTGCATGGGCAGGCAAGCACACCTTTCTACTCAGGGAGGGGCAATGCCATCCCAGCTCCAGACAGGCTAGCAGCAGAAACCCCTAAAGGCAGACATACATGGAGATAGATAAAGGAGCAGTGTCTCAGTTCCCAAGCCTATTGTAAACATGTGTTTTCCAATGGTCTTAAGCGATGCCAGTGAAAGGGTCATTCGATCCCCAAAAGGGTCGCGACTCACAGGTTGAGAACCGCTGCATTAAAACATCATCTATTTTTGAAGATGATTAAGGCTAAAAACTTGTATCCACTTACCTGGGAGGAAGCTCCTTTGAACTCAGTGCGAGTTGAGAATGAGCAAACTGGTACTGGTTCATGGTGGAAATCACAATGTGTGTGGGTGGGAAGGAATGTTGTACTTCAAAAGTGGTAGTGGGGAAGAAACAATATAAAACCCTTCCCTACATGCCTTCTAAAAACCTTCCCAGCCCCAGTCCCAAACAGAAGCTGTGATGTTGTGTTGTGTGTGTCTTCTCTCTGAACACAGGGAGGCATGCACACACCCCACCACACATGTTTTTCTGTGCTTTGCTTTACTTTCTGTGCCTTGCAGCACCATGGCAATACGGAATAAGGGTTCGATTCTGTAGAGAGCCCCTGATAAATACAGCTATGCTACCACCCTACCACATCCAAGGTAGGAAGGCAGGAGGCACACTGACTGGGTGAGAAAAAACTTTGGGGTGGGTTATGAGAGATATAAAATGTAATTAAAGTAATAAGGGTTGGTTGGGAGGCAACAGGGCAGGATAGGAGTAGGGGGGAAATAAACTCCCCTGATCAAAAAAGGCCTAAAGCAAATCCCAATCCCAAATCCCAATTCCAAAACAAGGCAGCATGATTTCAGCTAGTGAGAATCATGGTATGGTGCAGATTGGAATGCTTTTCTCCCCAATTTCAGTTTAGCACATGAGTCACAATGATACCTGCCTGCTGTGGTTTAATGAATATGCATGTGAACGCCCTTCAATATTCTATCAGATACAGCAAGTAGGTGTTAGTTGAGAGAATTCTGTAGGTTTTTTTTTTACATTGCCCTCCCACGGCGAATAACGATGTGAGACACAGTGTTGGGAATATAACTGGGCCACACTTTATTAACATAACATACAACACAGGTTTCCAACTACCTGAACTTAAAGAGGGGCCTGCCATCATGCAGGTTTAAGCCAGGTACAAGGGGTTCTCCCAGGACCCTAATGACTCAGAAGCTTTTGGGGCGAGTTCTCCCCCCTGGCGGGCTGATGAGCCTTCAGCCCGTCAGGGCCGGCCAATTCCCTCCCCCCGCCCGGGACCCAAGCCACTCGTGGCTCTTTCCCCAGGCAGGGCCTCCGCTGTCATCCATCCCCACGCTGTAATATCACGATTCACGGCATATGAGGTTGGACGATGGAGGGGATCTTAGAATTGTAAACAATGGCTCCATTCCCTCTTTCAGTCGCCTCTGTCATGGGCCTGGCTCTAGCTATGGTCCGTGACACCCACCCCCCACTTGCACAAGCAACTCCTGCAGGCCCCTCTTAATATCCGCCAAAAACAGCTCCATGCCGGCTTCCAAAAGGTGCACCCCATCCTCTCTGTATAACTCTAGGCGTGCCAAATTAATACCTGGGTCACCACTGACCACACCCCCTGCCACAAAACATTGCAACAAACCTCCCTGTTCACCCCACGGTGAGACCTGTTTATGCATTGTGGGTAGTAATCGGCCCTCCAGCAGAACCTAGGAATGATGGTGGACCATACCACCCACACCCCTGGGTAATTAGTCTGCCATGTTCCCAAATCACCCACAATCTGGAAAATCAGGGACTTACCCTTCTGATCAGTTAGATCATTACCCCCCAGATGTATCACTATCATATTGGGGGGGGGGGGGTTGCCACAGGCTTCCCGTGATGCCACATGCAGGAACTGACACCAATGCATGCCCCTCCTTCTTTGCCATTCTATGCACACTTGCTCACCCATGCCTAAATTAGGTCCCCATGCTGATCTCTTTGCGGCCTTTTCTGCCCAGTAAATAAAACTATGCCCCAGAACAACAATTTGTACATGACCAGAAGCCAGCACTTCTCCTGAAAAAGCAAAACAACAGTTAAACATGGTGTACAGGCCTCATGTATGTCTGATATCTTCGAGAAGCCCATCTCCCAATCTTCATGATAGTACTAGTGTTGTACCCCATGGCCGCTGCCGTTGATGCTGCCCCTATCCTAAAGGAGTGGGTGCCAAATCGCAAGTGCACTAGCCCTACCTGTTGCAATGCCCGTGCCGTGAGTTGCCAAAACTGATATTTAGTGAGGGGATAGGTATCTGCGTGCTGAAATAAATATCCCCCCTTCGCCTAAGTGCCAAATAGGCATCCAAGGCCCTCACCAGGCAGATTTCCTGCTGCGCACATAGCTGGAGCACCACCTGCTGACCCCTCCCCCACTGATCCATCTTAGACCTTCTGAGGCATATGCTGATGCTCGCCTCCAAGCGGGTGACATCCTCTACCTGGAAGGCCATCTCTGTGGCATCCAGGCAGCTGGCCACAACCAGCTCACCTACCCTGAAAGCCCCAAAGAAGGCGAGTACGGCTGCTGCGTGGAGCAAAGCCGCCTCAAAGGCATCTGAACAGATAATTCTCCAAAGCCTACTTATTTTTACCCAATATGTCAGGGGTCATGGGGGAGCGGTCATCTGGTTGCCTATTGCTCTCCTTGCTCCAACCTTTGAGCATCTTACACAAACGAAAGTCCCCCATGCTATCAGGCATGCCCAGGGACTTTGCATGATGGACCAATGCAGCTAACTTGCCCTGCATAGAAGAGAGTGCCAGACCTCTCCTACGTAGGGACACTAGGTACTGCCTAAGGTGGTCAATGGGTATGGGCCAGGAATGCTCGTTCCCCATCATTGTCCTAAACTCCCCAAAGTCCCGAACAACTGCTTCATAAACCTGCCTGGTCTGGGTGCCAGACCTAGGCCAAGGGCCCGATCAGCCTCCTCCCAACAATTCTCCATACCTCTTCTGGTAAGTCCTCTGGCAGGCTGGAACATGCCAGGCATGCAGGACAATGTTGAACTTTAGGGCCATCAACGTAGCGGCCCATACCAACCCCATCACCCGCTCCAATCTAGAGGTCAAGGCATTGACTGTGTGTACCACAGCCATGTTATCACACCAAAACCTCACAAACGAGTTGGCCCAGTCCTTCAACCACAGTCATAGGGCCCCCACAAAATGTAAGGTCCAGGGTAACTCCCCCCCAGATCCACTGCGCTGGCCATGTGCCGGCACACCACCTGCCCTTCCAGTATATGCCAAAGTCCACTGCCCCAGCCGCGTCAGTTTGGACCTGGAAGTCGCAGCCCATGTGTATTTCCGTCCTCCAGAAGGCGTTAAAATTACTGAGGAAATGGAGCCGGACCGAGAGATCAGCCTTCATGCCTGCGGTGACTCTCGTGTGGTGATGAGGCTTGGTCAAACCCTGCATTGCTATGCAGAGCCTTCTGATGAATGGCCTGCCTGGAGCCACCACCCTACATGTGAAATTTAGATGCCCCACCAGCTCCTGCAGCTGTCGCAGGGTGACTCTGCTATGGCCCAAAATGGACCTGACCCTTGTTTTAACACTTTCCATCCCCACTAATGATCTCAGGTTATCAGCCATAGCTGGCCCCCGAACACCATGGAACTGAATACGAAAACCCAACTGGAAACCATCTAACAGAAACTGTGCCGCTTCCCTATCGGGATAGGCCTGCAACCATCAGGCAAGTACCTGTACCCTAATCGGGCTGGGACCCTTTTGCAGTGGCGGGCTGGCTGCTGGCCTGCTGCTTCTTGTTTTCCCCACCCTCTTTAACACACGGCTGCTGTCTCCTCACCTTGGTGCAATTGAGCGCTGGGTGCTGGGCTCTGCAAATGGAGCATTCATGCCGAAAGTGGCATGACTTGCGGTTACAACTGCCTTGCTCGTTGAAGTCCCAACACACAAGGCGGGGTTGAACCTGCTGGCCCGCCTGAGGGCGGGCACCAGCATTGGATGGGGGGGGCATTTGATCTTGTGGCCTCTGTCAAATCTCTCCCCCAGGGCAGGGTGAACTGGCATCATCAGCTGGGTTCATCCGATCTAAGGTGGGGCTGGGTGGCCAATTTCATCCTAAATTCCTTGTCATAGGCCAACCAATCGAATCTGGGAAAGTCCATGTACGCCATAAATGTCATGTCCTGATACTTAATAAGCAATTGGGCTCTCCACGGATGCGCCTGGAGGACCGTCAACATATAGATGTTGAACACTGGTAGCCAGTTCAGCCAAGATCTGTCAGGCTTCTTTCTGAGCCTCCTGTCCCTGTCTTTAGGGTCCTCCTTATCCAATTCCTTTTGACCCAGTTCCCTGTTTAAAAGACTGAAAATATCCACATAATCGCCCCTCCATATCTTTTCTCTGGTTGATTGGGCTAGATGATCACCTATGGGTGTAGCATAGTCCGCATATGGGAGTGCAGTATACGGAACTCCCGCATAGACAGGCAGCTGTGGCCACATGGCCCCGGCTGGAGCATAGCCAGGCCAAACCCCAGGTGACACAGGTTGTTGCCCATGCCAGGGCTGCACAGCCATCTGGGCCTGCAGGCCGATGCCTGCTGTTCCCCCGGCTGCCATGCACCACCCGGTGCCGCTCCATACTGGACTGGGCCAGGATATAGGGGGGGGTGACTGCCCTACGGAGGCAGGATCCATGTACTGCACCAGTTGGCAGGCCCCAGCCAGGGCCTGCACTGGTGGAGAACCCCACAGCCAAGTTGCCCCGTGTGTGGTATCCGGTGCCATGGCCAACTCACGATTGTAGCAGTCCAGTCCCCCCTTGCCTCTAGCTGCCACCTCTGAAGTGCCTACTGCCCCACTGGTCTCCACAGCTCGCTTCCTAGCCATGATGGAGGTGGTGGTAGGCTCGCCCAGGGCCGCCACTTGAGCCTCGAACTCCTCATCCTCCTCTTGCATGGTGGCCTGTTGAAACGACCAAGCTCCTATGGCAGCAGAGCAAGACAATAGTTCATTAGCTAAATCCCGCAGCCTAGCCCTCTTCCTAGCCTTCGAGGGCCTCGCCATAGTCCTGGGCTGGACTGGTGTGACCTCCAGTGGCTGCTGCCGCTGCTCCACCCCTTGTTGCTGCTGCCCCTTGGCCTGGGGCTGTTGGCCCAGGGCCTGTTGAGGCTGGCCCTGCGCGGGCAGTTGTATGGCACGTGGGGCCTGCTGCTGCCCCTGCACCTGCTCGAGGGTTGCCATGCGGGCCTTCAAAATTTCCCATATTGGCCAATCTGCCTCATCAGAGGAGAAGCCCAGAGAAAAAATCTCAGTTTGCGGCTTACCCAAAGACCACCCTTCTTTGTGGTCATCATGGGTGTAACCAGTCTCCCCTGCGGAGCCCTAACCACCATGCACTGCCCTACCCTCTTGTGAGGCCAGGCAGTCTACATGCGGTGCTGCGCCATGCCTACCAACAACTCCCGTGAACTGCCTGAGAGGCCTAGTGCTGCCGACAGGCTGCCCTCGTGGCAAGCCCCGAGGCCGGCTCGCTGCTGCTCGCTGCTGCTGCAGTCTCCGCTTCCCCTTCAACAACCTCAGGGAGTGCCGCTGTATCCCCGCTCTTCCACCGTGGGCAGGACGAGGCCCGCGCTCGTCCGGCGGCCGGCCTCCCACCCAGACCAGGTGCGCCACTCATTCACTGCTGCCCATTTGGGCCCGCGATGCTGACGCTCTGGGCTATCACCGTGCTGCCAAGGGCCAGAAAGCACTGAAAGCCTTCGCCGCCAGCCGCGGCTTCCACCCCAGCTGAATGCTCCTCTCTCCACCGCTCTCTGAACACGCCCCGACAAAAGAGAGGCTGCTCTTTGGGTGGGGGCCGCCTTTATAGCATGGCTACGCCCTCCATCCGGGTCCTCTTGGCCCTTCCCCATCTCGCGATATTTGTGCGGGGGAAGGGCAAAGAGGCTCCGCGGGCACGAAGCCCACAGAAAGCAAGCTGAGATTACATTCTGCAAATTCTATAGGAGGTGCGCAGCCAGAAGTATCCATTGTTCAATAATAGTGTACATTCTACTCTGGAACATCTACCCATGCTCCAGTTGTATCACCTCTATTATGCAGTCCCTTATAAATATCCTTTGTCCTATGTCTCCACCAGAGAAGCAGAAGCATCTTGTTATGATAACTCCTCCTTACCCCTCACAAGCCACATACTATGTCCTTTTTCTGGAAATCCTCCTTTCCCACATCCAAATCTATTCCACACTTACTCTGTGTAGTTCCAAGAAAGCATGTTCTGTATATTTTTAGAATGAGCACATGAATGGACATTGGACACCTGTGCCCTTGTAATAAGATAAATTTTACCCCATTTTGTGTGTTTCTTTCAAGTGTGTTCTTTTACAAACACATTGCAAGCTTAGAAATGTACAGATTTCCATTCAGACAGTGCATCTCTTTCCAATGTTCTTTGGGGAGGTGCCAACCAGATAAATATTTTTTTCAAATAACCCAAACAAACAACAAACCAGCTGTGTTACATTTCCAGACATCCTTAGGTATTTTCTTTGCAGTTTATTCGGTTCTGTACCGAAGACCCAGCAATTCATTTACTTCAAAGTAATCCCAATGCAACTGGCAGTAATATATCAGGACTTTTCAAGAATGAATATGTTACAGATTTCAACCTCAGCAACAGTCCAACCTACAAATCCTTTGCTAAAAAAACACACCTTTCAATAAATATAACCTCTGAAGTGAATAAAGCATAATACATTTAATTTTAAGTGTTTTAGCATAACAGGACTGTGGGTTAGGTTAAATGGGAATGAGTTACTGAATGAATAAAGATGTGATCTGAAATTACTAACACCATTGCTCAAAAACTAATAGAACAAATAAATATAATTACAGGTTGAAGGAGGACAGACTGAAAGGAATATGCAAAGAGAGATGGTGGGTAGACCATTCATTTCTACACTTTTTATTATTATTATTACTACAATCTATAATTTATTTTTCAGCAAGTCTCCTTTTTCAGCTATGAAAGAGCAATATCTAAAGCATTTTAAAGTAGATAAAATTGCCACATTCAATATTTTTGGAAGAGGAGAAACATAACAGAGAATGTTATGAATACAGGGAAATGCAATAACATATGAGATGCGAAAATTGTTGCTGGGTTGTATCACTTCAAAGCACAAGTTCCATAAAATAGGTGCCAGTAGAGAGAATGACTGTACTAATATTTTTTTTCTGACTGTGTCTTCTACATATAGGAAGGTTTTGCTGGGAGACGGGGTGTGAATGTAAGAGTGTTTGAATATATAAATCATACCACTGTCCTGTGCAGTATGAAATTATACAATCCAGGACAATTCCATTCTCTGTTGTATATCTGCACAAAGATTCATTTACAAGGATATGCTCACTCAGGATGTGTAATGTCTCTTCTGAGAGAACTTGAAAAAATAGATTAAGTCACAAGTATTACTACCCAAGAGAACTCTCCATCATCCCCAAGGCAATACTTTGCCAGTATTGGGATTAAAACATTCCCTCAAGGAGGAAGTTTCATAGGAGATTGACAGCTGAACCACCACTCCTGACACAGAACTTTCCTGGCAGTCCAACTGCTAAGACTGAGGGGAGAGCTGAGAGTGAGATCACTGCAATCCATATATATATATAGGCCATCTGCATCTCCTGATGTGGCCATTTTGCATTTATGGAGGATGGTGGGTGGGTGCTGAAGTGCTTCTAAATTAGCTGAGGTAATCTGGGATTTTCTTTTTATATATAATAGACATCTTAATACAAATATTTTTCTGTTCCTGTTAGACCTTTGATAAATGTTGCTGTCACTGGGATCAAAAGCCATTGACTTCCTTGCCCGAACTCCCTTTACTCACTTAGATTGCTCACAGGAGCTTTTGCTATGATCCAGGAAGAGCAGGAATCTGCTCCATATGAGGTCAGTCTCAGCTCTCCAAGGGTCGTATTCCCATTCTTGAGTGGAATTAACTGAAAAGTAGTGCTGTTTGTAGTCCTGAAGGTGGCAGAACATGTTTTCCTGCCAAAAGCTTGGTCTTTTATTGGGCACTAAAGTTTTTTCTTTGTGAAGAAAAATTCATGGAGTTTTTAAAGGTCTTTTCAGTCTCTTGATCGGGATTGGTCTACTTTTTTGAAAAGTAGCTATTTATACTGGACAATTAGGGGCAAAAAGTATACAACAGGAACTGTATCAACTAGAGATGGGCACGACTTAGCGAAATTTTTGTTTCCGTTTTCGTTTTTCATTTTCGTTATGCAACGAACCAAAAAACGAAAATTGGCTCCAAAATGGAATGAAAACGGAAACGAAACGACTAATTTTGAGCCAATTTTCGTTTTTCGTTATGGCAAAAGCATTTAATGGCACTAAATGGGGGAAAACGAAAAAAATTTCGTTTTCATTTTTGTTTTTCATTTTCGTTACAAAACAAAACGAAAACAAAAAATTTTGAAAATTAGCTCACGAAAACGGAAACAAGCCAAAACGGACCTCTAAACGAAAAACGAAAAATGAAAAACCATTTTTCCTGAGTCGTGCCCATCTCTAGTATCAACTATACTAAGTCAACACAAGCTCAAGTGAATGTAGATCAAAATCCCATTGCTGTAAAATTAAGCCAGACTTATGCCATGATGTCATCACTCAGCAAAGGGTACATTTAATTTAAATTAGTTGAAAGCTTCTTTCCTCCCTGTTTTGAGACTCTATTGGGCTCACTTTTGCCATGGGGAAACTTTTGGGAGCCTCGGGATAGGGAAAGTGGGCTTCAGTTGTCTAACTTTAAGCCTGGATTGCTGCTGAATGTCCAGATCCTTCCAGCTGCAATACAGCAGTTCTTTTTGATTATTTAGGTCTCCCTTCTGAGGCTCCCATAGTCTTTTCCATGGAAAATGGATACTTATAGGACCTCTACACCTGCAATGGTGGTGTTGAGGACAGGAAGCTTTCAATTCATTTAAATTCTATATTTTTCCATCATTAATATGCCCCCATATATAAGATGGCCCCCACTTTTCTAACCCAAAATTAGTTTCACAACCATTTATTTATTTATTTATTTATTTATTTATTTATTTATTTATTTATTTAT
>JAHTLZ010000030.1:9724907-9739394 GCA_023846285.1 Phrynocephalus versicolor | reverse complement strand
GTAGTAGTAGTAGTAGTAGTAGTAGTAGTAGTAGTAGTAGTAGTAGTTTCTGTCACCACTCAGAAAATTTCTGCTTTACTTTGGGATACTGTGCAAGGACCATGTCTCCTCTGACTTCTTCCTCCGCCTCCTATTAAGGAAATGCCTGTAATATCTGCTGTAGACACTATTTACCACACAGAACAAATCTGGACTACATTTGAGGAGCACATCATCCTTCATTTAAACTCTGGATTATACCTTTAACTTGATTTTTTTTTTGCCCAGGATTTTATTAGTTAGTTAGTTAGTTAGTTAGTTAGTTAGTTAGTTAGTTAGTTAGTTAGTTAGTTAGTTAGTTAGTTAGTTAGTTAGTCAGTTAGTTAGTTAGTTAGTCAGTTAGTTAGTTAGTTAGTTATTATTTTACATATAGACCACACTGACTTTCCCAAAGAGAACTATGGGCAGTAAACAAGGGCAAGTAAACAAACAAACAGGTAGGTCAATGTGCAACATAAGTAAGAAAAAATAAATAAATTAAAACAGTAATGATATAGCTACATATCTAAGTATTTATTTATTATGGATGTTAAACAAACAGAAACAGGGCAAATGGACAGTACAAGAATGAGAAGGCTTCCTAATCTCAGATGTTGCATTGAAGATGGAGTAATCCCATTTTTATGTTGTATGAATTTTCCCCATAGGCGATTATGTTAAGCAAATTTCCCCTATCTCCAGAATTTTTATGTTGTACAGATTTTATGTTATACAAGCTGTTTGTTATACAAGGTCCACTGTATATATATATATATATATAAGTTTGCATGTTAGGGTGGAATCGGGTTTCTTCCCGTGTAGAAATCTGGTTGTTTTGGCGACGTTTCGACGAGGTCTCACTCGTCATCTTCAGGCTGGTGCTCTGGCTTCTTTCTTCTTGAAGCAAAGCGTGATCTCAGTTGAAGTCCTTCTATAAATACTGCTGGGGGGGTGTGGTTTGCTTGCTCTGTGGCTGATTGTAGGTTCGTTTGTTCTTTTGTGATCTGCTGTGTGGCTGAGGCGATCGTTAAGGGATTAACTGCTGGTGGGTTAGATGGCTGTTTACAGGCATCCTGTTTCTTAACGACCTGGGTGATGGGCGTTCTGGCAGCATCCTGGGCTTTGGTGGAGTGGGGTCCTGTGTCTTGTGAATTCATTTTGGTCTGGCTACGTGTCTGTGGTCTCCCAATGTTTTTTTGGAGTGTGTAGGTGTGCTCCATGTGGTGACTGGAGTGGGGTGCAGCAGTAGATGGTGCAGTCGTGGTCTTGTTATTGGATGGTGGTTTCGTTTCATCTGTGGGAAGGGTCTGGGTTTGTGTTTGGTGTGGATGGAAGGTGGTGGCATCTTGTGTTCTCTTGGACCTGGTGTCGGTCTTTGTGACAGAGGCTCGTCTGTAAACAGCCATCTAACCCACCAGCAGTTAATCCCTTAACGATCGCCTCAGCCACACAGCAGATCACAAAAGAACAAACGAACCTACAATCAGCCACAGAGCAAGCAAACCACACACCCCCAGCAGTATTTATAGAAGGACTTCAACTGAGATCACGCTTTGCTTCAAGAAGAGAGAAGCCAGAGCACCAGCCTGAAGATGACGAGTGAGACCTCGTCGAAACGTCGCCAAAACAACCAGATTTCTACACGGGAAGAAACCCGATTCCACCCTAACATGCATACCTATACCCGTGAAAATCTACGAAAACATATATAAGTTTATATATATATATATAAAACTGCACTGCAAACTTGTCCTCTGTCTTCTATAGTTGCTGAGAGTATCAAAGCCTGTGTTTCCCTTCATCTCTCACACACCACTTGTGATGCATTATACAAATATGGGGTGGCTGATATAAAGTTTTCTAGGGGTGTCATTGATTAGAAAACAGTTTCAAAATTCTGAGGAAGTGCAAACAATGAAAAACTGTTACTTTTATCTCCATATATTAATTTGGAAAATACAAATTGCATTTATTCTTACTGGAATGCCAATGAATCAAAAATCTCTCCAGTTCCAAGTTATGTCTAATAATGTTATACAGCAGGGCTGCCCAACTTTGAACACGCTGAGGTCTACTTTTTCTGGCCCTCTACTTACAAATTTTATCCATTCCAAGCACATCCTTGTAAGTAAAAATTTTGTAAGTAGAGCAGCAGTTTCCCATAGGAATGCATTGAAATTTGTTCCCTCTGGAACAGAGTAATTGATTTTCAATGCATTCCTATGAGAAGGCAGACCATGCATATGCTTCCCTTGCACACACTCAGTCATCTGGCCAGCGGGGGGGAGCAGAGGACCACGCCATGGACTTTGAACTCCCCCGCTCAGCTGAGACAGTGGCCCGGCAGACCCAAAAGTTTTCTGGGGCAGTGGTGGTCCTTGGGATGATGGGCGAGGGAGTGGTGGAGAATTTATCTCCATTTTTAATTGGTGGCCAGTGGGCTACTTTTGAACCCTTCGCGGGCTACTGGTAGCCCGCGGTCTACCTGTTGGGCAGGCCTGTTATACAGTATAGTAGCTTCTGTGACCCTGATTTATCACAGAAATGGATCCAAATGGGCACTATAATTTATTTATTTATTTTACAGAATCTTTTAACCACCCCACTACCAAATGGTCTCTGGGCAGCATACAACAGTATATTAAAAACTATAACAACATGTAAAACCATCAAAATAACAAGCAGTTTAAAACAATTAATATACAAATATGCAGATCTCTTAAAGGTTATATGCAACTTGTCTCTTAAAACGGTCACAGTGCCGGAGGACTGGAGGATGGCAGATGTCACACCAATTTTTAAAAAAGGAAGGAGGGACCCAGGAAACTACAGGCCGGTTAGCCTTACATCTGTCCCAGGGAAGATGGTGGAAAGCCTCATCCAAGAGAAAAATCTTAAAACACATAAAAGAACAAACCTTGCTGAGAGAAAATCGGCATGGCTTCTGTAAGGGTAAATCTTGTCTGACAAAACTTTTAGATTTTTTTGAAAAGGTCAACAGGCACGTGGATTTGGGTGAACCGGTGGATATAGTCTATCTGGATTTTCAAAAGGCTTTTGACACAGTCCCTCACCAAAGGCTGCTGAGAAAATTGCACAGTCAGGGGATAAGAGGACAGGTACTCTTATGGATTGACATCTGGCTGAGATCCAGGAAACAAAGAGTAGGTGTCAATGGGAAATTTTCACAATGGAGAGAAGTGAAAAGCGGTGTACCCCAGGGCTCGGTCCTGGGACCGGTGCTTTTCAATCTGTTCATAAATGACCTGGAGACAGGGATAAACAGTGAGGTGGCCAAGTTTGCAGATGACACAAAACTTTTCCATGTGGTGAAAACCAGAGAAGATTGTGAAGAGCTCCAGAAGGATCTCTCCAAACTGGGGGAATGGGATGAGAAATGGCAAATGCATTTTAATGTAACCAAATGTAAAGTAATGCATATTGGGGCAAAAAATCCAAACTTCATCTATCAACTCATGGGCTCTGAGTTATCCGTGACGGATCAGGAAAGAGATCTAGGTGTGTTGGTGGACAGCTCCATGAAGGTGTCTCCCCAATGTGTTGCAGCAGTGAAGAAGGCCAATTCCATGCTAGGGATTATCAAAAAGGGGATTGAAAATAAAACAGCCAACATTATAATGCCATTATACAAAACAATAGTAAAGCCCCACCTGGAGTATTGTGTACAATTCTGGTCACCACATCTCAAGAAAGACATAGTGGAACTGGAATAGGTGCAGAAGAGAGCGACTAAAATGATTACTGGGCTGGGGCACCTCCCTTATGAAGAAAGGCTAAAACATTTGGGCCTCTTTAGTCTGGAAAAAAGGCGCTTGAGGGGGGATATGATTGAGACATACAAAATAATGCAGGCTATGAGTAAAGTGGATAGAGGGAAGCTCTTCTCTCTCTCTTCCAAAATACCAGAACTAGGGGACATACACTCAAATTGAGGGCTTGGAGAGTAAGAACTGACAAAAGAAAATATTTTTTCACCCAGCACGTTGTAAGTCTATGGAACTCCCTGCCACAGGATGTGGTGATGGCATCTGGCCTGGATGCCTTCAAAAGGGGATTGGACAGATTCCTAGAGAAAAAGTCCATCACGGGTTACAAACCATGATGGAGATGTGTAATCTCTAGGCTTAAAACCAGGGTACTTCTAGGGCCAGATGCAGGGGAGTGGTATCAGGAGACAGATACCTAGTCTCATGCGCTCCCAAACGCATCTGGTGGGGCCACTGTGAGATACAGGAAGCTGGATTAGATGGGCCTTTGGACTGATCCAGCATGGCTTTTCTTATGTTCTTATGTTCTAAATAAAAGAACATTATCTACAGTTATTAAAATACTGGCTAAACAGGAAGGTCTTTGCCTGGTGCCAAAAAGCCAAAAGCGTTGGTGCCAGGCAGATCTCTGTGGGGAAGGCATTCCAAAGTTGAGGGACAATGCTCAAGAAGTCCCTGTTTTGACATGCCACCCCCCTCACCTCATTAAGGGATGGCTCCTTCATTAGGGCCTCATGGCCTGATCTTGGAGTATGGACTGGCTCATATGGAAGAAGGTGGTCCTTTATGTAACCAGGTCCTAAGCCATTTAAGGCTTTATATTTAAAAATAAGTACATTGGGCCTGGGCAGCAACTGGCGGCCAGTGTAATTTTTTTAGAACCAGTATGATATGACTCCATGCAGCGGCACCACTCACCAGCCGTGCAGCCTGGTTTTGTACCAGCTTCAATCGCCGGGCCATCTTCAAAGACATCCACACATAAAGTGCATTACAATTGTCCGATCTGGTTGTTACCAGTGTATGTGTGACTGTTGCCAGGCTTTACTCATCCAGGTAAGGGCGAAGTTGATATATCCTTCACAGCTGTAAGAAGGCACCCCTAGCCACCAAGTCTACTTGGGCTTCTTGGGTAAGACCCGGGTCCAGAAGCACCCCCCAAGCTGCAGACCTTGTCCCTTAGGGGGAGTGCAACCCTGTCCAGGACAAGGAAATGGCCCTCTAACTTACCAGGTGGAACACCAACCAACAACACTTGTTCCTTGTCTGGATTGAGATTCAGTTTATTTACCCTCATTCAGTCCATTACCTCCATCCATATCCATTATTAGAGACCATTAATGATCAGAGTTGCAAAGATATTTTCTCTACCTCCACTCAAGCCACCTCCCAACCCACTTCATTGCCTGAAGCTTCTCTGTATACCATGCAGCATTATAAGCACTGCAGTTTGGGAGAGAGTGGATAGGTGCGATTGTGTCAACTGCCCAGGCCATCTTGTTGTTGCACAAGGTGACCTGAGCATCCACAGGAACACCAACCATATCAGCTGTAAACTTCCCCAGAGCATTCATGAATCATAGAATCATAGAGTTTGAAGAGACCTCATGGGCCATCTAGTCCAACCCCCTGCCATGCAGAAACCCCTTCACAATATTTCCGACAGATGGCCATCCAGCCTCTGCTTAAAAACCACCAAAGAAGGAGACTCCACCACCCTCCGTGGCAGCATATTCCACTGCCGAACAGCTCCAACTGTTATGAAGTTCTTCCTAATGTTCAAATGGAATCTCCTTTCCTGTAGTTTGAAACCATTGCCCCGAGTCCTAGTCTCTGAAGCCATGGAAAACAAACCCATTCCCTTTTCAATATGACATCCTTTCAAATGTTTAAACATAGCTATCATATCCCCTCTCAGTCTTCTTTTTGAAAGGCTAAACATTCCCAGCTCCCTAAGCCGTTCCTCATAAGACATTTTCTCCAGATCCTCAACTATCCTGGTCGCCCTCCTCTGCACCCGCTCGAGGTTATCAACATCCTTTTTAAATTGTGGTGCACAGAACTGGACACAGTACTCCAGGTGGGGTCTGACCAGAGCAGAATAGAGTGGTACTATCACTTCCCTTGATCTAGACACTATGCTTCTTTTGATGCAACCAAGAGTTGAATTGGCTTTCCTAGCCGCTGCATCACACTGCTGACTCATATTCAGTTTGTGGCCCACCAAGACCCCCAAATCCCTTTCACAGGTACTATTTTCTAGCCAAGTGTCTCTCATCCTATATCTGTGCAATTCATTCTTTTTACCTAGATGTAACACCCTACATTTCCCTCTGTTGAAATCCATTCCGTTAGCTTTGGCCCAACACTCTAATCTGTCAAGGTCCTTTTGGATTTTCATCCGATCCTCTAGGGCATTAGCAACTCCTCCCAATTTGGTATCATCTGCACATTTAATTAATCCTTCAGGATCCAGAAGTCTTTGTGGGTGGATCATTTTAATTCAAACCTCACCCCTGCAGAGGGCAGCATTGACAGAGTGTCTAAACTTTACCATGAAATGGTCCACCCATGACAATGGGGTCATGGTGAATCCCTCCACATCTGGACCACTATCTCCCTGTCCCATTGAGAATACTAGGTCGACTGTATGGCCTTTCTCATGAGTCAGACCAAAGACATATTGAGACAACCTCATGGTTGTCATGGCAGCCATGTAATCCTGAGCCACCCATGTCATGGTGGCCTCAGCATGGAGGTTGAGGTTCTCCCCGCACCAATAGTCTGGGAGTCTTCACCACCAGGTCTGTGATCACTTCTGTCAACTCAGGCAGGGAGACTGTTGGGAAGCAGCAGGGTGGGCGGTAACCCAACAGAATCCCCAGTCTGTCTCATGAGCCCAAAACACAAGAGAGGCCATCAAGACCTCCTCTCAAGGGGACAGGGAACCTGGGAAGGGAGATGGAATCCTTATAGACTATCACCATGTCCCCTCCCCAGCCCTCTGGGTGACCCTAGTGCTGGACCAAGTACACAGGGGTATAGAGATGTCCCCCCCTTGGGGCAGAGAAAGTACCCCAGCTGGCAGCATGGGTAAGGCCTTTTGGGAATCATTAGACCTTTCCATCTGAGCAGGGAGGCCCAGGATGAAAGGAAATGAATTCCATGGGCCCATATGCTCAGGAAAGCCAGCTTGGTCTTATCTCTTCCCCCAAATCAGCCAGGAAGCCCATGAGATGGTATGTAGGTAAAAACAAGCAGTCTGTAGTCATTCAGCAAGACCTTGTTATGATAGATAAGCCTTCCCAGGAATTCACCAGTCTACTCGACCATCCTGACATGTAAGACCTGTCTCCACCCATCTGATGCTCTGTCTTCGTAACCAATAAATTCTTGCACTCAGGCTAGGAGTCAGGAGAAGCTGCTGCATGAGGCCTGGCCTGGATGAACCCAATAACGTGCCTGTGTGTAATCATTCCTACACAGGGGGATGCATCTGAGAGAGAGCAACTCCTCCTTCTTCTCCCACCCAGGTCTCTGTAATGCACACCAGGTCAGCACCCTCACCCAGAATTAAATCATGGAGGGGGTGGTCTTGTTTTTTACTGAACTGGCATTCAACAACAGCACCATGTGCCCTGGGGGCTGGCTAATAAGGTCACCATATGCTGATTGGCAGGGGAGAGAGCCAGAAGGGAGGATAGGTGTAAGGTACCTAAACTTATCCTATGTGGTCCTTATCCTATGTGGGCATGCCCAACCCCCACTGCTGACTCTTCCCCTGCCCCATATAATCTCTATTGGTTTCCGCCCAAGCTCCCAAACCCTCCTGTTCACAGCCAAAGCCTCACAGATGGGCATCCTCTCATGCTGCCCTTTCCCTGATGATGGCACTGACTCTCCCTTCCAAGTTTCTCTCACCAACATATAAGAGAGGTGCAGGTGGACTTCAGCCTGGGAGGGCTGAGAAGCACGTTGGCAGGGTTTTTTTTTTTACTGTGAAGACTGGAAGCAGCTCCTCTGGGTCTCACCCAGGACCTGTGGGAGTGGCAGATGCTAGAGGACTCTCCTGGCACAGGACAGTTGATGCAATTTATGTGGACTAATTTATGCTGCTTATCAACAGTTAATAAGATACATGCTTTGCTTTGAATTTTGAATAAGTAGCCCCCTCCCCCGTTTGACTGATGAAAATCCAGCTATGAGATAATCTGTAGAAATGTGAGGCAATGGAAGACAGGATTATTAGTCTTAGGGACAGATCAGTTGCAAGGTGGCAGACAGGGAGTCATTTTAAAGATGCAAGATTTATATTCTTTAGAAGCTCATATTTTTTCCCTCCCTGTTTCAATGTCCATTTGCAGATTGTTTTAAAGTTTGCCTGAAAATCCAAATGCATTTTGAAGACAGCAGCTTCTAATATTTGTCCTTCTGTATGTACTTTTTAAAAACATTTTTATTTATCTTCTATACGGAATAAAATATAATAAAAATATAAAAATAATCTCCTGTTATGTTACCAATTCATTCACATTTTTTCCAACATTTCAGCCCAGTATAATTCATATCTCCTTCTCCAACTTATAATAACATATTTCATACTTAGATTCCTTACTGTCTCATCCATATTCTATATTTACTTACATCTACTTTCTAATACAAAAGATATAGCATATCTAATCTCAACGGTACATTCAATCTTGATGTTTAATTCTTCAATTAGCTAAACAATTTAGGAAACATTTTAGTTAACAAATTTTAAAGATGATGATTTATCATTATTTGTGATTCATTGGAGCTGATGAATCATTGAATCATCAAGTTTCCAGTGACAAATCTACAAATAAATTGATCTCTTTTTCTCCACTTTAAAATGCTGTAAAATGGCCCCAATACACCTAGGGACTCCAAATGTGAAGGGAAGCACCTCCTGACTGTTCTTTACAAGCCCAGGAAGATTAGTGAGAACTGAGTCCATACTTCTGAGCTATGGCCCCCCCCCCCAAATTCCCCCACCCACACACACAGGAAAATGTCCCTCTTGAGCCATCAAACCTGCAGAGAGGCTTCTCCCAGCTGCTCTCTAAATCCCACCAAGTCTGGTGAAGATTGGATTTGAGGTATCTACGTTACACACACACACAAATTGGGGTCCCTAAGAAAGTAACCTATAGCAGCGGGGTTATGGAAGCCCAATCGTCACCAAAACTCGAGAGATTCTAGAGAAGAGTCAAAGGAATCTTCCAAAATTGGTGTCTCTAGGTACCTTGGGGGATTTATACCCCAATGAATTAATGAATCAAAAATTGCTAAAAATTCATCAATTCATCAATTCATCAGCTCATCTAGTCTAGGAAACAAGGAACTACTTCTTACTTGGCTCTAAAGCAGGCATGTCCAAACTTAGATCCTCCTGATGTTTTGGACCCCAACTCCCATAAGTCTAACTTTAGATTGCCAATGGCAAAGGACTGTGGGAATTGCGGTCCAAAACATGTGGCAAGCCAAAGTTTGGACATGCCTGCTCTAAAGCAATCAACCAGTCCTACACTGCAACTTATGGCTAGTGGAGTTCACATTGAGACCAAGAGAAAAGAATGACCTGGTTCGGGGCAAGTTATACTCATTTTTTTCTATCCAAATGTCATACCCATCTTTGTAAATGATTGCATGCATATTTGCTTTGCTGCTGCCTGCAAATTTTCCCTCCCTTGGCACCAAAACCCAGTTGGGCTAAGCAGTAGTAACCACATTGACTTCCAACATTTATAGAAAACATCAATATATAAGCTTAAATGCTGCAACCATGCCTCAGGATTGATCCACCTAACCAATTAATAGAGTATTGATAGGAGACAATATATTCACATATAAGTATTTGGCTTATTTTCTGAGTATACAAATAAATAACTAGAAAAGTAGTGAGAATGAAAATGTCAAATGATCAAAAAAAATCTTGTTCTATGAAGTGAAGCTAATTGGCACTATACTAAAGAAGCTCAATGTAATTTACCCTTCTGGAGTTTTATAGATGCACTGTTATTATGAAGATAGACAAATATAACTTCATTCAGTAGCACTGGTACTATTAAACCTATTTTTCCCATATATTTGCAACCCTCATTGCATTGTTAATTCAGATGAAAAAGCTGTGGATCAAAGAGCCAATCTAATAAATGAGCATTTTCTCTGAGATTATTATCCTCTGAATCCTGACTATAGTCATAAGAACACAGGATATGTGCCTTAGAGTGAGCCAACTCATTGGTCCATCTAGTTCAGAACTGAAGCTATTCAATGAGTCCAGCTTCCTATAGTTTCATGCAGGACATTTTTCTAATGCTGTAAAGCTTATTGCCTGGCCAGCCAATATGAAGAGCCAATGGAGAGCTCAGTGGAACATCACCTTAAATGAGTAGCAGACACCACCTTCCCCTCCTTCATTCAAGATGATAAACCCCAGTTTATTCAACAGATAGGAGGATTTCTGTTCTTCTTACCAGGCTCTGAGAAGTGCAATAAATAAAAAAAAGTGGTGGGTGGGTGTGGGATGAGGGGGAAAGACACCAAGCTATGGACTTCCTTTCCTTAACTGGGTAACTGTCTGGTATGTGAATCAGAAGATGGGCAGTGGACAGTCTGGATTATATTTAAGGAAGAGCTAAGTGTTATTATTGATTAAGGAAAAGAGCTAGAGAACATTTAAAGCAAGTTAATGCAAGGTAGTAAAGTCAAAGAGATAAATATTTAGACGCAAAACTTTACAACATAGATATGGTACAAGAAAGCATATGGAGGCATTTATTGTTGTTGTTGTTGCTGCTGCTGCTGCTGCTGTTGTTGTTGTCATTGTTGTTGTCGTTGTCGTTGCAGTCATCATCATTGTTGTTGTCGTCGTTGTCATTGTTGTATTACCAGCACAGCCAGAAAAGAACTACAACTCTAATGTTCATTCCTAGTTCATTCCAACTCAGATACTACTCACAGACAACAAGTTTCATCACCTATAGCCCTGGGACCAGCTCTTTCATGTGTGCAGCTAAATATTTATTATTTTATTTATTTTATTTGAGAGTATTTTTACCCAGCCTTTCCCCTTGGAAGAGGACCCAAGGCAAAGGATACTCTTGCTAGAAATTTAAAAATTCTTCAGTCAATCTGATTAGCTGATTCCTGTGAAGTATCAACTGACACCTTTCTATGAGTGTTAATCCTTTTGCACGTTTAAAATTGATGCAAAACAGGGCAGATTATTTTGACAGGGGATCACGATGTATTTTAATTCCTCTCCCAGAGGGTCATTTATTTAAACTCAGATGTCAAAGTGATTTAATGATTCATCTCTTTAGTCTTGGACTCTTGCTTCTTCTATATTTTCCCTTCCAATGGCCATATTCTGGTAAATAGCAAGCCTCTTATTTTCATGGGGAAGGTAAACTGTCACATTATTAATCATGCATACACAGAGTTTTGGCGTACAATCATCTCCTGGTCCCAGGCTGTGTCTCTCTGTACGTGGGTGTCTGTGTTTGAGAGAGTGAGTGTGTGGGAGTGTCTCTGAGCTGCGCCTGGGACCCAAGGCTCTTTATTGGTAAAAGTAAACAAGTACACAAAGGGTGGAGAGAAGCATTGGAAACAGGACAACAGAAGACAGAGGAAGGGTGGTCTTTGGTCACGTATGAATTCCATTGGTAGGGGGTGTATGCACCCTTATCTAGGATGAAATGCTGGATAGTGAGGACTAGAGATGGGCACGACTTGACGAAATTCTCGTTTCCATTTCCATTACTCATTTCCGTTATGCAACAGAAAAGGAAACGACAATTACTCCGCCAGAACTCGAACTCGAACCAACTAAAGAAAAATTGGATCTGATTTGTCGTTGTCATTCCTGGCATCACGGCAATCCCGCGATGCCAAGCGGCACAGAAAAAAAGTTTTTAAAAGTTAAAAAAAAACCCCGATTCCCGGCCAAAAAGCAGGCAGAAATATGCCTGCCTGAGTGAGGGCTCAGGGCACCTACCAGAGGGGTGGTTGACCCCCCCTCTCCTGTCCTGGGCTGCTCTGGTGGTGGGGGAAATCCTCGTCGTAGTCACTCGCAACAAGCACCGGACTCGCCGCCGGCCGCCGCAATCAAGTGGCACAGAAAAAAAGTTTTAAAACCCCCGATTCCCGGCCCAAAAAGCAGGCGGAAATATGCCTGCCTAAGTGAGGGCTCAGGGCAGAGCACCTATACCAGAGGGGTGGTTTCTGGGGGGGGGGTCCCCAGCCTCCCCCCTCTCCTGTCCTCCTGGGCTGCTCTCGTCTCGCCATGCCATGCGGTGCGGGTGGGGGATCGAAAATGAGGCGGCGACCGCAATCTTTTTTTTGAAATTGTATTGTCGTGGTCCAAAAACACACCAAAGCACCACAGAAACATGCGGATATTGCTATTTTAAAACTGCCAGAATTTTTACAGTAGCAGTGGGTTTTTCTTGCAACAAAATGTCTCCTCTGTCCTCTCTCCATTGATTTTATTTTATTTTATTTTATTTTATTTTATTTTATTTACACCTGCGCAATGATGGGCTGGCCGTGGGAGTGACCATGCAAATTTTTGGAGCCATTCCACCAATCGCATGGCCACTTGGCCAGGTTGACCACAGAGACTTCTGGGATGTGCCAACCGGGCATAAAAAGCCCACTAACCGTAGCCCGAACCCGAACCCTAACCCTAACCCATACGCCAGTAAACTGTCCTTCTAAGTGGGTCAGAGAGGCACCCAGAGGTGCACCCCAATACTCACCCTAACCTCACCCGTAACTAGCCTAACCCTAGCCCTTGCGTTAACCCTGTTGCCTAAGCCAGATCTGTACTTGCATTGCACTACACGCAAGTACAATTCCCTTCTTAGTGAGACACAGCGGGTGCAGAGAGTCTGCCAGTCCGCCACTTGTGGCTCTGGGTGACTCCTGCAGGCTCAGCTCGGCAGCATGTGTGCCATGCAAACCATGCCCCCGAGGCCTGACTGATGCAGGGAAGGCACCCCAAAAAGAGGGGTGCTGCCAGTCTGCTGTGTCTCTGCGTGCAACTTGGTATGCATATCCATATGGCTATGCATGCCCTTTTGCAGCAGGTGAGGAGAGGAGACCCCCATGCCATGAGGGGTCACCAGGAGCCTGCTTCCCCTTCCTAGCGGGTGAGGAGAGGAGGCACCCCCCCCCAAAAAAAGAGGTGCCTCCAGGAGCCCGCTTTCCCTTTATAGCGGGCCAGAGGAGGCACCCACCCCACAGAGGTGCCTCCAGGAGCCCGCTACCCCCCCAAACCAGTATAACGACAGATGAAAAACGACACCACGAAACAACAATTTTTTGAAAAATTTTGCGCAAAACAGAAACTAGCCGAAACGGACCCGTCCCGAAAAACGATAACTCGGGAAAAAAATTTCCTGGTCGTGCCCATCTCTAGTGAGGACTCATTGATAAGGGAGAGAGAAAGGAGCTTTGGGCTGGTCACAGACCAAATGTCTCTGATATCCTGACATCTGGGATTGCCATCTGTTTCCCTGGCCTCTTGAGCTATGCCAGGTCCAGGTCAGCTTAATCAAACTGGGTTTCCTGCTTGCTCTCTGGACATGTTTGTCCAGGGCCTTAGGCTGCCTCAGTGCTGCCAGGTTACTTTGGGATTCACAGCCTATTGGGGTATGGAATCCCCACAGTAAACATAGCAATAATCTCTGCTTTCATTATCTTTGATGCAGACAGAGAAAGAATAATAAGTGAGAATATTCCCTTTCTCTTTCTTTTCCAGTATTTGAATTCCAGTATGAGCCAACCTTCTTTGTTGCTTGTCTGCCAGTAAGATTGTCATTTTTGTCTTTCTCTCTTCTGTCCCAGGGACAGCCTTCCCACTTAAATCTTATTTTGGAGGTAGTACTAGTATCTCCTTTTGTAGAATTCTAGAATTCCCTGGACTCTACACAACTTCACTGCAGACTGAACATTCCTCCTCATTGTTTTGTACCAACATTTGAACTTGTAAATAATTGTCCCCTCACTGGTCTCCTCCTTGGGTTGAAATGTAGGACTGTCCCCAAGCCTTAGGCTAGCATACACGATTCAACAAGATTCCTGTCCTGGCTACAACATCACCTAGCCATGGATTTTAGAACATCATCTAACTAAGGACTTTAAAAGTAACCTCCTGGTGAAGAACATCTTTCACCATGTCTGAACTTCTGGGACCTGCTTTGAAGAAGGGTTATTGACTGCACTCGAAAGCTTGCAATGTTCCTTTTTTAATTTTTAATAGTGGCCTATGAAGATATCGCCTGTAACCTATTTTTGCAATTGTGTTTTGCGATGGCCATATGGCTCAACTCCTTTTTGCCTTGGTCATTCACACTGTTAATTGGAAGAGCTGGCTTTTGACCATATGTGATTTCCCTTCCTCCTATCCCCTTTCACAACTGGTGCTATAAGTGCAAAATCTACTTCCAGAAAAATTCTTAGTTTGTCTCCATCATAAATCAGAGAGCTATATGAGGGCACTCTCCTATTCAAGCTTTGATCTAAAGGCTGGTCTCCTATGAATTTGGTAAATTTGCTACTTTCCCAATTGTCTTGCCCTGTAAGTGGCCTGTTTTCTGGCAATAAATAAATAAATAAATAAATAAATAAATAAATAAATAAATAAATAAAT
>JAHTLZ010000030.1:9701329-9713496 GCA_023846285.1 Phrynocephalus versicolor | reverse complement strand
TTCCGTGGGATTGGCCAGTGCATGAAGCTATTGACAGATGGAGAGGATCTTATAGAGTTATGATTTTTCTTATCTGGTAAATGTTCCAATGTTGTAAAAGCCTAGTCCTAGCAGGTCTGCATGTGATCCATACAGCTGTCTGTAAACAGTGAATAAAAAGTAATAAAATAATATGGGGGTGGGGTGGGGTGTGGGGGAGACAAAATGCAACATAACCAAGTACTTATGCAATACGAGGTTAAAATAGTAAATTCTTTTTTTAAAAAAATCTCCTGTTTAGGTTTGTAGGATATTTGTGCTTCTATATCCATGATTCAAAATGCCTGGAAATGGCTCAGTATTACTGTACAATATTGTGCCAGTGTTGCTAGCAAGGGGTTAAAATGCCAAGCTTTACATAAGTAGCAAAGGGCAGCTCAAATGTTGACAACACCATTGGCAACAGTTATAATTGTCTACAGGATACCTTCTTCTTCTCAGTGCCATAAACACTTGTCAAATACCAACTGTGACAATGACTTTCTGTGTTGAGGGAGAACTGTTTACTAGGTGCAAAAAGGAGCCAGTTTCTGGGATTTTCCCTTGCTTAATGTCACTTGAAGAAGCATAACTTTGTGCAACATTATTAGGCTATTCAATGGCATTGTGAATTGTGGATTCAGAAGTATCCACAACTGTGGATTCAGAAGTATCATAAATTGGAGGGTTTATTTAAATAATTGAATTTCTGAACTTTTTAAAATGGAAGTTTTATAAATGAACTGCACACAAATTCCTCTGTTCCTCTGTGCTAAAATATTTTAAAGGACTGTTTTTGAACTTATTGAAATGGTAAAGCACATATGTGAGTGAGTGCAACACATAAAATGGAGAAACATATACACATTTCAATGTCTCAGGCAAACTAATGTTGCCCTCTATGCCAGAGTGCAGGCTAGAAAACTATGTTCCAATTTCCAATCCCTTTCTTTGAGTTAGGTAACCTGAAGAAGAACATTTATGCCAGAACAAAAGTTGTACAAACATGTTGTGTACATGTTTCCTAAAAGATTGACCTTTAAGTTTTGTTTTTTAAAGGAGAGATTAAAGTTGGCAAAGATTCTCATTGGGAACCCAACTCAAAAATCATCCATAGTATGTGAACAAAAAGTGTGAAGTAAGACAGGTAGAAACATTAAAATCACTTGAAATGTGGTGTTGAAAGAGTGCTGTTCATATAAACCCAAAAAGCAGATAAGCATGTGCTCAACCAAGTCAAGCCTGAGGTTTCACTACACCATAATCCATTCCAGAAGCATGCTCATAAACCAAAACACTTGTACTGTATATCAAAGCAAATTTCCCCATAGGAAATAATCGAAAGTCAAATGATTCATTCTGAGGCCTCAGTTTCCTTCCTTCCTATGAGGAAAACTGTGTTCACAACGTGGAGTTGACTCAGCCTTCCATCCTTCCGAGGTCGGTAAAATGAGTACCCAGCTTGTGGGGGGGGGGCAATGTGTAGCCTGCATTACTGTAATTAAAACTGTAAACCACCCACAGACTACTTGAAGTGTTATGGGGCAGTATATAAGCAGAACACTTTATAGATGGAAACATACGGTATCTTCAGAATTTGTCTGTATATCCAAATTTCAAATGCTTCCAGCTTCCTGCATAATGCATCTGTAAGGGTCCAAGTTTCAACACCATACAGAAGTGTACTGAATATATAGGATCAAAGTATTTGAGTACAGTCTGATAGATAAGTCCCAGTTTTTCAAGACTTTTCTCATTTTTGGAAGGTATTTCTAAGACTAACTTTTATGTTTTAATGTGAGCTTTCACAGAACATGTCCACTGCATTAGATATAAGAGTGAGAATAGAAAGACTACCTGGCAAAAATTCATACATATTTCTATGATAAAAGGATGTGGTGCTTGGTAGATTCAAATTGCATTTCACAGCTAGTAATGATTTAAACTCCTGTCACTTATTCAGTTTTTTTCTTTTGAATGTTTGTAATCATGATTCCAATGCAAGTCTCCTGTGGCAAATAATGGCATGTCCTTTGCTAGTACAGCTCTCTTTCTAAGCAGGTAGAAAGCGATGTTTCATTAAGTGGTCATATCCTGAATTGAGAAGTGCACTTTTTATTCTCTTAGTTGCAACAGCTTATTTCACAGTGGTGAAAATACCCTGTCATCTTGCTGTTCTAATCATTTATATTCATTTTAGACGATGTGTTTCTGTTTGTCTGTGCCAGCATATCATACAGAAACAAAATAAAAATAAAAAATAAGGACAAAAATAATTTAGCATCTTAAAGACAAATTGCTATATATCAATCTGATATTTCATGAACGAGTCCACTTCTTCAGACAAGTTTATATGAGGTATGGACATGCTTTCCATACTTTGAAAAGCACCCTGTACTGCTAGGTTGAGAATGTGGGCTATACACCACACTCTTTTCGTCTTCCCAGGAACTAGGATGTTGTGTGTGGTACGGTTGCCCTCCGTTACAGCCACATCCAACAGGACCTACTTGTATCCTGTATATTGCCCTATGCCTGGTGTCTCCACTTATATTTATTTTATTTATTTATTTTGAATATTTTTATCCCACCTTTCTCCCTTGGAAAAGGACCCAAGGTGTCTTACAACAATGAGGGACAATATACAGCCCAGAACATTTAAAACATATTCAAGTTAAAAACAGGGATTTAAAAGAGGCATCTTAGAACATTAAAAGATAACAGTACAGCTACAAAGAGCATGCAAAAAGAAAAGAAAAATCCATTATGAGGGGTGGAAAGTAACATGGAAAACAGCAACTTCCCTTTAGCTGACCTGTACTGTAACTTCCAACCAACAGTCTCAGATTGCCCTTTTAAGAAGACTGGTTGGGCTTCATCTGAATCATAAGAAGGACTCAGAGAGGCATATATCTGAATTTCTTGACCTAGTGAGCAATCTAAATATTACGGCATTGAGATCACTGATGAACACTTGAGGCTTTTCCTCATGGCATATCTAAGTGATAAATTTAATGTATTTTGTTCTGTTATGAATGCTCAAAATTTGAGTTTTCATGCATGCATTAAGGTTCCTGGAGACGAATGCAAGGAGAATGCTGCATTCTGGTCCTCATAGTATAGTGGATCAGGTTACATGCCCCACACAACAGGCCATAGCAGGGCTATGCCGCCTGGCCAATCATGCAATGCTTGCTTTTTCTGTAGAATGGTGTTTTTGGCATAGAGCCAAAAATTGTTACCCTCACAAAGAGTCTGCACCCACTGGCAGCTCTCCCAACTGTGAACAAAGGGAGCACAGAAGGCAGCCTGTGTCCCCAGATCAGAAAGCCAGATTTAAATTCCAGAGAAGAGAAACTCAAAACAATGTGTTTAGAGTATGCAAGACCACTCTCAATCTAACTGACTATAGAGATGTGTAGGATAGTGGATCAAGCCAGCATATTACAAATCAAAGCAATCTTTTAAAAAAACTCAAATGCTGATGGAGAAATTTGAGAGGCAAATGGGACTATTGTGAAGATACAAGGGGCAATAGCTGGGTCTGTGGTCTGTCCAGTAAGAAATATGACTCATATAAAAATATGAAGGATGTCCATATGTGCCAGAGCTACAGTGTAGTCTCCTCAATGATTCTTCCCTCACAGAAAAGTCTTTAAAGTGTGCTTTTATAAAAGTAAATGAACGGTTGAAAAGGATGGTGTCATAGACAGGCATATAAATCTAATGGCATTTTCAAAGTTAATCTTTCAGATGAACAAAGAAAGACTCACAATACAGGAATTATGCTAGACATTTCTACTGAAACACAACAAGACAGCCAGTCTTTCCTGGTCATAGCCATGTCTGAGCTCTTATTCACAAAGAAGAATGAGACAGTGGAGGGTGATGAACAAGACAGAATAGGTGCACCTTCAGAAGGGGACACATATGAAGCAGCAGGGACAGCTGAGGAACCTGAACAAGGGACTGAGTTGCCAGAGGTTCCAGAACCAGCAGTCAGATGCTCATCGTAACCCAGGAGAGGCATACCACCCTTCCATCTATCCTACCTTGTCACATAATCACACACGGATGAACCAGCAACCTGGGAAGAGGTTCAAGGTATGTCAATACATGAGGGTGGCAAGTGGAGGGAGACAGCATTGGAGGAAATTGAGGCTCTACACAGGAATGGAACATGGACACTAACAATACTTCCACCAGGAAAGAAAGCTATTAAAAACAAATGGGTGTTCAAGAAGAAAATAGGAGCAGATGGCCAAGTGGAGAGCTATAAAGCATGACTTGTAGCAAAGGGGTTTATGCAAAAATATGGTGAGGACTATGATTATTTCTTTTGCCCCAGTCATGAAATTCAGCACAATCAGAATGCTCCTGCATTGCTGCATCCAAACAGATGCTCATTAAACATATAGATATAAAGACAGCAGATTTGCATGGAGAAATTCCAGAGGAAATATTTATGGAGCAGCCAGATGGTTTTACAGACAAGAAACACCCAGAACATGTCTGCAAACTCCACAAGGGGCTGCATGTGCTGAAGAAGGCCGTGAGAGCTGGGCATTCAAAACTAAATGAAATGCTTCTTCAACAAGGTTTTGTACAAGGGGAGGCTGATCCCTCTCTGTACACCAGGTCCAGAAATGGATCTTATGCTCTTAATCTGGCATACGTGGGTGACCTCATCATCTCAACAAGTAAGGAAAAAAATACACTCAGTTAGTGCACAGACTCAGTGAACAGGTGGAAATCGAGGAATTAGGAGTTGCTATGTTTTACTTAGGAATTCAAATATAAAAGGAACAAGATCGTTCTTATTTGCTTAGCCAGAAGCAGAAAATACTTGAACTTTTAAGTCTATTGGACATGCAAGAAGCCAAAAGTGTTCCAACACCTATTCAAACATATTTTCTCAGAAACCAATGGGAAAATGACCCTCTACCCCCAGATAACCAGTGTGATGATGTCAGGGAGAAACAGGCATATTTTTTTACCCTGGCTGCTCTAGATTTCACTTGAAAAATGAACTGTCTGTGCTCTCGTCAACTGTTCGTATATCAATTGCTTGATCCTAATATAGATCTGGCACTACCCTGTAGCTAATTATCATTTGAGATGACAATTGTTAATGAGGTGCCAATTCTGCCACAAACCCAGTGTTCTCCACCAGAAATAATGGTTGGTCATCCAGGGCTATCATCTCCTCTAGGTGACAGGTAATGCTGGCATTTTTGCATTTGCAGAGGGCCTTTTCCTGAATCCCTCCAAGCTCCTCCAAAGTAGTCTAGGACTTATTTTTGTGATGTGGGTCTGGCATTCGCTGTGGCCTTTTTGCTATTTGACCATCTACCTACCTACATTCCTAGGCCTGTGGATCAATCTCTGCCCTCTGATAATATGGAACCTTCTTGTTCTCTACCTGCTTATGGACTGCCTTGGTCCAGAGAGACATCATTGACAGGTTGTCCTCTCAACCCAGCCCTATTCCTTTGAGAAAGTCATGGCAGCCACAATTGGGAGACACCAAGTTCTCTATCTCCCTTAGTCCCAGAGTGTCTTTAGTGTTCATTCCTCAAGAAATCACTTGAGGATGCTTCAGAAATAGATTTCACCTTCACTTCTTCCTCCAATAAGCAGAACATTAGTTATTTGCTTTTTAATCTATAGGAGTTAATGGGACTCTCAATACAAGGAATCATTACAAATATTCTAAATTATTGAATTCAGACTCAGAAATATTCAGAACTATCTGTATATGGCATTATTCAGTGAATTTCTAAATCCAAATGCACATTTCTCCATTAACGATGTGATGCTGAAATTAATCTTTGGTAGAGAATAAGAGAAAATATTGTTTATTTCTCTATCTATGTATGCTGTGAAGGGCATGTTCAATGAATCTTCATCATTAATTTTGTATGTGCTTTCTGTCAGGAGAAAATTAATGAATTTACTTTGAGCTAAGACCTGGAACTCTCTAGGTCTCTTAGTCCTTCCAAACCTCAAAGCTATTATGTGTACATTTTACAACCGTGATATCCCTTAGAGAAGCAAAGCCCATAAAATAGGCATTTCATAAAGAATAAAAGCCTGTCCACTAGTGAGAAGCGTGGATCCTGAGGAGAGTGGCTCTGAGATAAAGAACAGTGGCATAAAAAAGAGGCAGAAGGACCTCCAGGAGGGAAGAAGAAAGAAGGGCTTGCTTTAAAAGGCTTTCTCCTGTGTTTCCACTCTAGTTAGCAGAACAGACAGCAAATGTCTCTTGTAGCACCGTAGGCTTTTCTTCACACATGTAGACACACAGGGTTAGTTGTTCGAAAAGAGCTTTGCTTGTAAGTAGCTCAAGAGGAACATTCAATCTCTTGAATTTTTCAGGCAAACAACAACAAGGGAGAGGGGAGAAAGCAACTCACTATGAAATACATTTCCTTAGATTGAGAAGAGTAAAATCTAGTTTGGGGAACATATGCAGGTGGCCCCTGAGGTTGTTTTTGTGGTCTACGAATTCTCCTGACCCCTCTTTTTTTCTGGGGGGGAAAGTAAATTGCAGATCCTGGCAGATTTCAAGAGTTTTTATTCATCTTTCAAATAGGTTACTGCACCATTTGACACCTACAAACATCCATTTTTCACATGTGAAATCAGACCTCTAGCTGTTTCTGCTTTCATTCCTCCACTTCTTTTAGGCATCTTGAGGGATCCATGCAATCTGTAGAGAGGCCTGTGGACAAATAATTGACCCCGAACAACAACCATAATCTGTCCAGTGCTGCCTTCAGATGACAAATATGCAGCCACAGATACTTAAATATATGAGCCATGTACAGAAAGAAGAGTAATTAATTGCAGATTAATAGTGAAAAGGTCTGGCAGTATACCCAGAAAGCATACAATATCACCTGCTGCTTGTGCCATTTAAGGAATTATTTCAAAATATATACTTATGCAGCTGAGTGAAATTAAAGAAAGCACCCAGCAAGAATGCTGGCAAATCTTTGGGCCCGAGTCCAATTCTTTGGTACCAAGTCTCTGAATCTCTATTAAAAACAAGCTTTTCTCCACAGAAATAAAGAAGAGTTTGGGGGATTCTGAGGTTTGACTTAAGACAAAATCAGGGGTGCTTGGTGGTGGGAATAAGTTGAGTCCAAGTCAAGTCACTGGTGTGACATAAGTTGAACAGCAAATTCTGCAACTTGAGTTCTATTGAAAAGCTCTTGGCTAAGTCTCCTATGGTAGAAACACCCTCCTCAGCAGTCCATACAGATTGGGCCAATATTGCATCTGTTAGAAGACATTATTGGTGCATTTCTGGCCTTCCATTTTATTATAATCCTGTTCAGCATCCTAACGATGTAATCTAGAGGTCCTCAAAGTTTTCAAACAGTGGGCCGGTCCACCCACCCCCAGACACCACTGGGGGCCAGACCACAGTCCAAAAAAAAAAAAAAAAAAAAAAAAAAAAGCCAACATGGAAAAAATGGGGAGGGAGGGGCAAGTGGGCGCAGGCCCACCATGATAGGCCCATGATCTGGGCATTTACAGGGCCATAGCAATGCCTCCTCCTCCAGATCTCCACCCTGAGGTGCCACCTATGGGATCCCTCTGCTGCGCCTCTTTGTCCTCCTCCTCCTACAGTGGCAGCGGCTTCAGTGGCTCTCCTTCCTTCCTTCATTATGTCAGGAACGAGGCAGAAGCCCAGCAAACTCAGGCCCCTCATCACCTAATACGTGGCCACTCAGAATGAGGAGCAGCAGCCGCAGCAATGGCAGCAATGCTGGCGCCACTGCATGCAGATCCAGCCATGTGCCCTGGTCATCATGCCCTTGCTGTGCCTCAGAGGGAAATCTGCCTCCTCTCTTGGCCTGGCCCAGCCTGGCCTGACTTGGTGCACTGCAAGCAAAAGAGGGAGGGAGCAATGGCTAGAAAGGAGGGAGGGGAGGCAGGAAGACCTGCCCAAAGCCACCCACAGCCCACTCACTGGCCGAGCCCAGACAGGTTGTGGTGCTCTTTTGGCTTGCCAGCCCACCCATCACCAACCAGGGACAAATGCAGCCCCACCAGCCTCCCAGGAACCAGGACTGGGCCACCGTTGGCCTTCCCTTCCCTTGCCTTTTCTCCTTTCTCCGCCACCTCCTCCTCACTGGTCTCTAACCCAGTGGTAGCAGCAGTGGCCTCAGCCATGGCTGGGCTCCCTCCTCCCCTCCCTCGCTCCACTGAGCAAGGCAGCAGCTTGAAATGGGCTGGGTGGGTGGGAAGTGGCTCCATTTCCCCCTTGGTCACCTGAGTCCATCCCTCCATTGGTCCACTGGCATGGCTGCTCCAGCTCAGAAGGCTGGGTGGCACTGCCTCCATCTGCCCCCTTCCTTCCTCACAACCACAATAACACAGGTGGCAGCCACACAAGGAAGGCAGGTGGGCAGGATGGAGGAGGAGCAGGGGCGGAGCCTCAGGGCCATGGAGGGAGTGGGAGACCTTGCCATGGCCCTTACACTTTGAACTGCCCCACTAGCCAGCGGGCCGATCATCTGGGCGGTGGGTGGGGGCAGTGACATAACCTACCGCTTTGAACTGCCTCAGCAATAGAAGAGGCTGTGGAGGCTGGCTTGCTCACGAAGCAGGGGGTAGCTGGGGGTTCTGCAATTGCTCTCGGGGGGGCAGCCCCCGCCCCCGGGGGGGGGGCGCATCCAGCCCACGGGCCTTAGGTTGAGGACCCCTGATGTAACCTAACCACTTCAAGCCCATATGGCAATCATATTTCCACAATCACATATGTACTCCGTCCTGATAATACAATAATATTTCAGTAAAGTTTCAGTAAGGAGAGAACAACAATAAAAAAGGAGTAGCAAAAGTCTATCTAAAGGCTGAGGCAAGGCTTTCTTTGTGTACTGCAAACATGGCAATGACTGACAGAATGCCTGATAGGGGATGCATATGAGCTTGGTCTGAACCCTCCTGGAGGGTTTCGGGGGTGATGAAAATTACAAGGGAGACCTTGGGCTTTATTTGAGAGTTCCGTTGTCACTTGCCTTTTATTTGGCACCCACAACTCAATCAACTGCATTACTTTTAATTTCTCCTTTCCTCGGTGTGAATTGGTGATCAGCGTTTTAACTCTTGAATTCTAAATGGAATATGAAGAATCTATTGGGGAGTTGTTCTGTCCTAGGGGTGGGAAATGGTTCCTTTCTTCATCCTTTAGTCTTTCCAGTAGGACAAATGTCCCTGTCCAATCCTGTGAAGAGAGATTTTGACTAAGAGGATGAATATATGAATAAGATGAAATGAAATTTGAAATCAAATATATGGTGAAATTTGGTGCCTCTAGGACAAATCGTTTCATTTTTAGAGCAAGTAATGGTGGTTCATTTTGTTTCATCACAAAACACATTCTACCATGTCATTTCATAACAAATTGATTTGTTCCGTAATGAAACGATGAAACAGGGTTTCATTTCTTGTTTGGTGGTCATAACTACTTTTAACCTTAAGAGTTGGTTTTGGAATAGTTCAACAAGCCCTGGCTAAACAGAGATGTGTGCCTTCTGTTAAAGGCCAGAAATGCTGCTTTTCACTCTGGTGATGCACTACAGTATAGAGAGGCCAGAGCTAAATTGAAAAAGGGCATCAGGGATGCCAAAGCTATGTACTGTCGGAGGATTGAACATCATTTTGAGAGCTCTGATCCTCGTCGGGTATGGCAAGGTCTGCAACAAATCACGGGGCAGAATATTAAAAATAATCCGTCTAGCAGCAGTGAGTCTTTGGCTGATCAGCTGAATCAGTTCTTCAGCCGTTTTGAGGTGGAAACTGGACCCACTATGACCACAGCATTGACCATCAATAGCACACCAATAGAATCTACTACTGATAGACAACCACTTCTACTGCAGATTTCTGATGTGCAACACGCTTTCCAGAATATTAATGCTAGGAAGGCAGCTGGACCGGATGGAATCATGGGACGGGTTGTTAGGGACTGTGCTGCAGAATTAGCTGGAGTATTTACAGACATTTTTAATCTATCTTTGTTGCAGTGCTCTGTCCCTACTTGCCTGAAGACATCTATTATAGTGCCAGTCCCTAAGCAGTCAGTAGTGGCATCTCTCAATGACTACAGACCAATAGCTTTAACATCTGTTATTATGAAGTGTTTTGAGAGATTGGTGCTAGATTATATTAAGGCTAGACTTCCATCTACTCTGGACCCGTTTCAGTTTGCATACAGGAGTAACAGATCCACTGATGATGCTATATCCATTGTTGTCCATACTGTATTGAGCCATTTAGAACAACAGGGAACATATGCAAGACTGTTATTTGTGGATTATAGCTCTGCTTTTAATACAATTCTACCTAATAGGTTGTTTTTCAAAATGGCCAAATTGGGTATAGATCAGAAGATTTGTTTGTGGGTAAGGAATTTTCTGACTGATAGGCCACAGTCAGTAAGGATGGGATCCCACCATTCTTCTACTCTTGTATTAAGTACAGGAGCTCCTCAGGGTTGTGTGCTAAGCCCCTTCCTCTACTCCTTGTACACACATGATTGCACCCCACTGTATAACTCCAACACAATCATCAAATTTGCAGATGATACAACAGTGGTGGGGCTCATTAGTAAGAACGATGAGTCTGCTTATAGGAAAGAAGTACAAGGGTTGATTCAGTGGTGTAAAGAAAACAATCTTGTACTTAACACCAAAAAAACTAAAGAACTTATAATTGATTTCAGGAGGAAGAAAGATGTACATTTACCATTGTACATAAATGGTGAGGAGGTGGAGAGGGTTGGTAGCTTTAAATATCTGGGCACTTACATCTCAGAGGACCTCTCATGGACTGTAAACACCAATATGGTTGTGAAGAAGGCACAGAAGAGGCTGTATTTCCTGAGAATACTCAGGAAGATGAACTTATCTCAGCATCTACTTCTGTCTTACTATCACAGCACCATTGAGAGTGTCCTAACTTATGGTATGCTATCATGGTATGGGAGCAGCTCTGTAGCGGACAAAAAAGCTCTACAGAGAATAATTAAAATTGCCCAGAATGTTACTGGGCTCCAGCTACCAACCCTGGATGACATCTTCACATCTCGCTGTTTGAGGAAGTCACACAACATTCTGAGGGACTCTACTCATCCTGCTCACAATTTCTTTGAACTGTTGCCTTCTGGCAGAAGATATAGAACAATTAAAACTCGGACCACACGTCTTCTGAACAGTTTTTATCCCAGAGCTATAATTGCACTTAATAATGAACTCAAGAACCACCAGTAGTGAGCACTTGGACAGGATTACCTAGCCTGTTGTGTAGATGTTTGTGTTTTTAAGGGGGGGGGGGTTGGTGGGTGGGGGAATGTTCAGGGATTTTATGTGTGTGTGTTGAAGGGTTTTTTATTTTTATTTTTTTAATGTGTGTGAGAGTGTTTGGAGATTTGTGTGTGTGCGTGTTGAATCTGGTCTCTGGGTGTCTGAATTTCGTTGTATGTGTATACTGTGTATATACACACAATGACAATAAATTATTATTAAAATTATTAAGAAAGAGTCTCATATTCACTAGGTAACACACTCAACACATTTTAGAGTATCTGTAAGATCTGCTAGTTGATTACGCTGAAGAGCCTAGTTAAGAAAATGACTTAGTAATTAGCTGGTGCAAACTACAATGTGATAAATACCTTTTAATGTTTCTTTGGGGTTTGTTTAGAATTTGTTTTATGCATTTTATGGTCATATGGGAATCTGAAAAGTAGAAATATTTCTGCATTGTGACTCTTGCAAATAGGAGTTTAAAGTTATTACTTTTTTAACTACAACACCAATATGGTATTTTATAAAGCAACTGCTGGCTCATTATCAATGTAAATTGATTTACTCTTTTGTCCAGTGTTAATATGATGCATGATGAAGTGTGTGTGTGTGTGTGTGTGTGTGTGTGTGTGTGTGTGTTTTGCTCAAGTTTTTGTTCTCCATTGATTCAAAAGCAATTTAAATGCTTTTGGTGCTGAATTTAAATGATACATTTTTTAAAAAGAGAAATTATTTCATTTAGCACAATATCATAAATCCTGAAACCCCATTTATCACATTGTAACACATTTTTAAATATGGCATAGGGACACAACAAATAACAGTGAA
>JAHTLZ010000030.1:9663507-9677161 GCA_023846285.1 Phrynocephalus versicolor | reverse complement strand
CATAAATCTCAAAAATATATTGCCTGAAGTGGTCATCTCATTCTTTCTACTGGTATATCAACCCTGAAGAGAATCTACAAAATGCCATCATTTACTCAATAGAAGACAATAATGATCTCACTAGTCTATCACAGACTAGATAGAGCATGGATCCTCAAACTATGGCCTGTGGGCTGTATCCAGCCCACCAGGGTCCTGAATTTGTCCCACCAGCAATTGCAGACCCCTCGCTCAGTGTTCTTTACTTGAGGCAAAAACTCACTGCACAGCAGCAGCATAGTGGCTGGGGTGGCCAGAGGGAGGGAGAGGCAGAACCCTCTGGGTGCCTATTGGGGGGGGCTAGGGGTGGATGGGGCTCCTTGGTCACTGGAGGCTATGAGCAAGTGAGTGATGCGGCAGTGGCGGCAAGTGTGTGAGAAATGATAAAAGGCTGGTGCTGGCTTGCTTGTTGGATGGATGGCTGGTCAGTGCCACTCCACCTTCACCTCCTCCTCTTTCCAATCCCCTGGAAAGCAACAGGATGAGTGGATCCTGTCAAGAACCTGGTGGGCTGAGGTATCAAGCACAGACAGGCAGTGGGGTGTGTGGGCCTGTGGGTTCTTGGGGAGGGGGGTGCCTGCTTTTCCTTAGGATAGGATCAGGCCTCTGGATTGGGCCCACCCCCAATCTCCCTCCTGGGAAAGAAAGCACAGGTCACTCAGAAAGGGATGGGGTGGGGTGGGGCAGGTGTACTCCCTCTCTCGGAGGCCTCTGGGGGGCTGCAACCCACCTAGGGAGCTCTGGCCTGCCACCTGGGCCTTCCTGGCCCTCCCCTTTCTAGCCCTGCTGCTGCCACCAGCAATCCTCTCAAAACCAGTTGGAGTGGTGTTGGTGGTGCTACGTCTGGGAGCTGAGCTCAGCAGCCTGCCCCCCCCCAGCTAAGGGGGAGAAGGAGAGTCAGTTGCTGGTGGTGGGCCAGGCCATCCCTGCTTGGGGAGAAGGAAGAAGGTCCCAGGTGGGTGGGTATTGTTTGGACTACAGCTCCCAAGGGCCATCATCATCAATATGGGGGCAGGGAGGATGTTTGGTAGAGTACTGTGTGTGTGTGTGTGTGTGTGTGTGTGACGGGGAGGTGAGACGAGGCGAGGGGAGGCGAGAGAGGTTCCACTGTTGGGGCACCTGAGTCTCTTGCCAGTCAGGTGGGGCCAAGAAGAGGGCCCTTCAGGTGAGATGACCCTCCCCAAGGTGGCTTCCAGACCCCCCCCCAGAGCAGAAGCCCTTCCAAATTTCTGGGCCCCAACAATGTCTGAGGGACAGTGTTTAAAAAGTTTGAGGACCCGTGAGATAGAGTAATGTCCCAGGGCTCAGGAGATCTGGGTTGAAATTCCCAGTTGGCCATGGAAATTCATGAGGGGCGAGGAACTGGTAAAACCACTCCTTAAACATTTAACTTACCCTGAAAATCCTTTTAGAGCCTTTATAACCTGGTTTAACTTGACAGCACATAATACACATTCAATAGTTGCAGTCAAAGCCAGCTTGACTGTTCTGAAGCTTGACTGAAAAGGTAACTCAGTATCTTCCTTTATGTCATCAGAACACGACCCAGTTTTACTCCTAGAAATAAGATCTGCTGAGGCTTGTAGAGTTTAGGAAACAGTATTTTGTATAATTATTGAGAAATTGCAATATAAAGGAATAAAAGTATAATTAGAACAACAAACATAAATACAAATGGTAGACCTCCTCTTCCTCATTTTGAATAGTGCACATTCAAAGAATATACCTTATTTTTCACTCTATAAGATAAACTTTCCCCTCTCGAAAGTAAGGGAATTATTTGTGCATCTTTTAGAACCAATACTGTAGTCCTCGCTACATATATATCACAGATTTTCATTTAGAGATAAGTTACCAGCACAGAGCATCTCCCATCTCCTGCTGCAGCCTGGATTTCACAATTCCAATCACCTTTGCAAATAAGTCTCCTCCATGAAGCATCTTACCTCCCCCCTTTTGCAGCCTGGATTCCCCAGTTCCAATCACCTTGTTTGCAACTCTCTCCTTTTGCAGCCAGGATTCCACAGTTCCAATCACCTCCTTTGTCTGGCTTCCTCCAGGGAATCTCTCCCCACCTCTTCCCTTCTGCAGCCAGGATTCCCCAGTCAAAAATCACCTCATTTGCAAGGAGGTCTCCTTCATGGAGCCTCTGCCCTCCCCTTTTGCTGATAGGATTCCCCCACCAGGAATCCTTAGGCTAAACATTTTTTTCTAGTTTTACTCCTCTAAAAACTAGGTGAGTCTTATGGTCAGGTGTGTCTTATTTCAAATTGAACAACCACTGAGTTTCTTTTCTACAGATTGGATATGGTATGTTTTTCCATATGTAGGTATTTCTGCTATGATTTTATAGCGTTAATTCATTAACCTGACAGAGACATCTCAAATTAAAGTGTTTTCAATCATTATGTTCCAGTCTGTTGGAAACTGCTTTTGTCATTTCATTTTATAGGCTTAGAATGAAAACAAGTGTGCAACCAATTAAAGTCAGTGTCTGCCAAGTCAACTAAGGACAGTCTTTGATACAGTGTTACTTTGTGTCTGTTGCACAGCAAGCTGTTACAAATAAGATGTTCTGTTAAAAAACATGCAAAAATAATTTATGTACACCTCTTATAATTTTTTGGCAAAAGTTCTGCCTTTGGCAAATGAACCCAGAAATTACATTTAAACATACTTTACAAGAATATGCTAAACTATTTTTGAACTATTTTTGAATATAAAAAGGCTTCTATTTTCTGGTTCATTTTGGCATTCATAAAAAAAAAAAACATTTAATGGGCACCATTCAAGATGGCTTTACCAGCACTCTTTTATTCTTGTGCTACTTATCTTTCACTGAATTTTCCTATTCTGAACTAGCTAAACATATTTCTGATCAACTGTAATACCAACAGAGTTCTCTAACACAGATTTTAACACTGATCAGCGCAGCTGTGCATTTTTCAGAGATGCCAGCTAGCCACTTCAGTACTTCCTTGTCTTTGCATCAATGAATGCTTTTACACTGAGCATCTAGTCCTGGGTGTGTGCAAAAAAATCAAACATTTTTCTCTGTAGGGGAAGCTAACTGAGAGACAAACTATTCATGACTCTTTCTTAAAAACTAACCAGAATTCCCCAAACTTGGAAATTGAGGTGAGATGTTGAGATGTATGGAGTGATACAGGTGATCATATTCTTGGTAGGAGGACAAAAATATTTATTTATTTATTATGTGTAATGTACTATACCATAATACAGTATTATAATATAAGACAATGTCATTCCTTTTGCAATCTAATTATACTTCTTTAGTTACTGTTATACTTATAGAACTATGGCCTAACCAGATGGTAGGGAGAAAGAATACTTACCTCAAGTACCATATTTTATCATCAGTCATGGTAATGCTTCATATTCTATTGAGACAACAATGAAAGGATAGGTGGATTGGAGGAAAGTGTGTTTTGAAAAAACAGGCCTGAGTCTTGTAGCATTCAAATGACTCTCTCCAAAATGCAACTAAATTTACAATTTGTGTTATTTTCGAATAAAAAAAAACTAGAACTCATTACCACAATAGTAACTAACTCATTGCTGAGATTTTAATTTTTTTTCTTTTCATATCTTCCGAATGGGATCTTGGCAAATTTTACTTGAAGTTATGTTGGATTTAAATGGCTTATTATATTTCTTTTGTAAGAAGATATGAAACAAGTAACAAATTGATTTAGAGCCTTTTCACACGACCCCTAAGATCCGCTTGCCACTTAAATTCGGACCAGAGATCTTAGGGGTTTGTCGCTGTTCCTGCGTTCCCACCCCCTCCTCACTCCTGGCTGCTGGCTGTGTGAGGGGAGGGAGAAAAAAAAGGAAGAAAAGAATGCCTCTCAGCTCCGTTCTGCCGCCCCGGCACTGCATTCAGATCTGTTAAAAGGGTGGGGGTGGGGCAAAAAAAGAACAAACAGAAGCAAGGAGAGCCTGGCAGTCACTACGTTATATCCGCATCAGGAATTTTCATCTCTGGAGAGCAGGTACCTGAAAAGTGTGCTGGGACGCGCTTAGGTGGGCGTGGTCGCACTTAATTATCTGTAAACTCCGGAGCTGGTGGGGAAACAATTTTAAGCTCCGGATCTGGGAGCCATTTGCGGCGGAGTTTAGGGGTCATGTACAAATACCCTTAGACATTATCAGGAACCTCTTGAAATCTAAATTGTTGATGAGGATAGAAGCATGCATATAATCAATCCCCCCTTCATGTACCTGGAAACCACATAGAACTTCATGAGTTGAGCATAAAGAATTGCAGAGGTGACTATAATCTTGTTTGGTTGAATATGCTTTAAAAGCTTACTAAATATGTACACCAAGAATATATTATCTAATAGCCTTTTAGGCTTTCTTCTACACCTATGAGCTGTTGTGCTGGCTGCCTCTCACAGCCACTGACTGCTGTCACCGCCAGTGTTATTTTTAATAATCATATGTTTGTTTGTTTTCAAATTGAAATAGTGCTAGTTCAGTATTACAGACAGAAAATACTGAATTCATTTATTTACATTATTTTATTCCATCTTTCTTCTTAAAATGGACTCAAGGTGGCTTACACCATTTAAATATATTTAAAACAAAAATTATAAGAATGCAAAATGCTTCCTGTCCCCCCACCTAAAATATTTTTCCCATCTATAAGATGTTCCAAAGTATATGATAACCCCCACTTTTCTGACCCCAAATTATAGAAAGAGGAGAAAGAGGAGCCTGTCCAGCATGGATCATCTCCTCCTTTCCTCGCCCACAATCCAAATATTATTGTAGCATCCAGCAGTGTGGAAGCACTTTCACAATTACCACTTTTTACACTTTTTAAGGTGCCTCTACTTGCCCAGAAGCCTGGTTGATTTCAACGGGATTTTCCCTTCACGCAACTGCCCATTCCCTACCTTGGTGTCCCTTTCATCCCTCTGCACATGTTAAATTGTGAGCATCTTGAGGCAGCAACTTTTAGGCTTGCAGAGTTTCACACAGGCTGCTGCCCCTTGCTTGATTTTCATCGAAGAGAGATTTTTAAAATGAAGCTGCAAAGCTGAGAAAGAGGAGTCCATCCTGAAAAGATCCTTCTTGTTTTCTTGCCTTGGACCTGGTGGGTGTAGGTGGGGTGACCTCTTCTTTCTCAGGTTTGTTTTTAAATCTCTCGTGCACACCTAAAAATTGATGCCCAAGACACTCACAATCTAACACAAGCTCTCTCTCTCTGTGTGTGTTGTGTCATTACAGTCATGACCGACTCTTCATGACCCCCCACGTCTATGGAGTTTTCTTGGCAGGAATACTGGAGTGGTTTTCCAGTTCCTACTCCAGGTGCCTACAGCACCTAATATTCCCTGGAGGTCTCCCATCCAAGTACTAACCAGGGCTGACCCTGCTTAGCTTCCAAAATCAGGTGAGATTGGATGTGCTTAGGGCATCTAGGCAGCTAACACAAGCTGAGGAACCCACATAAAAGGGGTGCTGAGTGAGAGAGGGAATGGCATGTAAGAGAGAGGCTGCCATGGGGAGGGAAAATCCCATTAAAATCAACCAGGCTTCCTGTGGGTGTGGGTGTGTATAAATGCCAGTGCCTCAAAAAGCCCCTGCTCCAGGGGCCAGCCCAGGATCCGCCACTGCCATTGCTGCCACCACCACCACCGAGCACCGCTGCTGCAGGTAAGGACCTGAACTGGTTTGGATCGGTTCGGGTTTGTATGAATTTTTAATTTTCTTTTTTAAAAAAATCATACGAAGATGAATCTGAACCGAACCAAGGATGGGCCTGAACCAGAGGAACCCGAACCATGGGTTTTCTGGTTTGTGACCACCTCTAACTCTATTTCCTTATAACCATTGACAGTGCCAACAAGTGCAGTGAGGTCAGCTGGGGTAAAAAAATGGAGGCTAACACACTAAGGAAGGCTGGTTTAAGGAATGTTCTGGAATAGAATAGCCAGACATTAAGTAGTGGAAAGATAGATAGAATAATGAGTCTTAAAGATATTGAATGGGTGAAACCCATAGCCTTGACAAGTACATGAATATACAGAAGGAAAAACGATATTATTTTTAAAAAGAAAATACTGTGAAAGTATAACATGGAGGATGGAAGGGAGAAATATCTGATTAAGGACAGAACATTGCACAGCTGCAAAAGAAGAGGATCTAATTTTAGGTTTGCTACCCCATTCTATTTTAGATAATGTAATAGATTCAATGGATAGGATTCATAAATATGAAATGAAGCCACTTGACTCGTTAGGCTGTCAACTTTTGACCTATGTGAATTATTGTCAGACTTTTTCGAATCTATATTTTAGCTGGAATGGAAATTACTTTTCTCACATTCTTTCCTTCTAGCTTCATGAGCAATGGAGACATTTCTAAAGAAAGCAAAACAAAACCTAATGTTGTGAAAATATGAGAGCAAAAGAAGTGTCTTAAATGCTATATCTTCAGTATACTGTAAATGATCATTTGTTCAAAGATTTGCATAAAAAGGACCAACCAGTTGTGTAACTGGGACATCCTTTAAAAACATCAGTTAAAAGAAAACAATAATTTACATTTGAAAGAAAGAGACACATGTTATAATGAGTTGTTTGAACTGTTGGGGATTTCATTCAAACATACCTAAAGATTTTTAAACCTTTCAATTTTCATAATTATTTCCATTTGTTTTGAAAGAAAGAAACATTAGATTATAACAAAAAAGTATGCTAGTCAAATGCAGCAAATCTATTATTATTCAGTAAAGTCCCTTGAATATGTTCCTAATTTTGTAGGCATATTAACAAAGGAGATTTCTTTTTGTCTTTAATATAGCAAAATTATACATTGTGACTAAAATCCTATATATGTAACTGGGCTTGAGTCCAATTAAACTCAGTAAGACTTACCTGTGTGTAGGCAAGCATGAGTTGGGGATCTTAGAATTACAAACTAAAATAACTTTTTGAAAGTTACTTTTCATCTGGCTTTGTTATACAAGAGACAAAGCTTCCTCTTACAAAAAAATCTAGTGAACTGTAATTTCCAGCAAGCTACTTTGAATAATTAATAATGATAGCACATACTGTGCTTTGGGAGTGTACCAAGTCATATACATGTGCACCATATACTTAGTGACAATGATACTATGGAATGATTGTGTGTCACACAACAAACACAATGTTCCCATCAGCTTCCAGGTGGGCTTGACATGCTGATCTTCTCAGCAGAACAGATTTCATGGATCTTTCCAAGGAAATTGGTGTGTGCCCTTCCAGGATGCCTTATGGAAAATAGGTAGAACGTGTTTTACCGTTTGTTAGATTGAGACAGTTGTAAGTTATTGCAGAACCTTTGCTGCTACTTCCTTTTGGAGGACAGACTGCGTGTTTTCTGTACCATATGAGTGAGGTTGTTTCAGATGTGGCAGAAATTGCTGATCTAATGGCCTTTCTGTAATTGAAATAAAAGCAGGGATGCCACTTGTTTACCATGAGCTACACAATATATGCTTATCTGAGCCTGAAAGTCGTTAAGGGAAGTACCTGAACATGTGATAAAGCATTTAGGCCCAAACCCTAGTGGCATTTATGAAACATGTGAGGGCAGTGTAGTAGTATTGTTTATTATGGTCATAGACCAGCATCCAAGATTGCTGTCTAAAAAGGCCATATAAAACAGCACAACATAAAATGAAGCAGACAGTTTCCCCCTTTCCCTCACTGGCTGTTGTATGACTGGGCAATTGCTTGTGCACTTCTTCATTTCCTCTGTAAGTAGATGAGGGTGAGCAAGAGTTTATCAGACAGGTGGGCAAGAGTAGATAAAAGAAAAGTGAAAACAAGTGGAGGGAAAAGGCAAAGAACAAGATTAATTTTTAGCCGTAAAAAGCAGTGAGCAGAATGAAAACAGAAGACAGCTAAGTGTTAATCACTTCACCTGGTGAGTCCAGTACTGTCCTTTGGATCTCCCATCACTAGCCAGATTCAGCTCTCATTAGTAGAGATGGGCACGACTTAGCGGTATTTTCGTTTTTGTTTTCGTTTTTCGTTTTCATTACGTAACGGAAACAAAAAACGAAAAATGGCTCAGAACTGGAACGAAAACGGAAACAAAACGACTAATTTCGAGCCAATTTTCGTTTTTCGTTACTGGAAAAACACATAATGGAGCTAAATGGGAAGAAACGAAAAAATTTTCGTTTTCATTTTCGTTTTTTTGTTTTGGTTACATAACAAAACGAAAACGAAAAATTTTGAAATTAGCTCACGAAAACGGAAACGAGCCGAAACGGACCCCTAGCCGAAAACGTAAATGAAAACGAACAATTTTTCTGAGTCGTGCCCATCTCTACTCATTAGCCTCACATGCACACACTGCATAAAGGAAGCCATGGGTGTATGTTTCAGCCCTTCTCTGTGCCCTCCCAGCAGGCTGTGCCCTCCCCTGCACAGCTAAGGGGCAGTGTATAAGCAGCACCTATTTTCTTAAAACGATTGTCCTTATATGGTTATGGAAGGGTGATATTGGGTGCCATAGGTTTGCCAACAATAGCCAGGACAGGAACAGAATTTGGTCCTTAGTATCCAAACACAGTGTCAGACAGTGATTTCAAATTTACCCTATTACCGAAGGAGGACATTTCCAAATACAAATGGAATACTGCCAAGTAAAAGCTGTAGTTTTGGCATGCTAACTGTGTGGTGCATGTGGAAACAACTACATGTAAACTGTCCTCTCAAATTGCTGACATGTAGAGATGGGCACAAAGTGAACATTTTGTTATTCGTTATTCATTTCATTGTGTAACGAAATGAATAATGAACCCCAGAATAGATTTAGAATGAAACAAAACGAACAAAAAAATTTGGTTCAGTTTGGTTTATTAATGGTGGCGCCAGAGATGTCTCCTACTTGGTGCTGGTTCTTCCTGGAGGTCCAGTCTTCCTGGCTGCAGGGAGGGGCAACCAGGGGGAAAAAAGCTCACCAGCCTTGCTACAGCTGTAGCGCGGGCCACATGGTCGGCAATAAAAAATATACAATAAAAATAAAAATAAAATAAAAAACAAAACAAAACAAAAAAGGAGTACCGACCTGGCCCCAGGGGTGGCCAGGGTGGCACCCTAAAATAAAGAAAAAATATAAAAAATAAAACCAGTGTCTACCTAGCCCCAGCACTTGAACAAAATTAAAAATAAAATAAATAAAATAAGAACCCGATCTGGTGCACAGGCCCGGTACCAGCCCACGAGCACCAGACCTGGCCCGCAGCCGGCAGAAAAAACCACAACACCCTGATCCAGCGTGCAGACCTGGTACTAGCCCACGAGCACCAGACCTGGCCCGCAGGCCATGGAACCGGCCCGCATCAGGCAAAAGAAAAAAAAAAAGCCGACCAGCTTGTGCTAGCGGGGGTCAAGTGGTCAGAAGTAAAATAAATAAATAAATAAATAAATAAATAAATAAATAAATAAATAAATAAATAAATAAATGCACTGACCCATCCCCAGGGGTGGCTGGGTTGGCACCCTAAAATAAAAAAATAAAAAATAAATCCTGCACCAACCTGGCCCCAGGGGCTGCACAGTTGGTGCTTCAAAAAAAAAAAAAAAAAAAAAAAAAGAGGCACTGGCCCCAAGTGCACTGGTTAGCACCTCAAATAGCCCCTGCCACAAGGACTGCCACCACTGCCGCCGCTGCTGCCACCTGGTAAGGATGATGTGTTGATGATTGAAGATGATGATGACAATGTGGATGATGAGGATGAGGATGCTGCCAGTCCAGTTTGTGCAGTTGTCAATATCTTTTTTTTTTAATTTTTTTTCCTGCCCGCACACTGTCAAATGTATTAAATCACACAAAGCGGGGGGAAACAAATAACAAATCAACGAACCTACGAAATGAATTTTTCAAAAAAAATCTGTTAAAACAAACCAAACCAAAACAAACCCTAAAATGAAACAAACCAAAATGAATTGCCATTTTTTTCGGTTCGTGCCTATCTCTACTGACATGTAAAAACATGCATGTAGAAATGGAATCCAAAGAAAGCATGTGGACATTTTCAAATAAGTGGAGGGGGGGCTTGGAGGGTAGATGGGGGTTGGAGAGCCTCACATCAGGGCTGCATGCTTTCCACTGTGGAATGATAACACAAAATAATTAGAGCTTATATGACAAGGAGTGCTTTTAAGCCCTTTTTATATAAAGGCCAATATTTCGGGCACTTTATTTATCCTTGAGTAAAAGAGATTGCTGTTCAACATCCTATGGAACATTAAGGGAGAACTACTTGCCGAGGAAAACCAAGACATTAGCAGAAAGTGCATTCCCATCTCACATGTGATAGATTAAAAGGACATATTTCATTTTTAAGCCTACCGTTTAAGTATGAAAGTGGTGAGCACTTTCACTGTAACCAGAGTACAGTCAATAGGCACCAATTAACTTGGAGAGATGCAATAAACTGGCTTGAATTTATCTTCTTTAATGTTAGAGTTGAGATAATTTTGTTATAGATTTGCACAGAGGCCTCCTTGCCTTACTGCCTTGTCATCTTCTTGATGCAGCCCCTGTTATCAGAATGGAAAACTTCCCACCTTTCAGTGCTGAGCATTAGCCCAGGAATCAAATACCCTTGTTTACGTGATGCCATTGTGCAATCTTGCTTAACCCCTGGAAGTATTTTTTTAAAAAAAGCCAGTGCAAAGTTAGATTTTTCTCAAGATGTGGAATTTCAGAGTATTTCACAGACTATTTTCCACTATTTTTGTGACAGCTGCCATGAGTTCACTGAGCATCCTGAAATGATATTAAGTCCAGGGCATCGTGGAGGATGAAAATTGGACCAGGCTAGAAGGCACTGCTACTGACACTTGAACACAGCTGCTGCTGCAGCAGCAGAAGCAACTATAACAATGAAGCTTTTATTGAAAAAGAAAGGCTTGGCCTTTTCACTGAAAGAGCATATTTTGCCAAGTTTAGTTGGTATGTCAGCTGTGGATAATGTAGCCACTGTAATCAATATGATGCCAGCCTCATATCTTAAATTCCTGTACTCAGTTCTTGATGGGCTGTCCTTCTGCAATGTCCAACAACTACAGTTCATGCTAAATACACTACCCAACTGTCCGATGCACCTAGCAGCTTCCATAGTATATCACAGCTGAAAGAACCACTCTAGTAGTCACTTTGCTATCAATCCAGGTTTTGGTATGGAGCTCCTGATACCTGTTGGAACACCTTTCCACAAACAATCCTAGCCCAACACTTTGGTCATAATTGGGAGCCCTCTGGCTGTGCCATGTACTGTTAATGTTCTTCTGACTATGACTAGGAATATTGTTTTTCTGTGGTGGCACAAACAACCAATATTCTGCTGTCTCATGGTGCAGTGGTTAAATGTGCAGTAGCACAGTGGTTAAATGCCTGTAAGCCTCGTGGTGCACTGGTTAAATGCCTGTTCTGCAGGTAAAACTGTGCTCACGACCTGGGGTTCAATCCCAGGTAGCAGGCTCATGGTTGACTCAGCCTTCCATCCTTCCGAGGTAGGTAAATTGAATACCCAGCTTGCTGGGGGGGGGGGCAATGTGTAGCCTGCATACTGTAATTAAAAACTGTAAACCACCCAGAGACTACTTGAAGTAGTATGGGGAGGTGTAGAAGAAGAACACTTTTGCTTTGTCTTATGCAATTTCAGAAGGAAAGATAATGCTTCAGTAGGCTTTCTTTTGTTTGTGAAATCTTTATTATTTCCCCTTATACTCCATTTAGGCTGCTATCCAAATATTTTTTTCAAAATAATTATTTAGATTATGTGATGAATTATATTTTGACCAATACATTCTTCTAAAGGTTAAGGTAAAGGTTACTCCCGCACATTCGTGCTATAGTGAACAATAGTCGTGTCTGATTCTAGGGGCGGTGCTCATCTCCATATTCAAGATGAAGAGCCAGTGTAGTTCAAGTCAGTGGCCATTTGACTGGCATGGCTACAAGGAAACACTGTTTTACCTTCCCACTTTTTGTGGTGGCACCTATTTATCTTCTTGCAGTTACATGCTTTCAAACTGCTAGGTAGGCAGGAGCTTGGGTTAACAGTGGGAGCTCACTCTGCTGCATGGCACCCAGGATTTGAACCGCTGAGCTGCTGACTTTGTAGGCAACAGTTTTCAGTATTCTAGCCCGCTGAGCCACTACACCACAATACATTGTTCTAGTGGAATGCGGAATAAATACTATAAAGTGAAATAAACCTTCATTCCACTAAGGATAACTCAGGTGGTAATTTTTGGTATTGAATTTCTTTTATCACTTCTTTCTTTCATTAAAAGATCAAATGAAGAAACTTGTAGGCTTAAGAATATTTTTATTTTTTATTCTTCACAGAAAGGTTGCAATGCCCATCTATGGTGTTGTATTCTACGACACCACACAAGTTTGCTAGTTGTCAAGGTAACTTCATTTTCCTGGTATGTGTTCATGAGTTTGGCTCTTTGGGCTTATGTACTCCTGTGGTGTAAAGATAAATTTGATCAGTTTATGCATGGAGGAATAAAAGATACAGTGGACCATGAAACATATCAATTGCCTATATTTGGTGCTCTTGTTGTATAATTTCCTAAAGACTATTGTTAGAATGATTAGGATCCCCCCCCCAGTGAATGCATTTTGAAAAATTGTAATTAGATACAGAAGTGGAACTGTTCTCTAAACTAGGAAGGTCTATTACCACTTCATGATAATGGAGAAGTAAGTGATACAAGAGCTAATTTGTTTGATACTTTGAAAAGGAAGCAAAACTGCCAACTTAAGAGTGCCTCCATGTAAGGAGATTATGATGTTACATGTTATCAAGTCAAAATCAATTTATAGCTATCGTAATAGGGCACCCAAGACTAAGTGAGAGACTTAAGAGGTGGTTTTATTAGTTCCACTATTCCAGTGAGTCTCCATGGCCGAATATAGATTCAAAGCCAGAGTCTCTAGGGTGCTCGTCTGTCACTTATCTCCTACAGCACACTGAGTACCTAAGGAGACAGTAAAAGTTCCTCCTGCACATGCGTGCTAGTCATGTGTGACTCTAGGGGTGGCACTCATCTCCATTTCTAAACCAAGAGCTAGTGTTGTGCAAGTCCGTGGCCATGTGGCCAACATGGCTGAACACATTTCAGCACATGGAACATGACAGATTCTTCAAAAGTTAAAGGACCAGGCTATGAGGTGGAGGAGTATATTAGCCTAACCTTTTTACACGCAACTTACACAGGCTAACTTAAACTAATGTAGGCAAATATTACAGTATAACAATTACACATTATTGCTATAATTCAAGTGGAAATACACTTACTGTTCACAATATTGTACAAGACTGGCAAGGTAACTCACCTTAGAATGCAGTATTGAGAGATAGATAGGGGACAAATCAAATAAAAAAGTAACAGTGTTTAATACCTTTCTGAAAAACCCTGTGCCTTGTATTTTCTGCAGATTACTGATAATAAATTTAAAAAATGAAAATAAATGGATACGACTGCGAAGTTGAATCCTTTGGAAAGGACTTTGGTCTCTCACCGGTCATCGCAAACCTATATATGGAACACTTTGAAACCAA
>JAHTLZ010000030.1:9640927-9662507 GCA_023846285.1 Phrynocephalus versicolor | reverse complement strand
GCATGGAGGAATAAAAGATACAGTGGACCATGAAACATATCAATTGCTATATTTGGTGCTCTTGTTGTATAATTTCCTGAAGACTATTGTTAGAATGATTAGGCTGCCCCCCCCCCAGTGAAGGCAGTGTGAAAAATTGTAATTAGATACAGAAGTGGAACTGTTCTCTAAGCTAGGAAGGTCTATTACCACTTCATGATAATGGAGAAGTAAGTGATACAAGAGCTAATTTGTTTGATACTTTGAAAAGGAAGCAAAACTGCCAACTTAAGAGTGCCTCCATGTAAGGAGATTATGATGTTACATGTTATCAAGTCAAAATCAATTTATAGCTATCGTAATAGGGCACCCAAGACTAAGTGAGAGACTTAAGAGGTGGTTTTATCAGTTCCACTATTCCAGTGAGTCTCTATGGCCAAATACAGATTCAAAGCCAGAGTCTCTAGGGTGCTCGTCTGTCACTTATCTCCTACAGCACACTGAGTACCTAAGGAGACACTAAAAGTTCCTCCTGCACATGCGTGCTAGTCATGTGTGACTCTAGGGGTGGCACTCATCTCCATTTCTAAACCAAGAGCTAGTGTTGTGCAAGTCCGTGGCCATGTGGCCAACATGGCTGAACACATTTCAGCACATGGAACATGACAGATTCTTCAAAAGTTAAAGTTAATGTAGGCAAATATTACAGTATAACAATTACATATTATTGCTATAATTCAAGTGGAAATACACTTACTGTTCACAATATTGTACAAGACTGGCAAGGTAACTCACCTTAGAATGCAGTATTGAGAGATAGATAGGGGACAAATCAAATAAAAAAGTAACAGTGTTTAATACCTTTCTGAAAAACCCTGTGCCTTGTATTTTCTGCAGATTACTGATAATAAATTTAAAAAATGAAAATAAATGGATACGACTGCGAAGTTGAATCCTTTGGAAAGGACTTTGGTCTCTCACCGGTCATCGCAAACCTATATATGGAACACTTTGAAACCAACGCGTTACAGAAGTCCGAACATAAACCCAAACTCTGGCTCAGATATGTTGACGACACCTTTGTTATTTGGCCACACGGGAAAGATAAACTGAACAACTTCCTCACACATCTCAACAGCCTACACCCCAAAATACAATTCACTATGGAAATAGAAGCCAACAACCAACTTCCCTTCCTGGACGTCCTAATCTACAAAAAACCCGACGGCTCCTTAGGACATACCATCTACCGGAAAAAAACACATACAAACCGCTACTTAAATGCACAATCACACCACCACCCTGCACAGATCAACTCCGTAGCAAAAACCCTCATCTCCAGAACCAAACGCCTCGCTGACAAAGACCACCTAAAAACTGAATTACACACTCTCTCGAATGTTTTAATTGCGAACGGATTCCAAAAAAACACCATCACCAAACTAATCCAAAAGGAAACACCCCCCAAGAACCAAGAAACAGAAGAGAACAACGGCACTGCCCTCCTCCCTTACATCAAAGGCACCACAGACAAAATCAGCAAAATTCTCCACAAACACAATATCAAGACAGCCTTTTGCACCGACCAAAAAATAGCCAACATTTTAAGAAACCCCAAAGACAAGATTGAGCTAGAAAACCAAGGAGTCTACGAAATACCATGCAAAGTCTGCCCAGCCACATACATCGGACAGACAAACAGGAGAATAAGCGCACGCATCGCAGAACACAAGAACGCAGTCAAAAAAGAAGAAAGATCTTCCTCTCTCTTCCAGCACATAAAAACAACAGGTCATGAAATTGATTTTGAAAGAACCAAACTCATCTCCAAAACTGAACACTTCAACAGTCGTATAATCATGGAAGCCATTGAAATAGAGAAACACCCAAACAACATGAATAAACGTGATGACACCTCCCGCTTGCCTGACATCTGGAAACTAGCCCTGGTCAACAGACGAGCCTCTGTCACAAAGACTGACACCAGGTCCAAAAGGACACAAGATGCCACCACCTTCCATCCACACCAAACACAAACCCAGACCCTTCCCACAGATGAAACGAAACCACCATCCAATAACAAGACCACGACTGCACCATCTACTGCTGCACCCCACTCCAGTCACCACATGGAGCACACTTACACACGCCAAAAAAACATTGGGAGACCACAGACACGTAGCCAGACTAAAATGAATTCACAAGACACAGGACCCCACTCCACCAAAGCCCAGGATGCTGCCAGAACGCCCATCACCAAGGTCGTTAAGAAACAAAAGGCTGATAGACACACATCCAGCACCTCACCCACACAGGATGTCTCTAAACAGCCATCTAACCCACCAGCAGTTAATCCCTTAACGATCGCCTCAGCCACACAGCAGATCACAAAAGAACAAACGAACCCACAATCAGCAACAGAGCAAGCAAACCACACCCCCCCAGCAGTATTTATAGAAAGACTTCAACTGAGATCACGCTTTGCTTCAAGAAGAAAGAAGCCAGAACACCAGCCTGAAGATGACGAGTGAGACCTCGTCGAAACGTCGCCAAAACAACCAGATTTCTACACGGGAAGAAACCCGAATCCACCCTAACATGCATATATATATATATATATATTACGAGGGGTTTTTGTTTTGTTTCTAATCTATATGAAATTAAAGAGAGCAATGCATTTTGGTTGAATTCAGCTTAATTCTAGAAAAAATTACTAACTCTATGTAACTCCTCCCAACATTATTCTAAAACAGGATTTCAATAGAGAAAGAAAAAAAGATGACTTTTTCCTAACATACTTATGGACATAATACATCATGGAGTTAAGATGGATATTATTTTGAGATGCCAGTGTTTTGACAAAGTGCAGAAGATAAGAAAATGCTTGGGGGTGGGGCCAGAGGAGATCTTCTTACATACATTCAAAGGAAGAGCCCAGAAAGCCTTGGGGGAAGGGGGAGGGAACAGCTTCTAATCAAACATTATTTTAATGGCACTCTATGGAAGAAAATTTGCTTTTGAACACATTTATACAACAGAGCCTAGTGCTGAAATGTTTGCTTTGAGTTATGAGCTGCTTTTTATGCATCATGACTGTGTCCATTATCTTTCATTTTGCAATTCATTCATTCAACAATCTGCAGCATCCCTGATATCCCACAACTATTAGAAGTGTGTCTTGACGTAAAACTCACACAGGGCACAGGCAGGTGGGGAGGATTCAGGAGACAATTGGCAACTCTTGTTGACAATTGTGGATTTTTTAAATGTAAATAAGTGACAGGAAAATACAAGAAAGTTTACTGGGGAGCAATAATGTTGAAATACTAATTGTCAAGTTCTTTTTAGAAAGTGCCTCAGAAAAGTGCATTAAATGTAAAAGGTAGGAAAGTGGCATTCATAATGAATCACATTTCTCAAATGTGAATTTAGGGAAATTACTCCAAAGGTAGAGGCAACTTTATGAACCAGCTCAGCTAGCTGCCACATGCCCCAACTGTCTTGACTCCTAGTGGGTACATATTAGCAGACATTGTTTGTCCCCTGGAAAGCCTAACATTTGTATTACATTTGTATTACATTTGTATTTTGAGATCACACATACAAAACAAGAGATTTCTATCATATTTAGGAAAACATCGCCCAAGACACAGAGCCACCTGGGCCTTGCAAACCAGGTAAATCTTTGCTGGGAAAACACTGGGTGAGAAATATCTAATACAATGTGACTTATTTGCTATATTTGTGGTTATGCTTTGCTAGAATTGTTTTGATGACAATTTGTATTACAACAGAGATTTTCTTAAGTGACTGTACAAGAGTATTATCTAAGTAATAGTTTTATTGAGAATTTAGCTTTTTACTAAGGAAAAACAATTTTTCTTCTTTCTTTTTAAGATATGATATTTAGGCTAATGCTGTAAGATTGGAAATTTATACTTTGGAAGAATCAAGATTATATACAGAAGATATACCATCTCCGTATTTACACGAATGTATTAGAAAGTTTATATTAGAATATTGCATTTGTGTATTTTATATATTACAAGTATATTTACATTTTTGGCTTTTATATGCTTGCTTGCTTCCTTGCTTGCTAATAAATCCTTTATAAAAATAAAAGGATTCATTTTTTTTTTTAATTTTTAAGACAAAACATTAAATGGTATCCAGGAATGAAGAACTTAATTAGATATAATACAGTACATCTTCTACAACCGTAAATACATTTATTGTCAGTTGTGTGAAGGACACAAATCTGTAAGCCTCTTACAAGGAGTCTGTAAACCAGGAGTCTTATAGAGAACATTCAGATTTTCCCCCAAGCAAACCAACAGTATACCAGAAAGATGAAGAAAAGCAGCAGCACTGCTTACTTTACAGCAATGCAGCAGCCTTTTAAAAGGCTGCACAATTATAAAATAAGCTTTAAAGGATGGCCAGAGGAAAGAAATCCCCAAGTGCTTGGAGAATGCTGGTCCTCCTATGTATGGAGCAATGGACAAAGTTAAAAATTCTGTAAACTAAGGATTTAAAAATAAAATAAAAGCACATTTAAACAATTATGCATAGGGGCAGAAAACACTTTCCCCCTCAGCAAGAGCATTAGCAAAATACCTCCATGCAAAACCAAGAAGACCCACCCTTCACAAAGGAACCCTTGTATTTTCCACACAACACAAGGTTTTCTACTGCTGTAGAAAAAGCATTGTGTAGCCTAAATAATTAAATTTTAAACTGTCCAGAGAATGCTTGAGGCGCTATGGGGTGCTATATAAACAGAACACTGCTTTATCTCCACATAAAATAGAAAGGTTTGTGTACATAATACAAGCATTTTGCACAGAAAATCTTGCACTTTCCGGGGGTGAAGTTTACAGAGAGAAAAAAGTACCAAATAGGGATGGACACGAAACATAAAAATTGTGTTTTGTTTCATTTCATTTTGCATGGGAATTGCAGTGGAGTTAACCCAGTTTGGAAAAGTTTGGGGTACAACTGTAATAATTTCTACTGTGATTTCCATGCCGCTAGCTGCCTGTGATCACTATTTTCAAGCACATATTGCAATTAGAAATGTTTTTTTCCTGCGGGCACCACCTTTGAAGTTAAATAGCTCACCTCCCCAAATGCAAAATATCTCCAATTTTGAGGGCTTAGAGGGGAGAGGCCATGGAAGGTTCACACCAAATTTGGTGCCTCTAGAACCCAGGGGAGCTGTTTTACAGCAAAACAAATGGGTTCATTTTAAATGAAAAACCACCTTTTTGTCTTGTTACTAATGAATAGAGATGGGCACGACTTAGCGAAATTTTCGTTTCCATTTTTGTTTTTTCGTTTTCGTTATGTAACAAATGAAAACAAAAAACGGTTCAAAAATGGAACGAAAACGGAAATGAAACGACTAATTTTGAGCCAATTTTCATTTTTCGTTACTGGAAAAGCACTTAATGGAGCTAAATGGGAAGAAACGAAAAAAAATTCGTTTTCATTTTTGTTTTTCGTTTTCGTTACGTAACAAAACGAAAACGAAAAATTTTGAAAATTAGCTCATGAAAACGGAAATGAGCCAAAACGGACCCCTAGATGAAAACAAAAACGAAAACGAATTTTTTTTCTGAGTCGTGCCCATCTCTACTAATGAAATGCTGCTTCCCCATTTTGTTTTGTTTTATTTCGTTAGCTAATGAAACGATAAAACAGTGTTCCATTTTTCATTTGGTGCCCATCTCTAGTACTAAAGTATATAAAATAAAAAAGAAAAGAAAAGAAAATATCTTGTAATCTACTTAGTGGAGAGGAAACCTTGAAATGTTTTGTTTTCACCTGCAGGAATGGTATAAGCAGGGATATACTGTGAACAGGATCACAACTGTTCAATTCAGTTTTCTGTTCAGAACTATTCAGAACTGTTCTGTTCAATTTTCCCCTATTTAAGGCTCACTTACCTACACAACTGCCTCATCCAAGCAAGCTGTGAAGACACTCTGCCACAGCAACTCAGTGCAATTTTTGAGAGCTGGACAGCAGAAAAGCATCAGGGGAACATTGTCTTTTCTATACCCAAATGCAGGTATTCCCTTTCTTGGGTGCACTCCTTAACATGCTGATGAAGTTTTTAGCATTTCAAAGAAGCCAAGAGCAATGTCAACAGTAGGCCACACCACATTATGACCTTGGACTTCTAAGAGGGTAACCCGAGGTAGAATGTTCACAGTTGAGGCACTGGACAAAGATAGATAAATCCACCATCTATAGGAGAAATGGACACACAGTAGAAAAGAATGGATTGTTCCAATGGTGTTGGGGCTGAGAAAATTCTGGAGGGCAGATATTGGGCAGCAGTGGCAGCTGAAAGTGACACAAAGGGAGGATCTTTCACAAGGAAAAATAGTGACACTCCAGCTAACTTTTTTTAACAATGCACAGAAGAAGGCAATGGTAAACCACTTTACATTGAAAACACTACAATGAGACAGTCCAAAATGCAACAAGAAAGATTACACTCCTGGGTTAAAAATCACTAAGTCAACTGTGGATGAGTAGAGGACAAGTATGAATAGTGCTGTCACTAATGAGACAAGTTCACTTGATTAAACTGAACTAGAGTGGAATTGAATGGAACATGTTCAGTTAGACAATTACAAAGCATTTTACTCTGGAAATGATGAACTCAGCAGAAATACAGTGGATTTACCACTGACACAAGATATAGCATAGGCAGTTAGGGTCTGTAATGCAAGGTGTGAATGAAAGGAAAGACCCTGACTCACCAGATCTGGAGATTGTTGCTGGGGCTGGAAAACAGAGTGATAGGGTGACCCCACCTTAGAGGGGGAGACAGATAAGGTGGGCAGTCTATCTCGGGGGGGGGGGGGAAGCACACTGAGAATGCAGCTGAGCGAACCCACACATGGAGCTATTTTAACTTCTTTTTGTATATATAGTTTTTATTTATTTTCTACACTAATTTACATAGAACAAATACATTGCTTGTCTCCTGTTGTGTTACTGATTCAATCAGTTTTCCCAACATTTGAGCCCAGTATAATTTATATCTCCTTTTCTATCTTAAATGAGTGTACTTTCATACTTAGTTTCCTTACTATCTCATCCCTATTCTACCTAACTTTACTTACATCTATTTTTAATACAAAGCATATAGCCTATATAAAACTTAATGGACTATTGTAAGAGATCTACCTCCTGGTCTATATACTTCATTTTATGCATAGAAATTATTGACTATACCTAACTGCCTCCATTCTTTAAAAATCTAACAGATTAAGATTGATTTATATGTTAGGTTTGTCTTCACATTTCCATTTTCTGTTTCCCATATCATACCAATTAACCAGTAGCTTTAGAAAATCAGAAAACAGAAAGCATTTTATATAATAAGTTCACTAAGCCAGAAGTTCTTTTTTTCAGTTTTCCCTTTTCCTGCCAAGCCGCCATCTTCACAGATTGCTTCCCCCTTGCCAAATCCATCACCCTTATAGGTTGTAATCTTGATGGTCATTCTGCCACTGAAAAACTCCCAAATTTTCCTCTTTTTTGGCAACCACATCGAGTAAGACAGATGCACCTATCATATTCCATGGACTGGCACATCCAAGGGCCCAACCTGCACCATTCCTGTCACATTTGTGTTCATGTTAAGATCCGCCCTCTGTTCTGGTTCAATCTCTTGACTCGGGCTGATTTCAGTAGATACGTTTATCATATTTCATAAATTCAGCATATCAAAAGATTTATCCTGGATCAATCTTGTTGTGTTTGTCTGTAGATTAAGATCAGATGTTTGTTTTAGCTCAATCTCCTGGTCAGAGCTAATTTCACATTTTTTCTAGAGACCTAGTGTTATTTACTACTGTGATCTTGTGGTTTTAGTCTCTCAAAAATGAGAAGTGAGACAAAAGGAGAAGTTCTTCAGCGCTGATTTTATTAAGCAAAAGCAAAATGCAAAAACACAAAAAACAGAAAACCATTCGCGAATGGGCTCCCCCTCTTTGATTGAGTGAGGTCCCCGAACACACTTTCCAAGGGTTTTTATACATTTTCAGACCCTTCCTCGGTCACTATCAGACAACCACACCTCCAGGACCATCCACGAACTGTCCATCATTTACTGACCCCACCTGTACACCCACAGACTCTTAGCCTGAACTTCCTCTTTTCTATCATTTTACTTTGTGCTTTCTACACAGCTGCTTGCCTTTTACCACATACATTTCCGTTCTTCTGCCGGACTCATAAAACAGGAAAACCACAGTAGCTTCCTCAACATGGCTCACTTTATTTTGCTGTTTTCCTTACTAATCACAGCTGACAATTGCTTTTATGCTTGCTATTGATTACATATTGTATCTATAAGCTTATTAGCAGGCATGATTATATATTTTCATTTCTCACACTACTACTCCATCTTGAGGTCTATCTCATGGAGTTGCTGTTGTAGTAATCTGCAAACTGCATCCCGGTCTCTTTTTGCTTCTGTGTCTTTATCAGAATTGAAGATCTCTGTATCTTCAGAGGTTGGGTCAGTGTAGATATCTATAATTTTTTTGCAAACTACACAGAATTATGTTGGCAAAATCTTCTTCTGAGATGTTTTCCCAATCCATTGTGTTTATAGCTCACAAGGAAGGGTTAATACTGTTTGCAATATTTTCTTCCACTTAGTTTTGAAATATGAGAGATACGGAGAACTAGACTAGATTGAAGCCAAAGCAGCAAGGAACAGCAAGTGTTTTTTTCCTTCAAAACATGCATTTACTTCAAGGTCAGATGATTTTATTTATTTATTTTTTTGAAAAAACAGCTTTCCCAACACTGCTCTTACAACTGCATCTTTAAATTCAACATAGAAAGCACAGAAGCATAAGGTAGTTTTGTCTTCAAGTCCAACACATATAAAAAGCAGCAAAGGCATAAAATATTTTCCCACAAGAAGGGAATAGGCAGAAAGGGAAGTTCATAAAATAATGTGAAAACAATCACTTCTGTGCTTGTCTTTCAAAAACATTCACCCCTTCTTTGCTAAAAGCCGCTTCCTCAGAGAAAGGGGGTTTAGTGCTTGTTTGAAGGAAAGATTTCAAAACATCAAGAACTTCTCATAGAAAGAGATAAAGGTATTATATTCATGACATGCCAAGTATTTACAAGCTTTAATGTCCAACACTGACAGCTCCACCTTTGCCATAGCAAAGGTCTTCCTCCGCTGGGAGATGAAGCATTTTCCTGCTTCCACAAAGTTTGTCGCTACTTCCTTCATGGCCTGCAGTTGCTGCCTCTTCTTCATTTCCCCTCCAAGGGTTCCTTTTTCCAGAGGAATTCAACTTGATAAGCGGGAATGCAGTGACCCTCCATCTGAGATATGAAGGCATGGTTTATCCATTCTGGTGTGGGGATGGCACGGCCCATCCAAGGATCAGTTTAGAAACTTGCTAATGAGGTGCCATCTCAGGCAGGGTGGGCAGATGTGCTGTTTGGTGTGTATTTGTTCTCAGCAGTCCAGGAAATCACTACAGAGGCTAGGCTCCCCAGAGTCACAGGTCGGGTGCACATATGTTTGCCTGGATGCTGGCTCCATGTTGTTTCCACAGGACAGCTGTTGAGATGATACATATCCAATGGTGTGCCCTCCTGGGCAGGGCCCTTCAAGTGGGCCATGGGGAAAGAACTGGCCCAGTTTCTTGGGCACCTGGAGGGCCTTGTGCCCAGGCACAAGGTTGGCATGGTTTATGACTGCACCCATTAGAAGGTGGTGATTTGGCTGTTTGATGGGAATGGTTACTGAGCACCCCTGTGGCAAGGTCCACTATTATCCCCAGGAGGGCCGGAGGAGAGAGCATGACCCATGGTGTATGATACAGGCACACAAGGGCATCAGGCACAGTGGGGACACCACATGGGACTGGAAACACATGTCCATATGACATGGTTTAGCACCGGGGCATGCACTGGGGTGACTTACTGCCTGGGCTCTGGATGCTTTCGGGTCAACGCCCCTCAGAAACATAAAAATTGAACAGGCACATGGGTTGCCAATGGGGTAGACACCCCATTGTTCCTGTAATTAACAAGAAGTGGGATTACATAAGATGGAAAAATACAAGGGACCATTCTTACCCAAACATGAGCATGATAGAAAAATACAAGAGAGCATTCTTACCCAGGTGTGAGCATACTTTGGTCGCAACTTCTGCAAAGAGATGCTGGCAGGGGGCAAGGCATCCAGGGAAAATGAAAATGGTCTGACAGAAACTGAATAAAGCTATAGGTGGGCAATGGGTAAAACACCCCAAATATTACCCTTACCTCACAAGTAGAGATGGGCACGAAATGACCATTTTTTGTTACCGTTCTCCATTATTCATTCCATTATGTAACGGTACAAATAACAACTGTTGCAATGGGGAATCCCAGCCCCCTGTCCAGCCATCTCCAATTGATGAATGACAGCCCGCTGGGCTGTCATTCAACAAGCAGAGGGTGGCAAGAGGGGGCTGGGCCTGGCGGAGCCTCTTTGCCCCCTCCCCACTGGAGCCGATGATGCAAGACTTTGCCAATCTCACAAGAAGAGGCGGGATCCAAGCCCTGCTGGGCTGGACTCCAAGATCTCGGCCACGTGGTAAAGCAGCAACGGTGCAGCCGGCTTGGAAACCAGAGTGGAGGGCGTTGTTAGAGCATGGGGGAGTGCAGCGGCACTCCCCACAGGTTTCCTGGGTCTAGGCCCAGAGGGTGCGGGGCGGCGGTCTGCTGGGGTGGCGGCTCCCGGGGGGGAGTGGTTCCCAGGGAGAAGGGCCCCAGTTAGGGTGGCGCTGTGCGGGGCTCTGGGGGTAGTGACCCGACGGGGGGGGGTGGATGGCGGGCAGATCGGTCCTTGGGGAGGGGGCCTAAGGGACGGTGGTGCTTGGCAGTGCTCCAGGGGTGGTGGCCTGTTGGGGGTGGTGACCAGAGCAGCACCCAGCTCCAGGAGGACTCTCATGGCCATGGGATTGCTCTCCTGCTGGCAGGCTTACCACCGGCTCTGGCAGCCCCCAGCCCTGGGAGGGCTCCTTGTGGCTGCAGGACGGCTCTCCCAGGAGGCTTGCCCCGGCCCCAGTAGGGCTCCTCGCAGCCGCGGGAACGCTCTACTGGCCTGCATGCTGCCGGCTGCAGTGGTGCCAAGCCCTGGGAAGGCTCCCTGCGGCTGCAGCTTGCCACACCCGAAACACGAAGAAACGGAAACAAAGTGGGCCCTGGGTGCCCGAAAAATGGAAACAGAATGAAGCAGACCCCAGGGCCCGAATAATGACCACAAAATGCCATTTTGGCATTTCGTGCCCATCTCTACTCACAAGATATATGTACTGGACCGTGCAGCTCAGCAAAGCCAACCCTGTATCCACTGATTCATTCACCACTGATTGAGTTATCCACAGTTGGCAGAGGAAATAAATAAATAAATCAGCAGCCGTAAAGCAAGCTACTGTCACAAACAGCAGTTGTAAAGCAAACTACTGTCACAAAACAGCAGAGGTTTTTTGGGGGGTGGGGGAAATGGTGTTCTCTCTTATCAATGTTTTTTCATTATACATGGGAAGACCTGGAACCAACCCCCAGTGGATAGCAGGGTCCTACTGTATTAGTTCATTGCAAGAAACCAAACATATGGTTATACATCACCAGATGGTCAATATAGAAATCAAAAAGTTTGAGTATAGACTGGTAAAGCTGAGGATGTCATAGTTTTGGCGGATCATGAGAAGTCTAATTCATCTAGATGCAGCACATATGCTTGCTATGATTTTTGGATATACTTTTCCTTCTTGCTGCTGAAAATGATTTAGAGAAAGATCAGGTGGACCATAGTGGGCTTCTTCAAGCATCAGTGGATTCAGCTGCTGCCTGATATGCCAGCTGTTGCCACCATTAAATGGCAACACAGTGTAATGTATTATTTTGTTATATTCTTTGCTCTGGAAGAAATAATAGAATTCAGAGCACAGCTGTAAGAGTTTGTCCTTTCTGGATTCTTCTGAGGTTTATTTCAGCTTTAAGGTACTTACATTTGGGAGCCAAACTGAAGACTTTGAACATGCCCATAGAGTATTTCCATGATTAAAGTCACACACATCTTTTTTTGCAGTCCTCAAGTAGTCTATGCTACCATGCGTATGCCTATGTGTGTGGAAAATTTTAAAAAGCAAGCGCTTTAGCAATTTATCGCCGAGCATTTTAGAAGCAATATGGAAAGCATTTCTAGATAATAGGTTATTTCCTCATAATGTACTAATTAGCAGTGATCAACTTCCACTGGGTCAGCAGCCATAATTAGAAGAGACTGAATGCAGGCAAATTAGGTCCTGAAGGAGCATGAGCTTATGCTGGTAAGATGTTGAGATGGATGACTCTACAGGCATGCATATAATAGACCTCAAGGGAGGGAGTTAGTGAAAGCTGATATGGGGATGAGAGACCCTTTCAAGACTAGACAAATGCCCCCAATGTATGCTGTTTACCAGAGCTGAAGGTGACTTTCATGCCTAACAATGAGAAAGACAAAAGCGTGTTTATCTAGAGTCACAGAATGACATTTTTTTGATATTATATCAAAGTTACCCTTTAGGAGATGAAAAAAGTTTTAAGAGAGCTTTTGGAAAAGCAGGGTTAAGTATAAAAAAGCAGTGATAACATATTCTGTTCCAGGCAGCAAATCTGAATTAGCTAATAATACACAAAAAGATCAGGTGAGATGAAGGAATGTACCTTATTTGAAAGGTCCTGTTTGACTTGGGCAGAAATAAGCATTATGAAATAAAGTGGTACTTCAAACTGGAAAGAGCAAACATCACATCTTGGATTCTGTATTAGATGTAAAATATTATTTCTCCGTTTTCCAGGGCACTTGAAAGACAACTTGCTCACTGTGAGGAACAACTCTAGCTGGACTTCAAGTAAGACAAAGACACTTAGGGGCAGCTTGTAGTTTTGCTATAGCCACCCAAGTTCTCAGCGCTACATGCAGTATGGCTGCTGTACAAGGTGCGCAGCTGTCTCATGGAGATATTTTGCCAGCCCACTCAGAAAGAATGGAAGCAGGTGAACTATGTCACAGCTGAGGGAGGGAAGACAGAGAGAGCTTATATAAATCTCTGTTCTCCTTGTCTCAGCCTCTTTGCAAGCTAACATCATACAAGGAATTGGCATGTGGCCATCACCAACTAAAGGGCAATTTTAGCAAAACTGAGTGAATTGGAGAAGGAACAGGCCTTAGCAAATGAGGCAGTGGGGATCATCCACTTTTAGAAGTTCTTGCAGAGAGCAAAGGCTCAGGCAGAATGGAAGCACATAGGTGAAGTAATGATGTCATGTATTCGGATTCAAGAGTGAGTTGCCTGGTGCTTCTGGTGCATGTTCAGTTGTGGCTTTGCCAGTTGTTATAAGGGTGCCTGGCTAGGTGATTGTCCAGCTGTCAAAGGAAAGACCCAGATGGAAGACGTAATAGCAGCAGCTAAAATGGCAGCTATGAGAAAAGTAAATGAGCCAAGGAGTCCAGAAGGGAATGTCCAGACAGCAGAGGGAGTGGGCAGCTATATTTTAGTGTCTACTTTACCTGCAGCAGTTGCGTCAACACCCACACAGCATACAAGACACAGAAATGCCATATGGCTACTGGGAATGGTTATTCTACTTCCAGAAGCCCAGGCTCCTATCCAAATGAAACAAGGTCTGGGGAGGAGGAGTAAAGAAGCCCCCATCAGCACCAGCTAATCTTCCAAATGGGCCCCAGCCCAATTCAGTTGAAGGTCCTAGAACAGTTATTGCAAGGCTAACCAGAGAAGGGAGGAGCCAGAAATTTGACTGAAGAGTTTAGTTTTTGGTTTTAAAATCCATTTGCAAAGGAAAACAGCAACTACCATGACTGGCAATTTAAAGTCATTAGAAGGCTTTGAGTATGTACTCAAATCAAAAATTTAAATAGATGTTTTAGCTGGAAGGGCGGCTGGTCCTTTTTGCAGACCACCAGCACTGAAGGTGAGAGTCTCCCCATTGGGAGTTGGGCCAAAAAAGGCGCCAGGTGAATACCATTTGTTCCATCACTCTGTTAATGATAGCATTCTCCAGGAATTGCGTATCATCCAGTACACATTGTTTGACCCAGTTCTGTGCACGGACGTCCCCCAACACCCCAGACCAGAGGGAAAACACTAAAAAAATGATGCTGGGAGAGACACAGTATAGACTAGGTACGCAGGGAGGCTGCAAAGGCAGCGGCGGGCATTGCCAGGGCATAAAGCAGCCGCAGAGTGACTGCACTGCGGGGCAGGGGAGGGTACTTACCGAGAGGTATGTGCACACACAGGGAGGCTGCAAGAGAAATCTCTTCTTTCTCTCCCCTAAGAGCCAGGCTGCAGCCAGCAGGAACACAGAGACACACACCTGCCTGCCTGCATCCATGGTTTGCATCCATCTTGTGGCTGGAATCCATTTTGTGTCATCCTTAAAGGGAAAAGAAAAAATACATTGCGATGGGAGAAAGACAAAAACAAACATTTTAAGGACTGCAACCCCATGGTAGGTAATAACTTCAAATAATTATCACTGTGTTTTTACGGATGTCCAGGGCATTTTAATACCCAAGAAATCAATATTAGGCATCTGGGAGCCATTTTGGGTCAATGTCCCCTAACTACCCTTAAAGGAAAAAAAAATACAGCGATCTGAGAAAAGACATAAATGCACGTTTTAAGGACCCCACCCCCCAGTAGGTATTATCAGGCAGAATAAATAATTATTGCTGGGTTTTTATGGATATTCAGGACGTTTTTTAACATTTAAAAACAGCTCATTTCATTGCACGTCACCATTAACAAAAACAAAACGCAACAAACCTAATTTCATGGTTCTGTTCGGTTCGTTCCAATTTCATCACAATTTTTGTTATTCATTTCATCACGTAACAAAACAAATAACAAATAATGGAACATTTTTTTTTGTTTCGTGTCCATCTCTATCCCTGAGTCTTAGCTTCCACTGGCAGAGTCTGGAAGAATAAATTGCCAAAGTCTGTCAGTATTCAATATCTTGTTCTGCTTTTGAGAGCTTCCACTCCTCTTCCCAACCTACCAATTTTGGTAGGTTGTTCATTATTTAGATGTGTTTATTTTTAACCCAGCATGGGGCCACATGTTGAATCCATCTTATAACACTTTTCAAGAGTTAGTGAGAGTATGCAAATTTGGCTGCCCAAAATATAAAACTAAGGCTAAACATCAAAACATGCTTCTGCTCCAACAGGAGCTCAGAACCTGAAAGATAATAAAAAACAAATGTCACCACACTGTGGAAAAGGGTGCACATCCAAGCAATATCTAGGGGATGACCACCTTCCATGTTTTTTTAATTTGGTCCTCTCCATACTCAAGAGCAGCTGCTGTGGATGCTGCACCAATATGAAATGAGTGTGTCCCAAATTTAAAACCTCTAATGCTTTGCTGCCTTCAGGGCACCTGAGGTCACCCTAAAAAACGGAAACTTCATAAAAAATAACCCACCTACATGATGGAACAACTGCCATGCAGTTTCTCCTCTGAAGAGCATGTAAGATCTTAAAACCCATACTGGCAGTTCTGCAACTGAATGCTGCCCCAATGAAATGACCTGGCCATTTCCACCCTGATCTGTTTCTGATTTTCACACCTGAATAAGCATGGGGGACAATAAACAGCCCTGGGGAACCCCATGACACAACCACTATGGGCCAGAGCATTTATCCCCTAGCACCACCTTCTGGACCTGGACAGCCAGGTAGGAGTGGAACGGTGCCTCCCACTCCTATGATAGCCAATCTGTCCAGAAGGACACCATGGCTGATGGTGTTGAAAGCCGCTGAAGTCCAGGAGGATCAACAGGAACACACTTCTCCTGTCTCCCTGCAAAGATAATCACACAGGTGACCAAGGCACTCTGTCCCATAACCCGGCTTAAAACCTGATTGAAATGGATCTAGATAATCTGTTTCATCCAGGAGAGCCTGGGGTTTCTCAGCCATGCTCCAACACCTTGCCCAAATAAGGGATGTTTGCCACTGAGCAGTAATTAACCACCAGCCTTGGGTCCAGATTAGCCTTTTTTTGGGAATGCCTCCTTTAACAGAGCAGGGACCACTCCCTCTCTCAATGAGGAGCTGATGATCTCCAGGACCCAGGTGAGAACCCCCACCCTACAGATTCCATTATTAGCCATGATGGGCAAGGGTTGAATTGTGTAGTGGTGGCATGGGCAGACCCAAGCACCCTGTCCACATCCTTGCATCACAGCAACTGAAATTCATCCAATAAATTGTGACCTAAGCCCAGAACACTGGACACAACCATGGAATCAGTATCAATGGTGGAGCCTAACTCTCTGAGAATCTGAGCAATTTCCCCCTCAAAGTGGGCAGCAAATTCACCACAGTGAGCCACTGAGTGGTCCAGGACGTCCAACGGGTTACCCGGTTGAAATAGCTCTGCTGGTCGGTACCCTGAGGATGCAATATGACTGGAGAAATACTGCCATTTCACCAGCTGTATCCCCACAGAATAGGCCTGATAATGGGCTCTAAGCTGTGTTCAGTCAGAGTCACAGTCCTCCACCCGCACTCAAGCCATCACCCAACCCGCTTCAATGCCTGAAGCTCCTCTGTATACCATGGAGCCTTATCGGCTCTGCATTTTGGGAGAGGGTGCTTAGGTGCAATCATGTAAACCGCCTTGGCCATCTCTTTGTTCCACAAGGCGACCTAGGCTTTGACAGGAACACCAACCATATTGCCTGGAAACTCCCCCAGACCATTCAGGAATCCTTCAGGATCCATAAGTCTCTTGGGGTGGATCATAAGTCTCTGGGGGTGGTGCAGAGGGCAGCAGTGGCAGAGAATCTAAACTTTACCAGTAAATGGTCCGACCATGACAATGAGGTTAATCCCTCAACATCTGAACCACCATCCTCCTATCCCATTAAGAATACTAGATCGAGAATATGGTATTTCTCGTAAGTTGTACCAATGACATATTGAGACAGCGCCCTGGTTGTCGTGGTGGCTATGAAGTCCTGAGCTGCCCATGTCAAGGTGGCCTTGGCATGGATGTTGAAGTCTCCCAGCACCAATACATCGCCTCTGTCATCTCAGGCAGGGAGACTGTTGGTAAGCAGCAGGCTGGGTGGTACACCAACAGAATCTTCAGTCTGCTTCACAGGCCCTCAAGACTTCCTCTCAAGGGGACAGGGAACATGTAAAAGGGAGATAGAATCCTTATAGACTATCAGCACATCCCCTCCATGGCCCTCCAGGCAACCCTTGTGCTGGACCAAGTACTCAAGGGGACACATTTGAGACAGGGGAACTCCTCCTTCTTCTCCCACCTAAGTCTTAGTAATGCATGCCAAGTGAGCACCCTCATCCAGAATTATATCATGGATGAGAGTGATCTTACTTTTTGCCAACCTGGTGTTCAGCACCACCACCATGTAGCCTGATGGCTGGTACCAATTGGCTGGGGATAGAGCTAGAAGGGAGGATAGGTGTAAAGTACCTAAACTCCCTTCTCTTCTCTAGGCATAGTCCACCCCCACTACTGAATCTTCCCCTGTCCCATATAATCTCTATTGGTTGCACCCCCAAGCCCCCCCCAACCCTCCTGTTGCCCAGCCAGTTCTCCTGCCAGTTTCAGATGAAATTATTTGTTTGTTTTAGCACTGCACTTGTCCCCCCGGTCACTGAAAAGGTGAAGCCCTTTGACTTTGCCCCTCAGTGGCCACACAGGACAGCTGCATCAAAATATCCATCTAAGGAGGCCTGATCAATGGTCAGCCAAGAAGGACTGGTGGTGGGCGTTATTAAATGTGATGGAGAGCAGCAGAACCGGATTGAGTATTCTGGTGAGTTGCATTCTGCCAAGAATTTTCCTTAGCCACTTATGTAGGTCCCACAGCTTGTCTTATGGCAGCCTACTGTACTGTCTCACAGTGTCCAACTCAACCTTGAAGTATGTGAGGGTCATGCCAAGTTTCCAAATGTGCAGTTCATCTGGTCTGAGATCTTGCCCAGAATGATATGGAAGACTGGGTGCAAACCTAGATGTATTGATCATGCCAGAAAGGGAGCGACCCTTCTTTTGGTAGAGCTGTTAGAGCAGATCTGGGTTCAGTAGCAAAGCACCCTAAGATTCAAGTGGGGAAGCTTGAGTTATTTAGGCCTGAAGGGATCCATTTGTCAGATAAGGGCCTGGGAATCTTTCTGCAGAATTTTGTGAGGGTTGAGATGGAACTGATTTCCTCTGGTATTAAGACATCACACTTCCCAAATTTTGATGAACTAAAGGGCTTGAATGAGAGAGAGGGAATTGAGGGATATCACAGGTAGCAGAGCTCCTAGAGTCACAAGACTTGGGTGGGCTAAGGCTTATGGGTATCCTGAGATTCAGATAGTTGAAGATGCACTGTGCAGTGGACAGCATGATTTAGCATTAGGAATTGTGTTCCAGAGGTAAGAAGTGGCTCTGGACTCAGATAGGAGCTCACATGTTAGGCCTATCTGGATATGGCCAAGACCCTTCTTTTTAGCTTAAGCTTCCCATAGTAAATCCGCTTCCCTGTGTGTCTCTAAATGCTACTGATGGTGCAGAGAGTCTTTTTGGCCTAGGTTTTCTTTGGTACAGCAGATCTACAAGGGAAAAGGTGTTTCTACTTCCCTAGTTCTTGAACTCCCATTTTAATCTCTTTCTGATGACTTTCTTTTCTATTCTCTGTGGCTATCATTACACTTATTTATCAAACGAAACAAAACAAATAGAAATAAAGAGTATGTGTGTCCTATCTACCTGAGTGTGTGTGCGCTTGCGTGTGTGCAAATGCAGCAAGAGCAACATGTATCCTGATGCACAAATATGGTGTAAATATGGCACTGCTAAAATGTTGAAGGCAGACATTCTTCTTGAATAATGCAATCCTCATTTGCAACCATAAACCACATGGGATTGTTGATTACAGCTGGATCAATGCACTGATGCAGATTTACACGGCTAATTAAAGGTGTAAATCTCTCCTGCACAGAAGGCCATTTCAAATCTTAATACCTGCTTAATTCCACTTAAGTCCCACTTTAGACTATCACTTGTTTCCAGCCACATAAAATGTATTTTCAATTATAGTTGGCATGAGTGTTCTAGTCTTATTGGGTGAAGCAACCAAATCTTCATTTTCAAAGCAATACTCAAATCAAAAGTTTTAATGGTTTGTTTGTACAGGCACTTTTAAAAGCTATGGTTCTGAACTTGCTTTCTTTGTTTCTATGGAAGTATTTGCATAAGACATATTTTCTGGTTCAGTTAATATTCTCAGCTGGTAAAGGTTTTGAGGCTTGTAATACATTCCTTATGTTTGAGAGGAGTATTGCTGTGGTCCACCAAAATTCATACTTGATAATCTAGAAATGCTAGCTTGGTGATTCTTCTGTCCTCTTACTCTCATTGAACTCTGTGGTCTTTATGTCCATCAGCTACTCTAAGACTAGAGATGGGCACGACTTGAAATTTTTTTTTTTCGAGTTGTCGTTAGTCGGGCCGGTTCCGTTTCGGGTCGTTTCCGTTTTTCGCAAAAATTCGCAAAAAATAGTCAGTTCATTTTTCATTTTTTCGTTTTTGTTAGTACTGGTTTTTTTGGGGGGGTAGCGGGCTCCTGGAGGCACCTCTGTGGGGTGGGTGCCTCCTCTGGCTTGCTAGGAAGGGAAAGCGGGCTCCTGGAGGCACCCGTAGGTGCCTCCTATCCTCACCCACTACTAGTAGGAAGGGGAAGCAGGCTCCAAGAGACCCCTCAACATGGGGGTCTCCCCTCCTCACCTGCTGCTGCAAAATGGCATGCATAGCCATATGGATATGCATACCAGTTGCAGACTATGAGACCGGTGCACTGGTACGACCATCTGTCCAGGAGAACCATGACTGGGTTGCACCTGCTATGTCTCACAAAGAAGGGAATCGTACTTGCGTGTAGTGCAATGCAAGTAGATCTGGCTTAGGGTTAAGGTGGGTTAGTGCAAGGGCTAGGGTTAGGCTAGTGACGGGTAAGGTTACGGTGGGCTATTGGGTTGCACCTCTGGGTGCCTCTCTGACCCACTAAGAAGACAGTCTGTGACGTATGGGTAAGGAGTCAAGGATTAGGGTTAGGGTTAGGGGGCTAGGGCAGGTTTTAGGGGGCTTTTTGGCACATCCCAGAAGTCTCCATGGCCAAGTGGCCATGCGATTGGTGGGATGGCTCCAAAAATTTGCATGGTCGTCCACTCCCACATGGCTGGTCACTTGGCCAGCCCATCATTGCGCAGGTGTAAATAAAATAAAATAAAATAAAATAAATGGAGGACAGAGGAGGAGAGGAGAGACATTTTGTTGCAAGAAAAAACCCACTGCTACTGTGAAAAATCTGGCAGTTTATAAATTTTCGCATGTTTCTGTTGTGCTTGTGTGTTTTTGGACCATGATTTCAAAAACAATATTGCGTTCGCCGCCCCATTTTGGATCCCCCGCCTGCACCGCATGGCATGGCGACTCGAGTCCGGCTGCCCAGGACGGGGGGGAGGTGGGACCCCCCCTCCAGAAACCACCCCTCCGGTAGGTGCCCTGCGCCCTTAGTCAAGCAGGCATTTTTCCGCCTGCTTTTTGGCCCGGGACTGGGGGGGGGAGAGTTTAAAAGTTTTTTCCTGTGCCGTCCGTGCCGCTTGCTTGCACTTTAATTGCGGCGGCCGGCAGCGAGACTGGGCTTGTTGCTTTGCTGGCTGCGAGCCTGCAGCGAGTCCCACCAGAGCAGCCCAGGACGGAGGAGGGGGGAGCCGGGGAGCTCCAGAAACCACCCCTCTGGTAGGTGCCCTGAGGCACGGCAGGCATTTTTCCGCCTGCTTTTTGGCCGGGAACCAGGTTTTTTTAACTTTTAAAAACTTTTTTTCTGTGCCGCGTGGCATCGCGCGATCGCGCGATGCAAGTAACGAGCACAACAAATCAGACCAAAATTGTTCGTTTGTCAGTTCGAGCTCGAATTCTGGCGGAGTAATTTCCGTTACCATTTCCGTAGAGTAACGGAACCAAGTAACGGAAACGAAAACGGGAATACCGCTAAGTCGTGCCCATCTCTATCTAAGACTCATCCTTTACTTAGCATGTAAAGGAATGTCCAGGAAACTGGGGAAGTTCTTCTGTCTCTATTCATCCCATGCAAATATATGTTGAGAGGCACCCCTTTCCACAAATGGGACTAGACTCTCTCACTTCCCAAATGTCTCCTTGGGTGGCCTCCCATTTCAAATGTGAAAGTTGAGCAGAGTAGGAAAAATCACATGGTCCTGTTTTGAAAAACAGAAAAAAAAATTGACCAATGAATAGAACAGGGTAGCTTAGGATCTTCCTGTTACCTCCACTGTCCAAAATGAAATACCTGGAGAATTTCACCTATACTTGCTTGAGTACTCAGTGAAGAACCTAAGAAGAGTAGGGTATGATCCCCCATGCTATCTCTCATCCAAGGCTGCAGATAAAAGAAGAGTTATTTTCCCACTCTATGCTATATATTGTGAGGAAAT
>JAHTLZ010000030.1:9609178-9640917 GCA_023846285.1 Phrynocephalus versicolor | reverse complement strand
GATAGATAGATAGATAGATAGATAGATAGATAGATAGATAGATAGATGTGGACTTTTTCTGTTACTAAGTAGGTTGCTCTACACTTCTTCCTTTATTCTAGCTACTTGGAGTTTATTCCAGATAGTAGATCCAAGATAATTATAGGAATTGAATCCATGGGACTTGCTAAGTCAACAGTTAAGGAGGCCCCAACAGGTCCATTCTAGGTGGGAGTATTAGTCTTAGATCTTGCAGTTGAGTTTCATAGCCAGTATAACTGCATCATTTCTCCTTAGAGAATCAATCCTGAGCTGCTAACAGACGTTTCATTTTCTTTTGCAGATTGAGGATGAATCTATCATTTTTTTAGCATTTTGAGTTTTCTCCATTCCATAGTTATAGAATAAAGGCTTCAGTGACTTGCAAATGTACAAGATAAAGAATCTCCAAGACAATAGCTCTATTCCACTCTTTCAATTAGTACATCAATTAAAGTTGTCATTTTGGTCCAGTTGACAATTATGAAATTATTTTCCTGGCTCACAGGTCAGTAATTCTGGCTTGCAAGTAAATTAATGGACTCATGGTAGACTTTGCTCTGATATTAAAATATCTTGGTGAGAACTAAACACTTATTTTCTGGCAAAAGAAAAAAACAAAAAACCAGCCCATTCCTACAGTACAGGGCTGACAAGATTAGTATGGGTAAATTCCAGGGGATCAGCATTCTGATAGAAGTAGATAGATCCAGAAGATTATTGTGGAAAGACCAAGATTTAGTACCACCAAAAGCTTCTGTTTCCAAAATAACCAGACTGCTGTAAAAATTTAATTTAATTTATTCAATATATTGTAAAAAATCAAATAAGAAAATAACATTTAAAGTAGTTTTAAAACTTAGTGTAGAAAGTTTGAAGCAACAAAAATTGCGAGACCAACATTTACTCCAAAAGATTTCAGACTAGGCAATTCTATAGCAGTTTCCAAAGTAAATAAATAAAAATAAAAAACTATCCTATAATTTACAATCCAGTGGTAATGTAATATAATTCCAGAGAATATGCACAGCACAGACTAAGTAGCAAGACAGCAAACAAGCATAACTATCTCCTCAGAGAGGCTAAGCCATAGAAACTAAAAATTCTATGTCATTTTTATACCCACCACCTGCTTTTACAGATCTTTTTAGGGATTCCTCTAATCAGATTCTTAATTACTCTAAATCTTTCCTCAAAGTAGCTACACCCACCTTTCTCTTCCCTGCTTCCTTCTGTTAGTGAAACTAGTTTTCAACATAATTAATTTACCAGGTGAAAATGATTTATGACCTTGGACACATTTCTCCCCACCAGATAACACCCAGCTGTAAATTGTCTCTCTAATTAGTGGGCAGTCTCTTTTCCTGCACTTTTCTCTGGCAACAGACAACATGTCTAAATTTTACAGGGCAAAAGAAACCTATTAACCTCTCTTTTATCAAACTCTCAACAAGGACCATACTCATATATTATATGACAGGGCTGTTCAACTTTGAACAGGCCAAAATCTACTTTTTCTGGCCCAAAGTGCCTGAAGGTTACTACACTAAAACCTCTACTTATGAATTGTATCAATTCAGAGCACATGCATATAAGTAAAAACTTTTGTAAGTAGAGCAGCGGTTTCCCATAGGAATGCATTGAAAGCCTATTAATCTGTTTTGGAGGGAGCAGATTTCAATGCACCATGGCCCTTGAACTGTCCCACTCGGCTGAGACAGTGGGCTGGCAGACCCAGAACTTTGCTGGGGCAGTCGTGGTCCTTGGGATGGGGAAGGGAGGGGTGGAGAACTTATCCCCTCACTTTTTTTTATTGATGGTCAGCGGGCTACTTTATAACCCTTCACGGGCTACCAGTAGCCCACGGTCTACCTGTTGGGCAGGCCTGTTATATGAAAACATCAGATTTGCAATCAAATCTATGCACAACAAATTCCAGAGGACAGTATCAAAACATGACTAAGGATATATGAGTACAAATCAAATCTATGCTTAACCATAGAGACTCCTGGAGATGTTGCAACAATAAACCATCCCATGAATATCTCACATATCTTGTCTGGAAGTTGAGTCATGGCAATTGGACTTTGTTTATTGAGAGATTGAAACATTTTACTGTTCATCCAAACAGCTTCATCAGTCTGAGGAAAGCAAGTTGTGAGTCCTCCATTTTATAGTTCACTATGTCACCCTGGTCTGCTTGTTAGGTGGCTCAATAGGCCATTCGGTGAGCAATGGACTAAGGTGCTGAAACCCATAAACTATGAGTCATTAGCTATGGCCTTGGTGGTGGAGATCATGTTCAACTTGGTGGACCACAAATTGAACATGAGTCAGCAGTGTGATGCGGCAGCCAGGAAAGCCAATTCGATTCTTGGTTGTATCAACAGAAGCATAGTGTCTAGATCAAGGGAAGTGATAGTACCACTCTATTCTGCTCTTGTCAGACCCCACCTGGAGTACTGTGTCCAGTTCTGTGCGCCTCAATTTAAAAAGGATGTTGACAACCTCGAGCGGGTGCAGAGGAGGGCTACCAGGATGGTTGAGGGTCTGGAGGAAATGTCTTATGAGGAACGGCTTAGGGAACTGGGAATGTTTAGCCTCTCTAAAAGAAGACTGAGAGGGGATATGATAGCTATGTTTAAATATTTGAAAGGATGTCATATTGAAGAGGGAACAGGTTTGTTTTCCATGGCTTCAGAGACTAGGACACGGGGCAATGGTTTCAAACTACAGGAAAAGAGATTCCATTTGAACATTAGGAAGAACTTCATGACAGTTAGAGCTATTCGGCAGTGGAATATGCTGCCACGGAGGGTGGTGGAGTCTCCCTCTTTGGAGGTTTTTAAGCAGAGGCTGGATGGCCGTCTGTCAGAAATATTGTGATGGGGGTTCCTGCATGGCAGGGGGTTGGACTAGATGGCCCTTGAGGTCTCTTCCAACTCTATGATTCTATGATTCTATGTGAACTATTTTTCATCTGTCTGGGGATTGTTGAAATCAGTGCCTGTTAATTAGCCAATAGAATGTGCCTGAGCCCCCCACCTTTTTTGGCCTATTGAACCACCTCATGAGCCTATTCAGGCCATTGTTCTTCCAGGGCAACATGAGGTCAAAGTGAACTATAAAATGCAGGACTCGCAACTAGCTTTTCTCAGGCTGATTAGGAGTGAAACCTTTCAATCTCTTAAGAAAAGAAGTCCAGTTGCCACGACTCAACTTCTAGATAAACTCACACAGATGACTATCTTCCAAGACTCACATACCTTGGAAACTATTACAGCCACCATTAAAGTGCAAGGAGCTTAATTTGCATAACAGTAACAGGAGCAATTTGCATAACAGTAACAGGAGGTAAATTTTGGATTATGAGGATCAATCCTGCAGGTTGAGCCCAAATGGTTATCATGTCCAACATTGTGTTTCTAAGATGCCAGAGATTCCTACAATGTGGCATATGAGCAAAACCCCTGACTCTGTAGAAATCCAGAATCTGATATTCATAGTCATATTGCCACTAACATTAACAGCAGTAGAACATCACCCTCTACGCCTTGTCTATAGCCACACAAGTGGCAACCACCATCACATGGTAGGATATTCTATCTTATGGGGTGCAAGAAAGATCTCTTTTTCTGTCCTCTCTCCAATTCTAGAGCTTCAGGAGTTCACTCTGTTATTCAGTAAGAAACCAAGAGTAACCTCTCTGCGTGTCCCTTCTTAATAAATATTAATTACTATATCTCTGCATTACTCATTTCTCATGATTTAGAGCACTCCAGAATTAAGAGCATGGCAACAGCTGCACAATCCTTTTGACTACCATACCAGTCCCTGTTTTGTAAATGAATTAAAGGCTGTTAGTCTGGTGAATAGCTTTAGAATATCTGCTAAACAGACATTCACAGAGCATTTTGAAACCACAGGTCGCTTTGTTCAACTGCCGGAAGGTAATACATTAAATTAGTTTGCATTGATTATTACCTTCAAAATATTTAGTACTCTCCCCATTCTTTGTATACTAATTTACAAAGAAGTGCCATCCAGAGTGTCTAGGGGAGGCAGTATCTTTCGAAAATAATACAAAGTACAAATAAACAAATAAACATGCACATATTTTTTTAAAAAATAAGACATCCATCAATTAAGAAGCACTCACTTTAACATTATAATATTTCTAGAATTACTAACATTGTGCAAATTAGAACAAGGGCTTTTTAAAAGTAATAACCTCATTACTCTTTCCATAGACTCTGTCTCCTATTATGTTTTCATTTGAGCAGAATTTAAAAGCATAAAGGTCCAGCCCCTCCGGAGGAAGCTGAAGTGAAGGAGCTGCTTTGCCCTCCCAGGCGAGATGACGCGAGACTCTGAACAGGAGTTCCCTCACCCGGGAGGGGAGGGAAGAGGTGGCTCATATAAAAGCAGGGCTGCACTAGGGACCTGCCGTCCCTGCTGGGAAGTGTCCCCTGCCCACCCACCACATTTAATAGTATCAGTGTGAGTTCATCTGGTTGCCTACGGGTCTGGATAGGAATTTTAGACCCGCCCTCAAATTGGCTGAGAGACAGCGGGGATTTTTCACCTGTCCCACACTGATGCTTGGTAAGGTGGCTCTGTAGGCAGGAGAACCATCGGTCACAGTGGCAGGGTAGTGGGGAAGTTTAGAGCTCGTTGAGTCAGGGTTTAAAGGATCCGGTTCTACTGCATCCTCCCTCATGACACTGTGGTTCATGAGATTACAGTGTCATGAGGAAGGATGCATTGGGATGCCTCCCTGGGAAAATTTGTGACCAATTGATGGGCTTGTGGTCCTGGAGAGGGGATTGTACAGATTGTTACCGGCCTTGGATGTGAGGTGTTATGGACCGCACACCCAGGGGGTATTGACTCGCCCAAAAGCTAGCTAGCTGGAGGGGTCCTGGGAGACCCCATGGGTCCAGTTTACAATCCACACTACATCATGCCCCTCTCAGAGTTAAGTTACTAACATGTTGATTAAAATTAATAAAGTGTGGCCCAAGTTTTATTCCCAAGCTTGTTGTCTCGTGTCTTCATTTTGCCATGGGAAGTGTATGATCAGCAGGCTAATATATTTCCATTGACAAACTTTAGTACTTGAAACTGCTGAAACGATGCTAATTGTACGAATTTAAGACAGAGGTCTCCAGTAATCCCTGAGATAGATGAAATTTCTTCTGCTGCCTGTGTTCTGGATCTAAGATCAGTGTGTTGAAAAAGGTAGGAGAAAGACTGTGTCATTAACAGTGCTTAAGATTTGTAGATTCACATTTAGATCTATGAGCTGCCACATTAAAAAGGAAGGAAGGAACGATTTGGTGCCAAAAGCTGGTCACAAATGAGAAGGAACTTGGAATACTTAGATAATTACAATTATGTTTCCACCACATTAGCAATAAACTTGGGTAGCCTCCTAAAACAATATAGAACTCATCATACAATCAGATTAAAAGTTGCCTCACAGTTCCAAACACCTCATGGGTTTAAACTCAGTTCGATCCCCTGATCCAACTTCTTCTGACTTCTTTAAATAACCACAGCGCATCAACAGTGAACCTTCTACTTTGAGTGAACCTCCTAGTACTCCAAGCTTCTAATGCAGTCTAGATTCTTGGAATCATTGCTCTTGGCTTCTCAGACATGCCCAGACCTGCTCACTATGTTAAGATATGCATCCAAGAAGAGGATTAGCAATTACCCCATTAAAAAATAACACCTCATAAAAAGAGGGAGATAAATATTTATTTGCAGTTAATTCTCTAACCTCCATCAGTACATCAGGTCAGAAAGTCTGAAGCCCTGTTTATGTACCATGTTCAGCATTTGGTCATTTAGAACCGAGTTTTAGTTTTTTTTAAATCTTTCATGGGAGAGTGTTTTATTTTGCACTTTTGAGGTAACAGGCACTCAACCAAGAGACAATCCACACACACAGCAGATATCCCTTTCAAAGACCTGCAGCCCTGAGCTATGAGATTCCCTACCCTTGCCTACCACTGCATTAGACATGGGCATGACTCAGAGAAATTGTTGTTTCCGTTTTTGGTTTTCGTTTCTGTTATGTAACGGAAACAGTAACGATAATTACGCCGCTCCAGCTCGAACCCGACCCGAAAAAAAAATTGGGTCGGGTTTTTCGTTGTCATTAATGGCATCACGGTGATCGCGCAATGCCATTGCCAAGCAGCACAGAAAAAAAGCTTTAAAAAGTAAACAAAAAACCCCGACTCCCGGCCAAAAAAGCAGGCGAAAATATGCCTGCCTGAGGACACCTACCTGAGGGGTGGTTTCTGGGGGGGGGTCCCCGGCTTTCCCCCATCTCCTGTCCTGGGCTGCTTGCACCAGGCTGGGGGGGGGTCATCCTCGTTGTCTCCATGCCATGTGGTGGTGGGGAATCCAAAATGGCGACCGCAATATTTATTTTTAAATCGTGGTCCAAAAACCCACCAAAACACAACAGAAACATGTGAAAATTAGGTATTTTAAATGCCTGATTTTTTATAGTAGCAGCAGTGGGTTTTTTATAGCAGTAAAAGGTCACACTGATTTTATTTTATTTTATTTTATTTTTTATTTTTTTAGACCTGCCCGTGTGGTCTGGGCATGGGATGGGACCATGCAAATTTTTTGAACCATTCCACCAATGGCATGGCCAGGTTTTGACTGAGACTTCTGGATGTGCCAGAGGGCATAAAAAGCCGAGGCACCTTCCAGAAGTCGCAGTCTGCTCTTGGATGTGGTTGAGGGTGGAGGAGGGCTGTGTGGCTGGCTGCTGCTGCTATTCGAATTTGGAGGGAGGCTGGAGGCTTTAGATTTAAGTTAGGTAGGCAGGGAGGGAATTGAATTTAGAAAATAATTCCTTTGATTCCCTGCAGCTTTGTCTGCTGCAGGGAATAGCAGTAGACAGCAGTTTATTCCTTTTTCCCCCCCTCTGGCAGTTTGTGAGGATTTTTTTTCTTATTGGGTAAAGGGGGAGGTTCGACTGGGAGGGGGAGGTGTGGATTTATTTTGAAAATATATTATATACTACCATTTATTTTCTATTTTCCCAAATTCAATTTGCGTGCACACACACACACATTTGGGGTGCAAGCCAAGAACAGAACCTCTATCTTAAGTGATATCCTAACTGCCCACTCGCCCGCCCGCCAGCGCCACCACCCACCTGCTGCCCGCGCCACCGCCCACCCACTCGCCCGCCCGTGGCCGCCAGCCACCCACTTGCCCACCTGCGCCTCCCCCCTGCCGCTGTCGCCGCCTGCCCATGGCCCCCTGCCACTGCCGCCCACTCGCACCTCCCCCCCGCCGCCCGCCACCCACCCTGCCCAGGGTGCAAAAACACTTAGTGCCGGCTCTGATTGCGGGACGCCCCTATGCTCTTTGTGCTTAATCGCATTGGAAATGACAAATGACAAATGACAAACGAAATGACAATTTTTTGAAAAATTTCACGACAAACGGAAACGACCCAAAACGGACCCATTCCGACAAACGGAAACTCAAAACGTCATTTTTTCTGGTTGTGCCCATGTCTACACTGCATGTATCAAGCACAGGGCAACTTATCCTCCCTTCATCCACAGATTACTGTATCTGAAAATAGTTGCTGCGTCTTCTGCAGTTTAAAGATTACTGAGAGGCCATCTCTGAGGGATGAAGTTTCATTCCCCTCCCCTCAGGGTTTAGTAAAACAGTAAGACTAGGAAAATAAAAAATGGGGGGAGGGAGATGAAGAGAGGATTTAATTTAATTGTAAGTGTGGTAAAGGTGATACTGGTTTTAATGTAAAAGATATATTTATAATAATGGTTATTCAAGTGAGTTATGCTATTTTCAGGGCTAGAAGAGAAAAATTTAAGATATAACAATGGTTTTAAAAACTTAAGTTGACATATGGGAATGTAAAAGGCCTTGGCTCTGTTACAAAAAGAAAAAGAAAATCAAAGTGTTCTGCTTATACACTGCCCCATACCACTTCAAGTAGTCTCTGGGTGGTTTACAGTTTTTTTTTAAATTACAGTATGCAGGCTACACATTGCCCCCCAGTGCAAGCTGGGTACTCATTTTACCGACCTCGGAAGGATGGAAGGCTCAGTGAACCTTGAGCTTGCTACCTGGGATTGAACCCCAGGTTGTGAGCACAATTTTATCTGTAGTACAGGCATTTAACCACCGCACCAAGAGGCTCTTACAAAAAGAAGCAAAATTCAGGAAAGGCTGTTATTGTGTTTCTGCAAGAAATCCATTAAATGAAAGAGAGTGTAAATGAACTAAGATGTAACTGGACTGATTTTGATTAAAATTATATGGCATATCCAAGTCCAGGGGACTTGGATATGCCATATAAAACCAATTAGAGACATTAAAGAAAGGATTTGTAGTAATGGTCTGGGATTTTAATATGGTTATGAATGGAGATGGGCACGAATCAAAAAATGGTGTTTCGGTTTTCGTTTGTCATTGAGAGGTCCGTTTCATTTCGTTTACTTTTTTGTAATTTTTTTTGGAAAAATTCATTTTTGTTTTTTGTTTCTTTGGTTTTCTTTTCTACCCGCTTTTTGCATGATTTTTAAAGCATTTCTGTGTGGGGGCGTCCCCCAACACCCCAGACCAGAGGGAAAACACTAAAAAAAATGATGCTGGCAGAGATATAGTATAGACTAGGTACGCAGGGAGGCTGCAAAGGCAGCGGCGGGTGTTGCCCAGGGTGCAAGGCAGCCGCAGAGTGACTGCACTGCGGGGCAGGGGTGGGTACTCACCGAGAGGTACACACACATGCACACAGGGAGGCTGCAGGACTGAAGCTAGAGTCGCAGAGACAGCAATCCCACCCTAACTCCCACTGGGGACTGCAAGGAGGACGGGGGGTGCCAGAGTTTTTTATGCCCTCTGTGGCTGCCAGACCTGCCCAGTCTACAACCTGGGCATGCTATTGGTTGAAGTTGTCCAAGAATTTACATGATCCCATCACATGGCTTGCCTCCATGTTGTGGCTGGAGTGGTGACATCCATTTTGTCATCCTTAAAGGGAAAAGAAAAATACATTGCAATGGGAGAAGACAAAAACAAACATTTTAAGGACCCCAACCCCCTGGTAGGTAATAATTTCAAATAATTATTGCATTATCGCTGCATTTTTATGGATGTCCAGTGCGTTTTAATACCCAAGAAATCAATAGTAGGCATCTGGGAGCCATTTTGGGTTGATGTCCCCTAACTCTCCTTAAAGGAAAAAAAATACAGTGATCTGAGCAAAGACAAAAATGCACGTTTTAAGGACCCCAATCTCCCCTGGTAGGAATTATCAGACAGTATAAATAATTATTGCTGCATTTTTATGGATGTCCAGGGTGTTTTTTTAACATTTAAAACAGCTCATTTCATTGTGTGTCGCCATTAACGAAAACAAAACATAATGAACACAATTTTCGTGGTTCTGTTCATTTCGTTCCATTTTCATCACAATTTTTGTTTGTCATTTTGTTAAGTAACAACATGAATAACGAATAATGGAAACGAAAAAATGTTCATTTCGTGCCCATATCTAGTTATGAATTTAAAAAGATGATAAATTACACCACTAAAAAGGAGAAAGTAAGAATAGATAAACAATATTGGAAAATTAATGGAAAAGACAGATTTGTGAAAGGAAATTAAAGGAAATTTACATATAATTCAGCAGAGCATAACACATACTTGAAAACAGATTACATATTTGTATCTAAAGATGCTTTGCCCAAAATAAATAATATAGAGAAATTATGACAGATAGAACTAATACAGATATCACACCAAGGAAGGGTCAATGTAAATATAATGGTTAAGTGTGAATACAAATAAGCTAAAAGATGGAAGTTGGATACCAGTTTATTTAGATATAAATATATAATAGACAAGATCCAAAAATATCTTGGAAAAATATGGGAGATAACATGGAGCCCCGTGGCACAGTGGTTAAATGCCTGTACTGCAGGTAAAACTGTGCTCACGACCAGGGGTTCAATCCCAGGTAGCAGGCTCATGGTTGACTCAGCCTTCCATCTTTCCGAGGTCGGTAAAATGAGTACCCAGTTTGCTGGGGGGGGGGTGCTGAGGTGCAATGTGTACCCTGCATTACTGTAATTAAAACTGTAAACTGCCCAGAGACTACTTGAAGTGGTATGGGGCGGTATATAAGCAGAACTCTTTGCTATCTCCAATATACAGTTAACTGAATTTTGATCTGTTCAAGATAAATATGTTGAAACATATCAAATATTGAAACTCTGGTGGTTTGACAAAATAACTTTATGGTGCTACCTAAAATAAATCTTCTATTCTGGATGCTATCCTTTAAAATTAATGAAAATGGTATATTTATTTTTTGCAAACTATGATTAATGAGTTCTGCAACAGAAATAAGAGACCATGGATAAATAAAAATAAAAGTGGTACATATTGAAAAAAGAGGGAGGCTTTGTGCTACCTAAAACAGACTACAGCTCCCAGAAGCATCCAGTTAGCTTATGTGAGGAATAATGCAGTCAGAAATCAGTTTTCCAAGCTCTGCTTGTGAGCTACCAAAGCAAAAATAGTCCAATTACATTACCTGTGGTGGCTGGCCCATTGAAAGACCTCAAGCAAGTTTCAAGTGGTACATGAAAAATTTTTGTCAAGAGAATGGTGTGCTTTGAAAAGGGTATGCACTTTTCCTTTTTGTCTGTGAGGATTATCAGTCATCTAGGTGACTTTATCTGAAAGCTGAGTCATGACAACAGGACTTATTTTCTGGTTATCTCAGGCAATAAATGTTAAATGCCATGAAATGGAACAGCATTTTTTTCCTAATTAATTTTGTTATTCTTAAATTGCAATTATTCTAACTACTACTAGAATTGAAGTGAGGCCACTTGGGAAAATATTATTCAGTTTAGTCCTAGAGATGGAAATAAGCATTTGCTTCTTCACACAAACTGATTTGTTTGGATATGTATGCCATACATTAGTGATGGCGAACCTATGGCACGGGTGCCAAAGGTGGCACTTGGAGCCCTTTCTGTGGGCTCCCAACATCACCCCTTCATAGCCACCTGTATACAGGTTAAATTACTGTATTGGCATTTTGCAAAAAAAAAAAAAAATTAGTGGGTTTTGAATTGCAGTTTGGGCACTCGGTCTCTAAAAGTTTCGCCATCACTGCTATACATCTTGATGGGAAGGGGAATGTCCATTTGTTAATTTACTTCAAGCAGCAAAATGACCCACCATTGATCTTTTCTGGAAGCCAGAATCAGTATTACTTTGTTTGCCTCCATTTTACAAAGTGAGGTCATACTTCCTTGGTGGGAGGGAGAAAGGAGAGAAGCTTCCCAGATTATGAACAAAATGATGACAAACATCTGTTCTTATAAGGCTGTGTCTGTCTCAGTTCTTCCTGCAAAGTTTTTGAGGTGCTCTTTCAATGTCAACCCCCCCCCCAAGCTTAAATTCTCATCTCTTCCTTACGACTGTCAGGTTGTCAGGCATGGTAATGATTTATATTGGTGAGTCAGGTAACTGACAAGAGTCAACCAAATGCATAAAATATCCTTTTAAATCCAAAATCAGCTACATTAAGCATGGCCTTGTGTAATATGCAAGGGTTGCTTAATACCTAGGGGTATTATTGATTTTCCATCCTGCTGGTAAGTCAATTCAGAAGCAGGAGAAGTGTTTTTATTGTCACTACTGTAAGCCTACCCAAATATGTCCTTACTGTTATCTCTGTCTTTCTAATTATTTGTTTCAGTTAGCATTAGTGAAGAAGAGACAAATATTGCATTAGCAGCAGGCTAAACATATTGCCTTTATACTGTAAGGGGATCTCCTTGGTTGCAAATATACTCATCTCAGAGAAGAAGAAAAAGAAAGAAAAAATATACTTTTCGTAGATAACTATAGAAAAAGATTCCATTTAGGGAAATCTATAGAATTTCCATTTTATGATTGGAATAAAACTGTATCATTTATATGACTGTTACCCCTAACCTAATAAGTAGTGGAACACAGGAAACTTATGCAGTTGAGCCTTTTCCCAGAACTTAGGTAAAAGTGCTGGTCACTTACCAGAAACACAGAAGTCAAATTAGAAATTAGGGAATTTGTCTGTCCTTGTGTTGGAACTCTGTCCCTGTTGTCTGCAAATAAGTGGGACCAGACAATTGGAACATGCTGTTATGTCTTGCTGTAGAATTTTCCACATTTTATAAGTTTCTCTAAAAGAGTATTTAAAATGTTAGGTGCCCCCTATTAATGGAAACATGTGGAACCCCTCCTTCTCCATGCATCTATGCTTTAAGAAAGGCGTTTTCCTCACCCTCTGAATCTATGTCGGCTGTGATAATTTGTCCCCAGATGATAGGGAACACCAATCTGATTGATGATCATTCTTTCACTTTTCCCTTTACTACACAGTCGTATCCCAGACAGGATTGTAGGAAGCAACTTTAAAAGCAAAGCCCTTCTTCCTATGGTCAATTGAGTGGTTGTTGAAGAAGGGGTTGGCCATGGATGTCTAATCTATCCCCTTTCTCCTCTCCACACTCTTTATTCAATGGATGAAGCGAGGTACCCCAATTCAGTCATGCTGCAGGTAGCCCCTCCCCTATGGGCAGTGTGATAACCCCACCCCTCTATCCTCATTCACTTGCAATAATGTAACTGTCTGAAGAGGAATGGGCTGCTTTACCATGTAGGCTCTTCACAGGAGCCAGTCCATTCTCAAATTGAAGTTCCGGCTTATACAACAGCTGCTTCAAACAATTCTGTTTGTATGTTCAACCCAACAAATTGGGAGGGTGGTAATATCCCCCTTGCATTATGAGAGCCACACACTTTCCTAATGGATGCATAATATAAGTTAGCAATTGTTTTTATAGTGCATCATGAAGATACTTTCAAATGACTGCTCTTCTTAAAACAATTATATGTTCATTAGAGGTAGGCACGAAGCAGAAAAACAATGGTTTGGTTCGTTCTGTTTCAGGCTCACCTTCAGTTCGGTTTGGTTCGGGTTAGTAGGAATTTTTAAAACAAAAATTCATCCGAACCTGAACCAAATCAAACCGGTTCGGCTTACTTACCATGATGGTGATGGTGGCGATCCCAACAGTGGCGGCAGCGGCCTGGAAGGCCCTGGCAGTGGCCGTGCTGGATGGCGGGAGGCCTCACCGGGCAGCAGGAGGCCTCACCACTGCCTCTGGAGCTCAGTCCACGGCCAGGGCGGGTGGCAGTGGACCATGCTGCTATCGTCTCTGGAGGCCCATCAACGGCCGCGCCAGGCAGTGGGAGGCCTCGCCACTGCCTCTGGAGCCCTAACTGCAGTTGTGCTGGGCAGCAGTGGACTGCACAGCCACCACCTCCAGAGGCCCAGCAGCGGCCACACCGGGCAGTGGTAGGCCTCATCGCTGCCTCTGGAGCCCCAGCCATGGCCACTCTGGGTGGTGGTGGACTGCCCTGCCACACCACCAGAGGCCCAGACAGGGAGTCCCTGACACCGGGAGCTTTTCAGTGCCTCTAGAGGCACTAGCTTCCCTGTGCCTGTTTCTTTTTTCCAGCTCTGATCACCCAGCCATGGGCTGGAACGGCACTTTTTAAAAGTTATTTACTTATTTATTGCATTTTACAATGCGGACCATATGGCTCCCAGGCTGGGTCGGCACTTTTAGAAAAATTCCAGCACTGACCATGCAGCCCCCAGGGCCGGGTTGGTGCTTGCTTATTTATTTATTTATTTATTTATTTACATTTTACAATGTTGACCATGCAGCTCCGGGGCTGCTGGAGCTGTTTTTTCCCCCACAGCTGAGAGGTGCTTGCTTCCCCGTTCCTCATTTAAAAAATATATATATATATATTTAATTTTGGCAGGCCAGACCAAAGGTTTTTATTCATTTATTTTTATTTCTATATTTTTAAGTACCGGCCAGGGCTGACACACACACACACACACACACACAAAACATTTTACAATGCCGAGCCTGATCACGGCTCGGCATCTGTCTCCTTCATCAGCCCTTTTTAATTTTTTTAATTTTTGTTTAAGCCCCAATGTTGGGGCTGGTTTTTTTCCCCCACAGCTCAGAGATGCTTGCTTCCCTGTGCCAAAGAGAACATCGGACTCAAGGTAAGTTCCATTCAACAATGAAAAACTAAAAGAACGAAAAAGAAATTTCTGTTTCATTTTGTTTCATTTTTCTTTGATGGGTTGGTTCATTATTCATTTCATTAGCTAATTAAATGAATAAGGAATAACAAAACAAATTAAAAATTCCCCATCTCTAATGTTCATTGCTTTTTCTAAAATTGTAAATTACTGGTTGAAATCCTGTTGCACCATTACGCAAAGGGCATAATTTGAGGAACAAATTGCCTCAAGTTAAAATATGTCAGTGTATCTTATCTGTTGCACGCTATGTCATGTGATTTGGAGCACATCAGATAATGTCTACAGCTTTCATGTAACTGCATAACAGGATTCTACCCACTTTTATTTATATGCATATTTTAATAAATTTCCATGTGATTTTGAAGCAATTTGTACAACATACACAAATAAATAAATTCATTAGCATATACTGGACATAAATAATGGTGGCAAGGTCCAGCCCTTCAAACAGAGTGAGCTGGACTCAGACCAAATAGGTGATAGATCCCTGAAACAGGCCAGCTGATTTATTCATAGTCACTTCAAACAAGGGATCTGTCCATAAACAGAGCTAGCAGACCCCACCACCAAGTGGGATCAATGCTTGGAAAAAGAACATACTGAACATAAATAATAAAGCTTCTTCTGCATTCGAAACAATTACAAGTTCCATGGCATCTTTCAGACTGAGTTTCACTGAGCATACGTTTTCAAGGATTGTAACTCATTTGTGTATATGAAGATGTGGGTTAGGTACTGTAAAATATTTAGTTATTTTGTCAGCAGTTAAACAAGTATATGACTTGTAATTTTGGATAGTCCATACAAGAGCAGCAATTATTACAGCTTTAAATTATCCACATTTAAACATGCATAAAGTAATATTGCAAATGCTCAAATCCTCTCCAAGACCAGTCAACAACAAAACCTCAGCCTCTTGCAGCAAGACCCTTGTTTTTTTAGGTGTGCGAGGATAAACTGGGTTACAATTTACATCCCTAAGCAGATGGTGGGGTACGCACAAATGACTCCCAGAAGTCTTCTTGATGATGAAAGAATAGAACTGCACTTGCTGCTGGTGAAAAAGGTGTGTGCAAAATATTTCTGTCTCCTTCATCCGACTAATGGAACTTCACCTTGAAGCTATAGAGAAGCAACAGGACCCAGTTAATGATGTGGTTAATTTTAAACTGTACAGCAGATTTGAATGGTGCCATCAGTGAGTGCACTACAAACTAATGTCCCACGTAAATTACAGTGTCTCGGGTCTGAAACTGTTTTTATGGGGTAGGAGGGCTATAATAGAGAATTACCTTTCCAAGTGTGTTCCTTACTTTTATATTTAAAAATGATTGCTCATATTTGCTTGATTCCCTTCCCTCTCACCAACGAGAAAATATACTAAAATAAGGAATTTATTTCTAAGCCTATATTGTAGTTCCTGCAGAGAGGAAGATATGCCATCTGGTAATATCAACAGGGCTCAGCATGAATGAACAATAACAGACAAGTAAATGTAAACAGGCATGGCATAGCATTTTGCTTTCCTGGACATTTATAATAAATAGATTCGTAATGATCTGGAACCTTTTGCTTAGGTTGGTATTTTGTAGTTGTTCCACAGAGGCTGCCACTTTGGGGAATATGACTCATTTATCTAATAGACTGGAAAGAAACCTCACCAGACTAAATGGAAATTTCAGCTTGGAAAGTTTCTTATCAGATAGTCCATCCCAGTGTGAAAATATATATGAGACAGAAGCGAAATAGGAGTAATGATTTTGCGGATTTAGGCAAGATATTTTTTAAAAAGAGATGAACTACCTGATTATCTGATTATTCAAAAGTGTCTTCTCTCCAACCCTTTTCAAGGAAGGATTAAGCATTAAGCATTTTTACCCAAGATCATACATCTGTGAATGTGATTAGAGACGGGCATGAAACAAGTTCTTTATTTTGTTTCTTGTTTTTCATTTCATTACAGAACAAAATGAAAAACGAAATGACCTTTCCAAAAAAAAAAAAAAAAGAAATGAAACAAAACCGAAATTTTTGTTCCATTCCATTTCATTTTCGGGGTTTTTTTTTTTTTTGACAAGTGCTGTTCTTGGAGTTTGTCAAAATAAATAATAATAAAATAATAATAATGTGCCAACTGGCCAGGCCCAGTGATTTTGGATTTTTAAGTCCAATCGACCCGCACTACAGCTGATTGGCACTTTTTAAAAAAGCACCAAATGGCTGGGCCCATGCATGGGCTGGTCACTGCGGGTTTAAAGATAAGGTGTGGACCAGCCTGCCCTACAGCTGGCTGGCACAAGTTTTTGGTTTTTTTAAAAAGTGCTGACCGGATCGCAATACAGCTGGAGAGTGTGAGGTTTTTTTTTAAGTGCTGACCAGCTGGGCCTGCGTATGGGCTGGTTGGCATGAGTTCGTTTTTTAAAAGGCGCTGACCAGCCTGCAGTACAGCTGGTCAGTCAATTTTTTAAAGTGCCAACTGGCCTGCACTATAGCTGGTCAGTGCAATTTTTTTTAAAAGTACCAAACAGGCTGCACTATAGCTGGTCAATGCAAGTTTTTATAAAAAAATTTTTATTAAATTTATAAATTTATAAAAAAATTTTATAAAAAAAATTCTGACTGGCCCACACTATGGCTGGTCAGTGTTAGTTTTTTAAAAAATAGTACCGACTGGCTGGGCCAACCATTTAAAATAAACAAATAAATAAAAATGAAACAAAATGAAAAATGAAACTTTTTTTAAAAAAAAATCATTTCATACCTAATGAAACAAAAAAAGTGAAACGAAATGACATTTTGGTGTTTTGTGCACATCTCTAAATGTGATCACAGCCCAGACTCACAACTGAGTGTTAATTGCTTCAAATGTAACATCCCAGCAGAGTCAGTTTACTTTACACATGTTTGTTCCCTGAGCACCTGCTCTGTAAGGCTTCAAGCAGGGATACATTTGTGGCAAGCTGGAGAAATGGCAGGGCATATGACAATGTCAATAGGCAACTACACACATTCTTGTTCTGGTAAGGGCTAAGGCCTAAAGTATTTAAGGCACTTTCTCCCTCTATAGATTTCAGGTGCATATGCTCCTATCCTTATTTCTCTGCAGAATTAAATACCTGGGTGGGCAAGCCAGATAGATTTCTTTTCCTTCTAATCTGCCTTCCATTTCACTCAATTGACAGTTCCCCCCACCCACCCACTGACTCCACCGTGATAGAAAGGAGAAAGGGTTGCAATGAAGTTGTGGACTGGTTAATTAGGGTGCTTTGGTTGCAGCTGAAAAAAAGTCATCATGGAGGAGAAAATGAGAGTATGTGAGTACTCTGAAACAGAGTGATTGGCAATTCCCAGACTTTCCAGACAGGACTGTGAGCCCTATGGGTTTGCAATCTCCTTTGGGGATCCAGTAGCTGACAGTTTCCTGTGTGGTTAAACTGTCTCATTCAATAGTAATGGGCCCTAGAGGATGATTCTCTACTTTCCTGCCCTGCTGTGGCTTAAGTTGTACGTTATTTGGCTGGCTATTGGGAATATGTTACTGTTAAACTTATTCATAGTTCAAGCAGAGATTTATACAGCTTTATGCCTGCCCCATTTATGAGAGTAGTCTTATTTTTAGTATCTGATCAGCTAATTAATTCCCTATGAGAAGTTTTTGTTATTGGCAGTTTCTTTGAAAACGAACAATAATGTTCTAAATTGAAGGCATACACTGCATTCCATTTCCAACCATTTCTCTGAAATTCAACAGATGAAATCTTTCTCTGTCGTAAAATGTCAGAAGATGACAGGGATATGGTCAGAATCCGAAATTTTAGTGCCTTGCACATGGCACCAAAGAGAACTAATGCTGCAATTGGGGCCAGGAAGTAATCAACAAAAGGGCCACATGAGAAATCAAAGGAAATTTAAACCAAGATTAGGGGGTGCTGAAAAATCAACATGGAACATCTCAAGAAATAAGATACAGGACAGTTATATTACTCCTTCAAAGAATAATGCTGCAAGAAAGGATCAGAAATTTGGTATGGAAGCCACTTTCAGAATATTTGGAAGAAATAAAGAATCAGGAATAGATACAATATTGTTAAAACTACTTAGAATTCTATTAGAAGGTACTGGGGCAATATGTATCTAAACTAGAAGTGGACATGAAACAGAAAAGCAATGGTTCGGTTCATTCTGTTCCCTCCTCCCTCAGTTTGTTTTGCGTCATTTCGTACAATTTTTTAAAATAAAAATTCATACGAATGAACCAAAACAAACTGGTTTGGCTTACCTAGATGGCGGGAGCAGCAGTGATCCCAGTGATGGTTGCAGCGGTGGCGATCCTGACAGCAGCGGTGGCAGCAGTGATCCCAACAGTGCCGTGGAAGGCCCTGGCGGTGGCTGTGCCGGACAGCAGGAGGCCTCACCGGGCAACAGTAGGCCTCAGCACTACCTCTGGAGCCCTGGCAGCAGCCATGCTGGGCTGCAGTGGATGGCGCTGCTGCCTCTTCTGGAGGCCCAGCAGCAGCCGTACTGGGCAGCGGGAGGCCTCACCGGCACCTCTGGAGCCCCAGAAGTGGCTGTGCCGGGTGGTGGTGGACAGCACCACCACCACCTCTGGAGCCCCACCAGCAGTCACGCTGGGAAGCAGGCCTCACTGCTGCCTCCAGAACCTGGCAGTGGTTGCACCCGGCGGCAGTAGACCATGCTGCCACCGCCTCTGAAGGCCCAGCAGCTCCTCATCACCGCCTTCAGAGCTCCCCAACCCAGACGTCAGGTACGAGATGCCAGTGAGGTGGGGGAACAAAAAACAAACTGAACAAAACAGAAATTTCCATTTCATTTCATTTCAGTTTTCATAGAGGGGGCTGTTCAGTATAGAGATGGGCACGAATAAAAAAATGGTGTTTCGTTTGTCATTTGTCGTTTAGGGGGTCCGTTTCGGTTCGTTTTCATTTTTTGCAAATTTTTCGTTACCGTTTCATTACCATTTATTTCAATTTTTTGTGATTTTTTTAGCATTTAAAGCAATTCAATATATTGCCGTAACGAAAATGAAACAGACGACAAAATTTCTGGTGTTTCTGTTCATTTCGTTTTATTTTGGAGGCAAAATTCGTTTGTCATTTCGTTACGTAATGAAATGAAAAAACAAAAAAGGAAACCAAAAATTGTTCGTTTCATGCCCATCTCTAGTTCAGTATTCATTTTGTTACCTAATGAAATGAATAACAAGTAATGAAATGAATTTTTTTATTCATTTTGTGCCCATCTCTAATCTAAAACTTAACATGAATATGCCTTCAAATATGGAAAACAGAACAATGACCACAGACTGGACATATTCAGTATTAAAATAAATAGGTTGTAAAAAAAATCCAAGACAATTGCATCAATTTTCAATGCAATGACCTTTTGATAAGCTTTCTGATTTTGCACCAACTTTTAAATATATATATATATATGGAGCAAGAAACATTATACATTTTAAAAAGTTGCTACAGATCCTATTGCAAAGATGTTGTTGTTAGAGCATACTTAATAATTTCAGATCAAAATAAGTTTGACTTTATAGATTACAGTAATACTTTGGTTTACAAGTACTTTGGTTTAAGAATGTTTTGCAAGACAAGCAAACATTTTTTCTAAATTTTGCCTTCATCAACAAGCAATGTCTTGCAATACAAGCACCAGAGCAGGTGACATGATCCCAAGTGAGCCAATGGTGGCTCTTTCTTTCTCTCTCTCTCTCTCTCTCTCTCTCTCTGCTGGATTGTGGCTGATTTGATGTTCCATTTCAGGCAAGCCTCAAAAGCAGAGGGAGGAGAATGGAAGGAAGGTATCCCTTGTACCAGCCAAAATCATTTTCAAAAGAGAGTGCAGGTTAGGGGGTTGTTTTATTTTTCTTTACATTTTTCTTTAATTTGTTTTCAAAATCCTTTCTTAGTTTTGAATCCATTTCTAGTCATGGGGCAGCTAGTCAATTGTCTATATGGTTACAAACTACATTTTTATTGTCACATTAAAAATACAGAGTAAAATCCAACTGTTAGTCCCAAGCAGAGCAGATTCTGCATCCAGGTACCTAAACCGTGGTGTGGATATAATGAATAATCAGAGGTTCCAAAATTTCTTATTGGGAAATTAATTTGATATATGAGTGCTTTGGTTTACAAGCATGTATTTGTTACAAATTATGCTCATAAACCAAGTTATTACTGCACATTTATGCCTTTCAAAGACCTTCATAGACCCGCATGGTCTATGAAAAGCTAAGAAAATAGTTACAAGACCATTTTATTATCCTGATCATCAATATATATTGTGGCTGAGATGATCATGTTAGAATTAAAAATAGAGGGGGAAATCTATATACATTACAGAATATGTTATACGGAAAGCTTCAGATGATGGGAGAGTGAACATTTGCAAAAGAAATGTCAATGATTTAAAATGCACACATTGCTGCAGAAAACAGAAATGAATTGAAACAGTCAGAGAGGAAAATGAAAGAAGAAAGTGCAAAAGAAAAATTGCAGTAGAACTTTAAGAAGCTAAAAATCATGACTACAGAAGACCACAATGCTGAGAAAAGTGCACAGCAGTAGAAAAAGATGAGGAGCAAACATGAGAATAAATAAGTTGATAAAGGAAGCCAATGACAAGGTCTGCCCTCTGTTAATATTGACTGGAATCCCACTGTGTTCTTGCATCAGCATAATTTGGTGGCAAAATGCTGAACGTTAAGCAATCATTGTAGGCATTTGCTTGATTGTTATTTCTAGTTTGGGCTTTCATTAGAAATAGATTTACTGGGGGGGGGGGGAGTTTTCCTTCAGGATGGGAGCCATTGCCCTTTCTGTCCTTTCTTCAAGCAGTGTCTCTGCTGCTGCCTGAGCCATTTCCCCTAAGATGGCAGCAATGGCACACAGCTGAGGTGAGGAGGGACTGAAATTGCATCAGTGGTGGCAGGACTGGCAGCTGTTTTTTTTTTTTTCCTACACCACCATTTCTCTCTCACCTCCTCCACCTCTCAGCTCTTGCCACAGCTGGCCTGGCTCAGAGGGGCTGTGGGTGGGTTCTGTCTTCTGTTCCTCCTTGACCTGGTCCCCAATCCCAGCCAGCCACTGGAGTCAAGGTGGAGCTGCTGCTGCTGTTACTACTGCCAGAGAAAGAGAGTGTGCGCAGTCAGGGAACTCTGAGTGTACGGGAACCCAACTGTGGGGAATGAAAACAGTTTGCCTTGGTTGGGAGTGGTGATATAAGAGAGAGAAAGGCTTGAGCACACGCAGAAGGGAGCTGGGAAGGCAATGCAAGTTGAGGGCAATATGTCCCTTTCCCCAAAACACCTTGGTGACCCCCAGAAAACTCTTGGCAGTCCCCTTTAGAGTTGGGACCCACAGTCTGGGAAGCTGTGTTACATTGACTTCTAAAATTATGCCCATCACTGCAGAGAAGTATGCCATATGTATTGTGCTATAGGGCTAAACTGCTAGAATTCTGCCCAACAGGACATTCTGCCGGGCACTTGCTCATAGAAGCACCATATGTTGTAACTGACTAGACTATCCATAACAACAATCTCCTTTCAAATGGATCCTAAGAAGTATGATATTGTCACAAGTGAATCAGCTACTTCTATTACTGATACACTATAATAAACTATGTTGTATGTCTGTAACAGTGTGTGTGTGTGTGGCATAAAAAAAGAACCATGATGGTCCCCACCCCCATGGTTTTAAGATAATCAATAGCCCAAAGGTTACCACTTTCCTAATTGTTATCTAGTCATATCTGCTCAGAAGTGTAATATCATCCCCTAATTTCCTTGCACAACCCTCTGTGGAAAGGAAGGTTTGGTATGGCAACAGAATTTGAAACAGCAACATCAATTACTACATGAATATTTTGCCCCAGAGACAAAAAGATAGTAATACATTACAGAACCTAAAATGTAATCACTCATCTTATCTGTCATAAAAATTGCCTACTTGTTCCCTTAACTGATCATACAGCTTTGTGTGACCTGTATTAGGAATATTTTTTCTCCCGGAATCTGCCTGGAATAACAGTCTTTTTAAAAACCCTCAGTGGTTGCAAATAAAAATATATAACAAATCTAGAAGAATATTTACTGGGTGGTCTGCTGTCTACTCTTCTTTCCTTTTTAAAGATCTCCATGTGCATAAACAATTCCTAACACAGCCATTGTTTAGTGTCACAATTATTACCCCACATTTGTTGTGGTTTTCATAGCATGGCAGTCTTCATAACAGGAACAGGTGGCATGGAGACTTGCAGTTATTAGACAGAAATTCCCATCAGCGAGCTGTTACAAGCAGAAGTGATAAACAAGGTAAACTGCAGCCCAATGAAATCTAAAGGGTCAATGTTTCCCCTCCTTTCTGTTCACTAATAACTCTTTCTTTAACACATCCCTGAAAACAAAGGAATATGGGATCGAACTGGCAGTGAAATGAAACAAATATATAAAGAAATTACCTTTTTATTCAACACTATGATCTAATCTATGTAGTGCAGTCTTTCCCAGTCTGGGGGTCATAACTCCAAGGGGCTCACATAATGTTTTCTTGGAGAGGGTCGTTGGCCACCTTATATGTATTGTAGTCCTTATTCAACAATATTTTCCTTGACCTTTCAGAACTGGTTATTAATATTAGTATTTATGTATACAAATGACATACAGAGCCATTGAGAGGAGAAAGAAGTTTCTATTTTCTAAGAAAGGGTTACTTTACTCCCTTAAAAATATTGTTTAATACAAACATGCTAGGGTGTGTCACAGTTTGCTTTGCTATTATAAAAGGGATCACAACTCAGAAAAGGTTGGGAACCACTGACCTAGTGTTTGGCCTTAAGCACATGTGATTTCTGTCTCTGTCCTTATGGATCCAGATTAAATCTTGAAGCTATAAAAGGGATTTCTTGTGTTCATAGGTTCAGAGCAGAGATATAAGAAGCTCAGTTCAGATTTTAGTTGTGTTTTTCAAAATCCCAGCAGTATTTCTCTCCAATCCTTTGCTCATGTTGCTATATGCCATCAAGATGGAACGAAATATAGCTACACTACTATGATTTTCAAGGTTAGTAAGATATTTAAGGAGTGGTTTTATCAGTTCCACCCCTGTAATAAGTTTCCATGGCTGAATGGGGATTCAAACCCAGGCCAGCTGAGTCGTTGTCAGTGGCTTTTTCAACTATGCCACCCCAGATATGCCACTTTTGATTATACTGATTTGTGTTTTCTTCTTCCCATATGAAAATGAATGTAGATTGACTATTCATTTTTTCTGTAATTTATAATTTATTGTCCTTAATATGTTCATCTGCGGACATTCTTCCCATTGACTGAAATGTACTTGTGTCTATTGTTTCCACTGCACTCATTTTTCTTGAGTTTTTAAAATGTGCACATGATTTTGTGTTCATAGAATATACTGCAGGTGTAATAAATGTGTGAATTTAAGACAGAAAGTATCCATTATTATATCAAGTACTGTGTGTAAAAAATTGATAATGGCAGCAAGAATCTCAAACCTGTCTGATTTTTTTTTTCATTCTAGTGCAGTATGCTTTGAACAAATTATAAGCTGCCAGTCCTATTCCATTTTATTTCATTAACCCCTCTTGCATGTTAGGAAATGTAAAATTCTTGGGAGAAATGTTACAAGCCATGTTGAAACCTTTTGAGGCTATCTGAAATTTCAACATGTTGAATTATTGCTGAACAAGAACTTGCTACATCTGTGCCGAATTTTGTACTGATTCAAAATCCAGTTTTAAAGTTTAAAGTTTTTGTTTGAGCTGCCACTTTTTTTTCAATTCCCTTGTGGAATGTTGATTTAATCTGCTGCAGAATAATGCAGATGTACTACATATCCCATAATACCCTACACACCTGAGATTATTGTGCTAGATATTGTCTTTGCGGAGAGAAAGCAGAAAGATACAGGCAAATAGATTTGCATGTATATAACGTTTCCTGAGGCCCGAATCCTGTGCCATCAGAATTTCAGACTCAAAAGAAGCCTATTCATAAAGGTGTTACACAGGCTTTCTTCTTTCATGCCTAACATGTGGTCACCACAACTGAACATGTGGTCAACCACAACTGTGAGAAAAGCTTTCTGGGAAATGGCTCTTGAGAAGCAAGGCCTATGCAGTACTGCCATGCAGTGGCTTTTATATCTGAGGTTTTTAAACTACTTTTTATTAGTGCTGAGAAATATTAATTACTTGCTTTAATACTGCATGAACATTAAATATTCACAGTGATATAAATTGTTCCTAGGATTCATTTACAACAAATGTTTATTAAACTGTAATCATTCACAACTTTTGCCCTTCTTGAAATTGAGATATAAATAAAACTCTGATTGGGTTATGGTCTTTATAGATTATAGTGTAAAGCAGATGACTAAAACCAAACTAACATGGAGTTGTATGGGAACTCTGCAAGGTCTTACATAATGTAAAGTTTTAAACTCTCCTCAATAAGGAATGTTTGCATTCCTCATGGGGTTCCAGGCCCTTTAAAATATTAACAAAATCTCTGCTCCCTCCTGGAGCATCTGATTGGATGGCTAATGACTGTCTCCCAATGCTTATTGTATGGAGGTGATTTGACTGAAAGAGAAGGGTTACACAAAAAAGGGATGTATAATTCTGTTTAACAAACACGAATCACTCATACTTTGAAGGGTTTTTCAGCAACCACCAAATGAATATGAAATATATAAAAGGGATCTTCTATCATATTTTGTGCCTTTCTTTTCCACATGAAAGTTACATCCCTATTACGAATATGCTAGAAAATAATTTCCAGCTGTTCATCCATTTCATTTCATTGTCCATCCACTTTCTTCTCTAGAACTAGTTCTTTGGAAAGGCTAATAGAGTTTGTTAGTCAGCTGTGATCCTGCTGCACTAGTTCATAAACATCAAAATAAATCACAACTAGAGAGAGGACAAACGGTGAGACTTTTTTTGAAGAGAATAGACACAACACATTCAAATGAAACAAATTAAGAAAACAAAACAGGATTAACAACACCAATCATACAACCATCAGCCCTTTCTTCCAGCACTAGTATTGCATACAATGTCTTAGTGGGAAGGGGAAAAACAATCCCACAATGTGTATGGATGATTGACTTATGGCACCAAATGAATTCCCAGGTACTTGAATATATGAGTAGAGTTCTTTATATATTGGCTTATGAACTCTTTGTTGCCCAAAAGCTCTTTGGTTTGTACAGGAGTTAACAAGAATTCTTTACCGTGTAGAGCCAGTTCAACTGAAATCTTATAAAAAGATATTGAGAAATATAAAATGTCTGAATGTGTTTAGAAATCCATAGATAAATGACTCTTCAAGTTTTGCTATTACCTTTCAAAGACCTGAACAAAGTTAAGTCTTGAAATTTGTCAGGCTATGTCTAGCTAAGAGGTATGATTTGTTGGCAATGTGCTATCAGAAACAGAGACCTAAACTAGATATACTCTTTTGGTGGTAAATACTGGTCAGTAACTTTGAAGTTCAAATGAATCTTTGGTGTACTTTAAGCCAGGTCTGTTATGAACATACTCATGATTTTTCTGCAAAGGCTTTTGGTAGTTGCAAAAAAAAAAAAAAAAAAAAAAAACTTGGAATAGATATAGATTAGACACTTGTCATTGTAAATTATACGTCGTCTTGACTTCATTGTGTTTCTTTGAACCCTTTTTGCTTTCTTGTTCCATCATCTGTTTTCAATTCCAGCAAGAGTGAATAACAGAAACTTCACAAAGAATACTTGCATGTTTTATTATATTTTATTTAAAACATTTTAACCTGGTTTTTCTCCTTGGAAAGGACCCAAGGTGGCTTATAACACTGAAGGACAATAAGTAAATTTGGAGACAGTGTGTATACAATGGCTGTTAACAATATTAAAGACAATATTTAAACATAAGAACAACGAGTGTGAAGAGGCACCCCACATAATTTAAAAAAGCAATATTAAACCTAATACAGCTAAAAATAAATAAATATGCAAAAATGGCACTCTGAGAAATGGAAAACCCAAAATATAGAAACCAGAAGTAGTACTACAAATCCAGTCCATATAAACCACATAACAGGTAGTTCCTGAGGGAAGAAAAACATGGCAAAAGCCATCACACCAAGAACTGCTAGATCTAGCATCCAGGTGCAACCCACCTCACAACATCCATCCTGCCATGCATGACTGGACTCAAAGCCTTAGACTCCAAGTTCTTCATGCCAGCACAAACCTGATGAACAGGTATTCAATCCATGAAAGCTTGTCCATTGCACAATATTTTTTTAGTGATATTCTGCTCCATGGGAGACTAATAATGGGATTTAAGTAAAAAAGAGCTTTGGAGCCGTGCAGCCATTAAAACAAAAAGCAAAACTAGACTATGGGTGATACCTTCATAGGCTGGTAGAAGGAAAATAAAAAGTTGCTTAGCATTCAGGAGCAAACTCCCTTTTCCAAAGCAGGTATAGAAGTCCCAACATGGCAAGGGATGTAATTTGCCAGGACAGTTCTTAAAAGTTCCCTTGGCAAGATGGATGTCAGGCTTTTTATTGGAAGGCACAGGGCAGCATGGTCCGATGGGGCTGGACTTTACAGGCCAGTTCAAACAAAGAGGGGCATGGTATGGGCACCTCCCTCTTGCTTACATCCATCATCTCTCTATTGGCTCTTTGAAGCATAGAGTTCCTGATTGGCCAGAGGTGGGGTAGAAGCAGGAGGTTAATGCCAAAAAATAAAAATAAAATAAAAAGCCTTCCATTAGGTGGTGGGAAAGATTTTTTTTTTTGGGGGGGGAAGAGAATTTTAAAATGTCCCACTAGGTAGATCCAGTGAAGACCTGATTGAAGGGAAAATTATATCACTGTACCTAGTGCTAATGTCCTGTTGCAGTAGACATTTCTTTAGTCTTCTTCATGGTGGAGGTGGCTCTTCCATGGCATCTTGTTCCATTGCATTAAAAAAAGAGGTTTGAATCAATGCAGCCATTAAAACAAAAGCAAAACTAGGCTATGGTTGATACCTTCATATGCTGCTAGAAGAATTTTTTTTACTGCAGTTGAAGCATGTCGGACGGAGGTGGCTCTTTCGTAGTATCTTGTTCAAATGCATTAAAAAAATCTAGCAGCCTATGAAGGTCTCAACCATAGTTTGGTTTTGCTTTTGTTTTTGCCAACAAGCAGATCGATAAATCTGCACTATGTAACAAACATAACAAAATTTTAGTTCTAAAGTTAGGCAGTTGGAATGTTCGGTCAATGACCCCTGGCTTTTCTGACGATTTGCAAGAAATAGACGATGTAAGATAGCTGTCATCAACAAGGAGCTGAGAAGACTGCAGATGGACATTGTTGCTCTTCAAGACACAAGGCGGTCAGACTCAGGGTTTATTAGGCAGAGAAACTTCATTTTTCTGGCAGGGAAAATCATTGACTGAGATTAGGGAATGTGGCTTTGTGGTCAGAAACACCCTACTAGGATACATTACTCCGCCTGCTGCAGGAAGTGAAAGAATTCTGCCCTTGCAGCTCCACTCATTAGCACCGTTGGTTACTCTTATCAGTGCATATACACCAACATTATCATCTTCACCAGAATCCTAAGACAAATTTTATGATGATCTGGCTGCCACTATTAAGAACATTTCCAAGAAATGTTCTTGGAACATTGAGCCTTTTCACACAACCCCTAAGATCCGCTGGCCACTTAAATTTGGACCAAAGATCTTGGGGGTTCATTGCTCTTCCTGTGTTCCCACCCCCTCCACACTTCCTTGCTCCTGTCTCTTAAAGGTGCGGGGGTAAAAAAAAAAAAAGAAGTGAGGAGAGCCCGGCACTCACTCCTTTAAATCCACATCAGGGATTTTCATTCCCTGAGAGCAGGTACCTGAAAAGTGTGCTGGGACACGCTTAGGTGGGCGTGGTCGCACTTAATTTTCTGTAAACTCTGGAGCTGGTGGGGAAACAATGTTAAGCTCCGGAGCTGGGAGCCATTTGCCACGGAGTTTAGGGGTCGTGTGAAAAGGCCCATTGTTTATTCTTGGAGATTTTAATGCCCGAGTTGGAGCTGATCATAGTTCTTGGCCCACTTGTTTAGGTCAGTTTGGTGTTGGGAAGATGAATGAAAATGCCCAATGCCTGCTGGAGTTTTACTGTTATTACGGTCTCTGTGTTAGCAACACATCCAAGATCAAAGCATTGGCACCAGCTCGACCTGATACCTTTTAGTCATTCCAGACTTCCCAGTATCACAATCACATGGAGCTATCATGGTGCTGATTGTGATATAGACCACTTACTGGTGTAAAACTGAGAACAAAGAGACTGCACTACACGAATAACAAAGTGAGACTAAGAATTGACATCAGTAAGATACACAATCAGTGAAAAGTGGAGGAATTTGCACAACCAATCAAGGAAGTTCTCCCTGGTGCTTCTGAAGCAAATGCTTCTGAATGATGGAGTCACTTTAAGAATGCTGTTTGTAACAACACCCTGTCAGTATTTGATAGTCATGTCATGTTTTCTGTTACACATTTGTGTCCAAAAAGGCTCACCTATAAGCAACAATGGTAAAATACCTGCTTGTCTGGCTATGTTAGAGATGAAATACAGAATGACCCCTTATCTACTGGATTATTATCTGCTGATTCACTTATCCACTAATTGACAGGGGAAATATCATAAAAATAATTCAGCAGCCGTAAAGTAGGTTACAGTTGTAAACAGTAGCCACAAAGTTGGCAGCGAAGAGGTTTGCTGAGCGGCAGCAGCAAGGAGGGCTTAGTATCGGTAAGCTTTCTTTTCTTTTTTTCCCTCCTTGGTGCCACCGCTGCCACCGCTGCCAGCTCTGCAGGCTGGTGGTGAAAAAGGTTGCTCCATGGCAGTGAATGCACCGCCGGAGTCTCATTGCCCTCCCCTGCGTTAATAACGTGAGATGGGGAAGGCATGAAGGTAGGACCCAGATGGGCAGGGTGAGCCTATAAAGGCTGCCCCTGCCCAGGGCCAAAGCCTCTTCTTCGTTGGCGCGTACCCCACCCACCCACTGCATTTATCAGTGCTAGCATGAGTCTAACTGGTCGCCTAGTGGGCCGGATAGAAATTTTTGACCCGTACCAAGATTGGCATGGAGGGACAGGGATTTTTTGCCTATCCCACACTAGTGCTCGGGGGTGGTTTCCTTGTCCCTGTTTATGCTGGTTTTGGTCACACTGGCGGTTGTTATGAGGGAAAGGGAGCCGGTGAGGACAATTCAAATAACCCCTGCGCTGGCATCCAACTCCTAACACTGTGGATACTGAGATTATGGCACATGGGTAGGCAAGGGTGTCTGGCCAGCAGTGGCCACGGTGGCGAGGAGGGAAGAAAACAAAAGAAAGCTTACCAATGCCGAACCTTCCTCGCTGCTGCCACCACCACACTGCTAAGTGTTTGGGGGATGTCATGGGCAAAAGCTTTTTCCCAAGCACCCCACTACCCCTGTCATTGCCATTATCCTTAGATAAGAGTGTTTGCTCTTATCTGTGGATTTTGCTATCCCCAGGAAGGGGGGGTGTCCCAGAAGTGTACTGTATCTTCCTTTTTCATTTAGATCACTACATTAAGTCTTCATTGCTTTAAGGACTCAGTGTATGTGTGAATGTAAAATGGATGACTGACTGTCTCATCTGGGTTATGTACCAGATATATATCATCCACAGTATATTTACCCTTTCTTCCAAAGAATGCCTAATTTCAACAATCATCACTAGTTCAAGTTAATACTTTACGGGCTATTATAAGAGAGCTACCTTTTGGTCTATATACTTCACTTTATGCATAGAAGTTATTGTTTATACCTCCCTCTATTTGATTAACATTTATTTATATATCAGGTTTATACTCACATTCTCATTTTTCATTTTCCGTATTATACCATAGATTTCTTCTTGGCTAAGTGAAATATCTACCGGGGGGGGGGTCACATCTGGGTCCAGGAGACTGTGGATGCCTCATTAAGAGAGGGAGTGTTCCCCGCTGCCCTGAAAGAGGCAGTAATAAGACTACATAAAAAACCTAACCTGGACCCAGGGCTGGTGGATAACTACCAACCAGTACCGAACCTCCCTTATTTGGGCAAGGAGTTGGAGTGGGTGGTGGCCAGGCAACTCCAGGCGTTGCTGGATAAAACAAATTTTCTGGATCCATTTCAATCGGGTTTTAGGCCAGACTTTGGTATGGAGACTGCCTTGGTCACCCTGTATGATGGCCTTTGCTGGGAGAGAGACAGGGGGAGTACAACCCTGTTGATACTCCTGGACCTCTTGGTGGCTTTCAACACCATAAGCCATGGTGTTCTTCTGGATAGACTAGCTGGTTTGGGAATTAGAGGCACCCATTTGCAGTGGTTCTGCTGCTTCCTGGCTGACCATGTCCAGAAGGTGATGCTGGGGGACAGTTGCTCTGCCCCATGGCATTTACATCATGGGGTTCCACAGAGCTCAATACTGTCCCCCATGATGTTTGACATCTACATGGAACCACTGGGAGAGATCATCAGGAAGTTTGGGCTGAAGAGTCATCAATATGCTGATGATACTCAGCTCTACCTCTCATTTTCCACCAATACAGGTGAGGTGGTTTCTCTGCTATACTCGTGTCTGAGCCAGATAATGGACGATGAGGGTTGATAAACTGAAACTCAATCCAGACAAGACAGAAGTGGTCTTAGTAGATGCTCCACCAGATAGGCTACAGGGACATCTCCCTGTTCTGGATGGGGTTGCATTCCCCCTAAGTGGCAGGGTCCATAGCTTGGGGGTGCTCCTGGACCCCGGTCTAACTCTGGAAACCCAGTGGACTCAGTGGCCAGGGGTGCCTTTCTACAGCTGCTGCAGAAAATATACCAGCTGAACCCCCAGTTGGATGATCAGAGCCTTGTGAGATTTACTCATGTACTGGTAACATCCTGTATTGATTACTGCAATATGCTTTACATGGGGGAGCCTTTGAAGATGGTCTGGTGATTGCAACTGGTTCAGAATCATGTGGCGTGACTGGTGAGTGGTAGGGCCTCCATGGACCATATCATGCCAATTTTATATAACCTTCATTGGTTACCAGTTGCTGCCTGAACCCAATTCAAAGTACTTGCTTTGACATATAACACTCTAAATGGCTTAGGGCCTAGATACCTGAAAGGCTGCCACCTTCCATATGAACCTACCCTACTGAAGGAGGTGAAAGGGATGGACTGTAGGTATATGGCCTTTTTGGCAGCTGCCCCCAGGGTATGAAATGCCCTCCCAAGTGAAATCCACCTGGCACCAACACTGTTGATGTTTCAGCACCAGGTAAAATCTTCCTGTTTCAGAAGTAACTGACACAATATAGGTTGTGGGTCCTGATGGCAATTTTAGTGGGGTTTTTTTGTGTGTATATATATAAGTTGTATATATATATATATGCAACTTATATATATATATA
>JAHTLZ010000030.1:9580071-9608678 GCA_023846285.1 Phrynocephalus versicolor | reverse complement strand
TTTTATTTTGTCACTCAATCTTGGAGGCCGGGGAAAAAAATGAAACTACTTCCCATCTGGGGCTGCAACTTAAAAGAAACAAACTTAATGTTAACTAAAGGGATATTGGTTTGGTGAGAGTACCCTAACCCCATAAAAACAGCTTTTTGCAACAATGTTTGTGTTATGCATTTCCCTGACTCAGTGCATTGCGTAGTCCCTCCATATTCAATCACACCCTTTTCAAATGTGAGGGGAAACATACAGTATCTAACTCATTACACACACATACACAGTCTGCAAGTCTCCGTGCCTTGCTTTGCCAGTTTCTCTGAAGACACATATCCACCGGAGAGCTTCATTTCACAATGCGAATAACCCAATGCTTCTAATTATTTCAGAGCACAAAGAAAAAAACTAGGTCTAAGAAATTTAATGGAATCATACTTTGTTTTCAAAGAATACATACGAAAGAATTTTACCTTCCACATCATCAAGGTAATGGTAGTATAGAATGGGATGGAAATAGAGACATTTTCCCCATATTATGGGGTGGTTGAAGGTCAAGAACTGGTACTTTATAACCTCACATTTATCAAAAAGGCAATTGTTGCTACTAGGCCTTTGAAAAAACAGTAACAACTCAGCCCCACAGTCATTCAGGAACTGAATAATAACTGATTGTCCAACTTGAAGCATGTTCCTTTTGTCAGTTCCTCTGTGCTTCCTTTGAAGAAAGTGTAATGATGAGGTACTCCAGAATCCTGGCTCACTGCCTAAGTGGCTTTTACTTCCTGGAGCAAGGCAGAAAGCCCTGAACTGCCTGAGGAATGGCTAAGCCTATTGTATAACCTGTCATTCAAGTTCTTTAGAGGGAAATATCAATCAGTATCCTAACAACGTCATTAACTCCTGCCTGCTTTCTCTATACCTAGATAACTTGGAGGCATTTTGGATTTTTTGTATGATCAAACGAGTAACTTTTTTTTATTCAATCCTCCCCCAGTATTTACTTAGTTCTTTGGTGAACCAGCATTGAAAAAATAAAGATTACGTGTCTGTTGTTTGGGTTATAGCGCTGAAAACTGTTGGCTACAAAGTCGGCAGCTCAGCAGTTCAAATCCCTGGTGGCACACAGCAGAGTGAGCTCCCGCTGTTAACCTCAACTCCTGCCAACCTAGCAGTTCCAAAGCATGAACTGTAAATGCAAGTAGATAAACTGGTACCACCATAAAAAGCAGAAAGGTAAAATAGTGTTTCCTTGAAGCCATGCTGGCCACATAGCTCCCAGCCAAGCAATTAAACTCTACCAAAATTCCTTAATATTATCAGTCTTCTTTTTCTTCTTGTTCTTCTTGGTGGTATTTAATTAGAATTGACACCTCTTTTTTAACCGAGAACCCGACATCTTGGACAGCTATATGGCAAGAACATGATCCTGTCTGTACTGACTGGTACACAATTTGATTTAAACATTCATCAACATCTTGCAAATTGTATCAGATACAGAAAAGAGGAGGAAGGGAGGGGGGGAGAGAGAGATAATGTTTTTTAAAAATGTTCAGGCAAACCATCTTTTGTAACAAGAATTTTCTCAGGCTGTAAAACTTGTGGAAAAACAAGTTAGACTTCATCTAAGCAGTACCTGTACAAGGGTGGGGGGAGCAGAAATTGGAATATAATTATTTCTGATAGAGCCTCAAAGGAAACTTGACTTTACATTTTAGACTTCTGAAAGTGAATAGGAACATCACACTAATACTTTAAAGCTAATAATAATGACCAATATCCTATTTTGTACCAGTGGAGAGTAATGTTTTGCTAATATAATTCAGTTTGCTTGACACTGTGCCACTGGAGATCACAGAGAATCACCCATACAAAACACACTTCTGCTTCCATAAGTAGATACTTGATAACTCCTTACAAGAGATGGGCACGAAATGAATTTTTTCATTCTGTAATTCATTATTCGTTTCGTTATGTAACAAAGTAAATAACGAACCTGGCAATGAAATTGGAATGAACCGAACCGAACCAAGAAAATTAGGTTTGTTATGTTTCATTTTCGTTAATGGCGATATGCGATGAAAAGAGCTGTTTTAAATGTTAAAAAACGTCCTGAATATCCGTAAAAACCCAGCAACAATTATTTATTCTGCCTGATAATACCTACCGGGGGGGGGTCATTAAAGCATTTGTTTTTGTCTTTCTCCCATCGCGATGTATTTTTCTTTTCCCTTTAAGGATGACACAAAATGGATGCCAGCCACAAAATGGATGCAAGCCATGTGATGGGAATCATGTAAATTCTTGGACAAGTTCAACCAATAGCATGCCCAGGTTGCAGACTGGGCAGGTCTGTCAGCCACAGAAGGCATAAAAAGCTCTGGCAGCCTCCATCCTCCTTGCAGTCTGCGGTGGGAGTTAGGTTGGGGTGGGATTGCTGTCTCTGCCACTCATTATTTTCACTTTAGGCCAGTCAGGCAGGCATGTGTCTCTGTGTTCCTGCTGGCTGCAGCCTGGCTCTTAGGGGAGATAAAGAAGAGATTTCTCTCTAGCTTCAGTCTTGCAGCCTCCCTGCATGCGTACTGCATAGTGCATACCTCTCCGTGAGTACTACCCTCCCCTGCCCCGCAGTCACTCTGCGGCTGCCTTGTGCCCTGGGCAATGCCCACCGCTGCCTTGCAGCCTCCCTGCTTACCTAGTCTATACTGTGTCTCTGCCAGCATCAATTTTTTTTTAGTGTTTTCCCTCTGGTCTGGGGCGTTGGGGACACCCGCGTGCAGAAGTGCTTAAAAAATTCGCAAAGCGGGTAAAAATTAATAACGAATTAATGAACCAATGAAATGATTTTTTTGGTGAAAATTCATGAAAAACAAAAATGAAACAAAACAAGCCCCTCAATGAAATGAAACGAAATGAGACATCATTTTTTCAATTCGTGCCCATCTCTACTCCTTACACAAACTTCTTAGAGGGAGGCAAAAGAAGAATATAAAACCCCAGAACTATAGGGGAACATAAAAATGGAAGAAATAAAGGTTGCAGAAGAATCACATGATAGTGTTCAAAATGAGGACAATTTCAATTTAAAAGCAAAGTTATGCTTATATACCGCCCCATACTACTACAAGTAGTCTCTGGGCGGTTTACAATTTTAATTACAGTGTGCAGGCTACACATTGCCCCCCCAGCAAGCTGGGTACTCATTTTACCAACCTCGGAAGGATGGAAGGCTGAGTGAACCTTGAGCCTGCTACCGGGGATTGAACCCAGGTCGTGAGCACAGTTTTACCTGCAGTACAGGCATTTAACCACTGCGCCACGAGACTCTGTGTCAATCATGAATCAAAATGGAGACCAGATAGAAAAAAGGGGGATGCTTAGACAAAAAGCTGTGAAGGAATTAGAAAAGTTTTTATAAAATCATAATCTAGCACAGAGCAACAGCGGACTGTCTGCTACATCTGTACCAAATTAGATATTGGACCAAGGACTATTTTCAAAGTTATATTTTTTTGTTTGAGGTCACTTATTTTTTGAGTTGACTGAAGGCAGGACTGGGAAACATTCAGCCCTCCGGATAGTTTGGATTACAACTCCCCCAGTCCTTTATCACTGGGAATATAGTCTCAGAATTGTTGGAATTGCAGTCCAAAACATCTGGAGGACTGAAGGTTCCCCATCCCTGTCTTACAGAATGCTGAACTGGGTCTTGAACAGTATCTACTGCTTCACTTTTATGCAGAATTACAGAATAAGTGCTTTTTCAAGAGGATACAAGATGCCAGATTGCCTGCTTGAATGTCATTTGCATATGTAGATTCTTTAGGTGTAATATGAAGTGACACATTCAGTCTCTTTTTGGACTTTTGAAGACATTCTCCTCCAGACATTTCTCCTTGATCAGCTTGGGCAAAGATTGGTTTTTGCCATAGTTGGAACCTCTTCCTGTCTTCCTTTCCAATTACAAATATATGACTTCAGTAATTATTTTAATACAGGTAAAGCATCTGTTGACTACCTTTTTCAGATTTTTTTTGCATTTTTAAAAAAAAATTCAGTTAATGTACAAGCATTTATAGAGTTTCACAACATTATCGTACAGTATAGGTGTTTACAAAAAGAAAAGGATATATAGAAAAACAATGTATACTTGATCACATAATAATATATGCCATTGGAATATGATTCCGTCTATACTTTGATCCTTAATTACATCTTAGTCCTATATTTATAGTTTACCTCCTTTTTTATATATTTGTGTTTTAACCATTCATAAAATAAGTCCCAAATTTTATTTATTTATTTATTTATTTATTTGTTGGGCTTGTATCCCGCCCATCTTCCCAAAGGGAACTCTGGGGGGCTAACACTGATAAAACCAGATACCAATAAAACCAAGAAAAACAAAACATAAAACAGCAGAAAGAGCAAAAAACAAGATGGCGGCGGGCCCAGGCGAGAGAGAGGGAAAAAAAACTAAGTAACAAGGTCGACAAAGGCCTCTCGAAAAAAGAGGGTCTTCAAGGCCTTCTTAAAGGCTGGCAGGGACTCCAACAGGCGCAGCTCACTGGGAAGGTGATTCCAAAGTGAGGGGCCCACCACAGAGAAGGTGCGGTCCCGCGTACACAATTTCCGCTCCTCTCTGGGTGTGGCCACCCTCAGTGAGCACGCCTGCACCAATCTCGAGGGTCTGGTCCCAGTTGATCTTTGGGAGATGCGCTCCGCCAGATACTCTGGTCCCAAGCCGTGGAGGGCTTTGAAAATCAAAACCAAGACCTTGAACCTGATCCGGAGGGCAACGGGAAGCCAATGCAGGCGAGCCAGGACTGGGGTGATGTGCTCGTATCTACGAGCACCCACCACCAGCCTAGCCGCCGCATTTTGCACCCGCTGCAACCTCCGCACCAGGGCCAAGGGCAACCCCACGTAGAGGGCATTGCAATAGTCAATCCTCGAGATCACCAGGGCCTGCACGTCTGTCCTCAGGGAGGACTCATCAAGGTACTGGCGGATCTGGGCGATCCTGCTGAGGTGGAAAAAAGCGGCCCTGGAGATAGCCATCACCTGGGCTTCCAGGGAGAGGGCTGAGTCCAGGACCATGCCCAGATTCCTGGCCCTGTCTGTAGGCTGGAGGGACAACCCCCCAGCATAGGGAGGGGGCCATTGTACCCGGACGAGAGCGCCCCGAAAAACAGAACCTCCGTCTTCTCTGGGTTAAGCTTGAGCCGATTATCTCTGGTCCATTCCAGAATGGCCTGCAGACACAGGTCAAGGGAGCGGACGGCCTCCACTGCAGACAACGAAAAGGAGAGATAGAGCTGTGTGTCATCAGCGTACTGATGACAGCGAACTCCAAATCTCCTGATGACCTCCCCCAGCGGCCTCATGTAAACATTGAACAGCATAGGAGAGATTGCCGACCCCTGGGGCACCCCACAAGGGAGGGTCCAAGGAGCCGACAAGGCATCACCCAGCTGAACCCGCTGAGTCTGACCGCAGAGGAAGGAACGGAGCCAGGCCAAGGCCTGGCCACCAATTCCCGCCTCTGCAAGCCGGACCAGTAGGTTACCGTGGTCGATGGTATCAAAGGCAGCTGAGAGGTCAAGGAGAACCAACAGGGAGGAACTCCCCCTGTCCGCCTCCCTGAGGAGGTCATCCTGCAGAGCAAACAGGGCAGTCTCGGTCCCGCGGAGAGGTCTGAATCCAGACTGGAAGGGGTCCAGGATATGATTAACCTCCAGAAATGACTGAAGCTGGACAGCAGCTATTGTGTTTTAACCATTCATAAAATAAGTCCCAAATTTTTGCAAATTTACTTTCATCTTTGTATTTTAAGGTCATAGTCAGCTTGTTCATTTCAGCACATTCTAGTATTTTTGCGATTATCTCTTCGTCGGTTGGTACTGCTTTACCTTTCCATTTCTGCACCCATGCTAATCTGGCCGCTGTTAATATGTGAACCACTAAGTAATGAACATCTTTTTTTAAATTGTTAGAAGTCATACCTAACAGATAGAACTCTGGTAAGAACTCCACACTCTGTTGTAGAATTTGGGTTAACCATCTATGGATTTTGATCCAGAATTTCTTAGCTTTATTGCACGTCCACCAGCAATGGTAGAACGTACCTCTGTGCTTTTGACATTTCCAGCACTTTTCGGAGCTTTGAGGGAACATTTTATTTATTTTATCTGGAGTTATGTACCACCTATAAAACATTTTAATAAGTTTTCTTTATATGTAGTGGCTATTGTCAATTTGTAGTTAACTTTCTATAGTTGTTCCCATTTTTCCAAATGAATCTCATGACCTATATTTCTCGCCCATTCAATTATGGTACTCTTCACTTCCTCATCTTTATTTCCCAATCTAACATGAATCTAAATAATTTCTGGATCATTTTGCTTTCTGAGCTTAAGAGTATCTTATCGATTAATGTTTCCTGTTCCTCAAATCCATATTCCTTTTTATCTTGCTTGTATCTATCATGTAGTTGATAGTAAGGCCACCATGATTTCAATATACCTTTTACTTCCAGTTGGACTTGTGGTTTTAATTGTCCTCCTTTCTCCAGTAATGTCTTATATGTAGCTATGTTCTCTAAATTTATGATATTAGGATGGAGTGTAGCTTCCAGGGGAGAGATCCATAGGGGTATTTTCCTGTAGAATTTGCTTCTAATCTCATCCCACACATGTAAGAGAGTTTTTCGGATATAATGGTTACAAAATATGGTTCTTTTGTTCCTAATATACCATAGGTATACATGCCAGCCCTTTTGTAAATCAATACCTTCTATATTTTTTGCATTTAATGAATTGCTTTACATTCATTGTTATGGTTCAACAAGCAGAGAGGCTTTGAACCATGTGTATTATTTATATTACCTATCTCCAGGCAAGCATCATTCCTTGAATCAGAAATATTAATCAAACAATAGGACACTATATTCTGAATATTATTTTTGTTGGATTAGTCTCGATTTCAAATCCAAGGAAACATCTTTTATAGATTCCAATACAATTTTCCATTGCTTAACTTATATTTCATTTTCTAATCCCCTATTCCATATGTCTTTAAGTTTTTGGATACCTATTTTTATAAAAATCTATTAAATATTTATGGACTATAGTTATTGGTTAGGTTTCTCATTAGATCCAACGATTACCTCTAAAAGTCCTCATGGTTCTGAAGCATGCATTGCAGAGGAGCCAAAAACAGACACCAAAAGGTGTTGAATCTTGAGATATTGCCATTGTGTATTTACAGGTAGGTTATATTTAGAATGTAAATGGCAAAAGGTAGAAATTCATCATCTGTGCCTATTAACTGATCTATGGTAAATATACCACATTCTGCTCACTTTTTCCACATATAGGGCTTTTTCTCAATTCTTAGTATTGGGTTTCCCCATATAGTTGTTTTTGCATGGGCATATGGATCGAATTGTAATTGTTGGGCCAATATTTTCCATAGATTGGTCTATCATTTCCACAATTTGTATGGTCTTTACCAGATTTAGATATAACTGATATATATGCATCATACATAGACATTGGCAACCTTGTTATCCACAGTGTTGTCAAGTAGATTAAATAATCAATTTGCATCACTTTTAAAAGTGTTATGGAAACACTTCAACTAATTGTCCTGAGACCTGTTTTTGTGCAATTGAATAATGAAGATAAGATGCCCCTTATGTTGCAATACAATTTATGTCTCTGTGCAGCACAGTAATATCAGGGGTGGCAGGAATATATCTGTAGAATGATTGACAGGTGTGCAATGTGTGGCAAGGTGTACATTTGCATATGGGCAGATACTGGCAAAGAAAATTAGAAGGGGGCTGTTTGGAATGGTGTGATTTGAGTAAAATGAGAGAATCGAGGACTAGAATTTGAAGGGCAGAGGTAGAAATTGTGAGATGAAACAAAAAATAGTGAATGTGTTATGAGAAAGCACATGGATATGTTTAATAACAAGAGCAGTAATTATTGTTTGAAAAATGTTAATATGCTGGAGACAGATAAGGTAGTAATTAAAAGTATATTGCATTATACTTCTGTGATTAATAAACTCATCTTGTTTATAACTCGAGATGTAAATCCTGACTTGATTCCTCTGCATGCAGTAAAGAAGACAATGTTTTAAAAAATTCTCAACATATGGCATTGCAAGATTCCCTTTTTGCAGTATTTGCAAAGGTGTTACTGTTGTTTTGTTGCAAAACTTTTGCCCCCCCCCAGACCTGAATAAAGAGTCAACACAAAATTGTATGGAATTAAAATTAAGTCACTTTATTAATATTTTAATTACGAATTTTCTCTGTAAAAATGGAGGGCCTGCTGTAGTGGAAATAGATGAGCCTGGCCCTAGGGTGATCACAGGCCCTAATGTCCTCTGCATTAGTTCCTATTTGAGAGGAGTGCTTACTTTTAATGTTCAGCACTCTTCCCCACTTTAAGCAGCCTTACACACATTTAATGAATCTGCTTTCTAACCTATTTTGTCTTATTAATACTATGTTAAGTGATCCTATGATCCTTCAATTCAGTTGCAAAAGGCTGCCTTGTACCCTGTAATGGAACAGATATCATGAACTCACCTTAGTTCAAACCTTTCACTACCTGTTGTTGTGACCAATGATATCCTATTTAATTTAAGCAATAAGAATGGAATGGGCAGAAACCCACTGTTGTCCCAAGTCCAATCAGGATAATGCCCCCGAATCCCATTCAGTCTCCAAGGGACCAGCTAATCTCAGTCTCATTGCCCCTAGGGTGGACGGGTGTGGTGCTTGCAAGCTAGGAGAGAGGCCAAGGTGAGTGTGGGCAGCCCTTATCAAGGCTGCCAATCTCAGGCTTGCCCGGCTCCCATAGCAGTGCAATTTTGCACCAATGATCATGCCCCACAAAGGCAAGCATCATGGCGCCACCAACAACATAACTTGGGTTGTTTGTCTCTTTGTGGTCAATTACCTTGTCCTGTTGTGCTAGCTGTGTGTGTGAATGTTTCACAAACAAAAAATGACAGGAGGTCCCCCCTCGGGGATATGAGTTCTATGCAAAATATGTAGCCAGCAAATTATGAAAACCATGGTGACTGGGGGGGGGGGAACATGTGTAGCCTGCACACTATAATTAAAAACCATAAACCTCCCAGAGACTACTTGAAGTCGTATGGGGTGGTATATAAGCAGAACACTTTGCTTTGAACAGAAAAACAAAACAAAAACAGTGCCTGACAGTGCAGTCTCACACTGGATCTCAGATCTCCCAAGGAGGTATATAGCCTGCATACTGCAATTGAGACTACTTGAAATGGTCTGCGGCGGTATATAAGCAGAACACTTTTAAGAAGTCATTTCCCCATTTCAAGATGGCCAGTCTTTACCAATGTGAGATCTGTACACCTCTCTGCTTATAATTACGCATGACTAGAGATGGGCACGACTTAGCGGTATTTCCGTTTCCGTTTCCGTTACTCGGTTCCGTTACTCTACGGAAACGGTAACGGGAATTACTCTGCCAGACTTCGAGCTCGAACCGACGAACGAACAATTTGGTCTGATTTGTCGTGCTCGTTACTTGCATCGCGCGATCGCGCGCGATGCCACGCGGCACAGAAAAAAGTTTTTAAAAGTTAAAAAACCCGGTTCCCGGCCAAAAAGCAGGCGGAAATATGCCTGCCGTGCCTCAGGGCACCTACCAGAGGGGTGGTTTCTGGAGGTCCCCGGCCTCCCCCCCTCCTCCCTCCTGGGCTGCTCTGGTGGGACTCGCCGCAGGCTCTCAGCAGCAACAAGCCGCACGGCACGAGTCTCGCCGCCGGCTCAAGTGGCACGGACGGCACAGGAAAAAACTTTTAAACTCTTCCCCCACCCATTCCCGCACGGCACGAGTCTCGCCGCCAGCTCAAGCGGCACGGACAGCACAGGAAAAAACTTTTAAACTCTCCCCCCACCCATTCCCGCATGGCACGAGTCTCGCCGTCGGCTCAAGCGGCATGGACGGCACAGGAAAAAACTTTTAAACTCTCCCCCCACCCATTCCCGGGCCAAAAAGCAGGCGGAAAATGCCTGCCGTGCCTCCGGGCACCTACCGGAGGGGGGGTTTCTGGTCTGGAGGGGGGGGTCCCGGCCTCCCCCCCTCTGTCCTGGGATGCTCTGGTCTGGTGTGGTGGGAATCGCCGCAGGCTCGCCCGCTGCAAAAAGCCCAGTCTCGCCGCTGGCCGCCAAAGCGCAAGCAAGCGGCACGGACGGCACAGGAAAAAACTTTTTTAAACTCTCCCGGGTCTCCCCCCAACCCATTCCCGGGCCAAAAAGCAGGCAGAAAAATGCCTGCTTGACTAAGGGCGCACGGCACCTACTGGAGGGATTGTTTCTGGAGGGGTGTTCCCGCCTCCCCCCCATCCTGGGCCGCCGGACTCAAGTTGCCATGCCATGCGGTGCGGGCGGGGGATCCAAAATGGGGCGGCGAACGCAATATTGTTTTTGAAATCGTGGTCCAAAAACACACAAGCACAACAGAAACACGCGGAAATTTATAAACTTCCAGATTTTTCACAGTAGCAGTGGGTTTTTTCTTGCAACAAAATGTCTCTCCTCTCCTCCTCTGTCCTCCATTGATTTTATTTTATTTTATTTTATTTACACCTGCGCAGTGCGCAATGATGGGCTGGCCCAGTGGCCTGGCCAGCCATGTGGGAGGGGACGACCATGCAAATTTTTGGAGCCATCCCACCAATCGCATGGCCACTTGGCCACTGAGACTTCTGGGATGTGGGGATGTGTTATTTTTTTCAGAAAAAGGTCCTAGACTGAAGTCTTACGATATGTTGAAAGAGAAGTTAACAGGCTGGTTTCAGTACCATCAGCTAAATGACATTTTTCAGAAAGACAGAAGGGTGTCTGGGTTTGGAGAGAAGGAATCTAAGTTCCAAACCATAATCATGGGCCCAAAAAAGAAATTGCTGACCAGATTATATAATTTTTTGCTGGAGTTGAACCTAAAAGATGAACAAGTCAAAGAATGTATGGTAAAATGGGCTATGGATCTGGGTCATAATATTGAGTTAGATGTGTGGGAAAGATTGTGGAAAAAGAATATGAAGTTTACCGCATGTACTGTGATAAAAGAAAATCTGTTGAAAATGATGTATAGGTGGTATATTACTCCAACGAAATTAGCAAAGATGTATAGGATGAAAGATGACTATTGTTGGAAATGTAAAGAGAAACAAGGTGATTTTTATCATATGTGGTGGACCTGTGAGAAAGTGAAAGAGTACTGGGCACTGATATATGATGAACTCAAAAAGATGTTAAAGTGTACATTCCCAAAACGACCTGAATTTTTTCTGTTAGGGTTGGTGGATAATGAAATTAAAGGAGCAGATAGGACTCTATTTTTATACGCAACAGCAGCGGCACGAATGCTCCTGGCACAGAATTGGAAGACAACGTATATACCATCTTTGGATGAATGGAGGGCGAAAATATTGGACTTTGCAGAGATGGCCAGACTGACGTGCAGACTGAGGGATCAAGATAACCAGAGGTTCCAAAAAGACTGGCAAAAATTTAAGAACTACATGGAGATTCATTGTAAGGAATTAAAGACTCTTACCGGATTAGGGTAGAACTCGAAGGATTGCTACTTATTTTTCAAATCTTTTTAATAAGTATATAAATGGGTTTGTTTGAAAGGAAGGCTAGGAGATGAATAACGTTAAAGCCACGGGAAGAACAGAGGGAAGCCAAATTTTAGTGGTAGATTGATTTTGTATCGCTAATGTTTTGAACTTGATTTTTTTCTGTATATTAAAATTTCCTAATAAAAACGTATTTTAAAAAAAGAGAGAGACTTCTGGGATGTGCCAAAAAGCCCCCTAAAACCTGCCCTAGCCCCCTAGCCCCCTAACCCTAATCCTTGACTCCTTACCCATACGTCACAGACTGTCTTCTTAGTGGGTCAGAGAGGCACCCAGAGGTGCAACCCAATAGCCCACCGTAACCTTACCCGTCATTAGCCTAACCCTAGCCCTTGGACTAAACCCACCTTAGCCCATAGCCAGATCTACTTGCATTGCACTACACACGCAAGTACGATTCCCTTCTTTGTGGGACATGGCAGGTGCGACACGCTCGTACCAGGGGATCAGGTACTTGAGCAGGTCTCACTGTCTGCAAATGGTATGCATAGCCATATGGTTATGCATGCCATTTTGCAGCATCAGCAGGTGAGGAGGGGAGACCCCCATGTTGAGGGGTCTCTTGGAGCCTGCTGCTGCTGTCCCTTCCTTTATAACGGGCCGGCGGAGGCACCCACCCCACAGAGGTGCCTCCAGGAGCCCGCTACCCCCCCAAAACCAGTATAACGATAACGAAAAAATGAAAAAACGAACCAACTAATTTTTGCGAATTTTCGCGAAAAACGGAAACGAGCCGACACGGGCTGCCTCCGACACATGACAACTCGAAAACGTCATTTTCCCGAGTCGTGCCCATCTCTACGCATGACTTTCAGATTCCTGAGCGTGGAACCTGAAAATCTGGAAAAGATGGACCTTATTTACCACTAAGAGTGAGAGCTAGATCTGGTAGAAATTCTGGCAGCAATAATAGCATGAAAAATGTATATCTGTCACTGCATGGGAAAATATTGCCATCTAAGGTGACGGTGAAAGGCAAGATCTTGAATAAAATGTGATTATGCGGTTAAGACAGGCTCCAACTAAACTTTGAAAGTTACTTAGAATGTTATATCTGTCTGGCTACATACCTAGGAAAGACCTAGAAGAGGTTAGAAAGGAAAGAAAGAATTTACTCCAAGAACATATAAGTAACTGTATGTATCCAATATGAAACAGATCAGATAGACAAGAATGGAACACTCTGCTGACACTATTTGCCTCAACCACTAGTATCTACTGTAAGCATATAATTCTTAGGGCAAAAGAAAATGCACCTTTCTTAGCATTAGCATTGTGAAAGCTACAAAAGCAGAATTGAAAGGTATCTGTGATATCACCATAAGGATGTGTATATGCACACAAATACAAATAAATACAAATTTGAGTTGGGAACATGATTTGTGATTAAAGCATTAAACTAATTCAATGTTGTGTTTGAATTCATGTATGCCTTAAAAGAGAAGTCATCAACTCCATTATTTTTCATAGAAGTGTGATTGTATCAGCTATTCTAAATCAAGAAAACACAACATTGCAAACGTTCTCAGACATCTGTGCTTTCATATTTGATAGAGGACACACAAATTGCAGCAATTTGTCTGTTTTACTAGAATATTATCAGTGTTGACTGCAATATGATCTAATAAATATTACTAGTTTGTGAAAAATATTGTGGCATATTCTCCTTTTATGATGTGCTTCTTGTATCATTGATTTAACATTCTGGTGAGGCTTTTCACTCAATGTAAAAGAACGATGCTACCGATAGCAGTTCAATGATTACTGTCTCATTATGTTGTGCATCACAGTATTTGGTTCTGTGCAGGATTTTTTTTATTCAAAAGTTTAATGATAAAAAAGAACACTTTTTCATGGGAAGGGGTTAAGGCTATTAAAAGAAATCTTATGCCCTATCTTCTCCACTAAAAAAAATCACTGAAAGATAATTTGACATTTGCAAGCATCTCTGCATTTGTTTTTTTAATTAATGGGGAAAACATAGTTGTTGTTACATTGCAGTTTGCTCCTAGTAATATTATAACATAACGAAGAGCCATATTTTAGTTCCATTAAGACACAGAGTTTAGACTAGTACTGTGCTGTACACACACACACACACACACACACACACACACACACACACACACACATACACGCACACACACACACACATACACACACACACACACACTTGTGAGTTGGCAGCTTAAGTGCAAATTACATTCTCAAAATAATGGCATATACTTCATTAAGATATTTTTATGCTAGGAAGCAGCAGAAGAAGATGTTGCTACATGCTTTAATATCTGATAGTTGATCTCAACAAATGTCTTTCACATAGCTGAAGTTATAAAATGGGAACTTTTTTTTCAAACTTAAATAGCTCTTTGCATACAGAGCTATTTAAACTGTTAAGCAGCCAGGGACATTGATCGGGAAAAGGTGCTAGAAAACATTTATACATTGCACAAAACCCCTGATTTTTGAAAGAAAGAACAAGCTGATGTCTAAGGGATTGGGATTATTCTATAGGACAACACTCAGATGTAATTGAATGGGCACCCAATGCTAGCTATTTCAGAGACCCTAAACTCAACAGAGATCATATTTTCCACTATGGCAGACATTACTAGAGGTGAAAAAACAACTGTAAAATGCATCATTTTTATCCCAAGGAAAAGAACTCCTTTTCAGCACAGTGAATGTGTTAATCAGAACATAATATTGCTAGGTTATCTTGGCTATTACCCAAATAATATTTGATTTTTGTTTTTTGTTTTTTGTTTTCATGCTATCCATTGGCATCCTTCAGTCTCGAAAGACTATGGTATCACGCCTGGAGTAGAGATCCTAAAAACAGCACCTAGTGTGACTAAATAGACCAATTCGGGAATAGCAGTCTCTACCGCACTGGGGGCAGATGTATTCTGTTTCTTGCCCGGTCCTCGAGTTTCGTTCTTTCGATGCCTGCCTCTTTTCCTCTGCCTGTTGGACAAATGCCTCTTCAAATTTATGTAGACCATGCTGTATCTCTTGCCTCCAGACAGTGCGATCGGAGGTCAGGGTTTCCCAACTGTTGAGGTTCATTCCCAAGGCCTTCAGGTCCCTCTTACAGATATCCTTATACCGCAGCTGTGGTCTCCCTCTGGGGCGCTTTCCCTGCATTAGTTCTCCATATAGAAGATCTTTTGGGAACCGACCGTCATCCATTCTCACAACGTGTCCAAGCCAGCGTAGGCGTCACTGTTTCAATAAAGTGTACATGCTAGGGATTCCAGCTCGATTCAGGACTATGCTATTTGGAACTTTGTCGTGCCAGGTAATGTTGAATATTCGCCTAAGACAGCGCATATGGAAGGTATTAAGCTTTCTTTCCTGTCGGGCATGGATGGTCCAAGACTCGCTGCAATACAAAAGTGTGCTCAGTACGCAAGCTTTATAGACCTGTATCTTTGTATGTTCTGTCAGCTTCTTATTGAGCCATACTCTCTTTGTTAGTCTGGAAAACATAGTAGCTACAGTATATGTTTATTCAGCTCAGATTCTAGTGAGAGTGTATCTGAGATAGTTGAGCCAAGATACACAAAGTCATGGACAACTTCCAGTTCTTTTTCAGAAATTGTAATGCGAGGAGGAGAATCCACATTCTTGCCCATTATTTGTGTTTTTTTCAGGCTGATTTCTAGCCCAAAATCTTTGCAATCTTTACTAAAATGGTCCATGAGCTGTTGGAGATCTTCGGCAGAGTGAGCAGTAATGGCGGCATCATCAGCGAAGAGGAGATCCCGCAAACACTTCACCTGTACCTTAGGCTTTGCTCTCAATCTAGAGAGGTTGAAGAGTTTTCCATCTGATCTGGTCTGGAGATAGATACCCTCTGTTGAAGTTCCAAAAGCATACTTCAGCTTGGTAGCAAAGAAGATCCCAAACAAGGTTGGCACAAGGACACAGCCCTGCTTCACTCTGCTTCGGATGTTGAAGGGATCTGACACCAGGCCATCAAAAACTACATTGCCCTTCATATCCTCATGAAAAGACCTAATGATGTTAAGGAGCTTGGGTGGGCATCCAACCCGGAGGAGTGTTTTAAAGAGTCTGTCCCTACTAACCATATCAAATGCCTTCGTAAGATCTATGAAGGCTACAAAAAGTGGCTGTCCTTGTTCCCTGCATTTCTCCTGCAACTGCCTGAGGGAAAATACCATATCAGTAGTGGACCTGTTGGTTTGAAAGCCACACTGAGATTCTTGGTAAACTCTCTCTGCAAGTATCTGGAGCCTCTTCAGTATAACACGTGCAAACAGCTTCCCGACAACACTAAGAAGAGAGATACCACGATAGTTGTCACAGTTGCTCCTGTCACCTTTGTTCTTATAAAGCGTAACAATATTAGCGTCCTTCATATCCTGTGGTACTCCCCCTTCCCTCCAGCAAAGGCAGAGGATTTCGTACAGTTCAGTGGCAATGATCTATTTGCAGCACTTCAGAACTTCAGCAGGGATGTTATCTTTTCCAGGTGCCTTGCCAGAGGCAAGTGAATCCAGAGCTACATTTAGTTCTTTTAGTGTTGGTTCATTGTCAAGCCCCTCCAAGACAGACAAGCACTCAATATTTATCCCAAGGAAAAGAACTCCTTTTCAGCACAGTGAATGTGTTAATCAGCACATAATATTGCTAGGTTATCTTGGCTATTACCCAAATAATATTTTTTTTTGTTTTGTTTTCATACTATATTTTATTCATTTTCTACAAAAAGAAGTATATGTGCTATTTGTTACACATCGTGTGTATTCCAGTCATTATTATGTTACAACCAGCTTACTCTTATTCTTTGTCTCTTTTTTCAAGCCATTGATAAAACAGATTCCATACTTGGCAATATTATGAGCCCTCTTTTTCCTTGATTCTCATTGTCAGTCTATCCATATCTGCACATTTCAAAATTTTGTTAACCATCATTTCAACTGTTGGTGTTTATTTGTTTTTCCAATGTTGTGCCTGAACTACCCTCGCTGCTGTGAGAATGTGCAATACTAGGTAAGTATTTTGTTTATCTAAATTTTCTCAATATATGCCTAAGTAAAAACAGTTCTGGTCTAAAGTCTACATGTATTTTTATCATTCTAATAAACCAAGTATGTATTTTAATGCATTTTTATTTTGCTTTATCACATATCCACTATGTGTGACAGTAAGTCCCCATTTCTTGTGCACATTTCCAACATTTGCTACACAGATTTGGGAATATTTTAGATAAATTAGCAGGTGGAATATGCTACCTATAAAACATTTTATACACATTTTTATACAATGTCACCATTATTAATTTAGAATTTCTGTTCCAAAGTTTTTGCCATTTCTTCAGCTCCACTTTGTAACAAAAAAATTGTCCATTGTATTATTGTTTCTTTCACATTCTCATCTTCCATTTTCCATTCAAACAAAAATTTATATATTTTCTTAATTAATTTATCATCTGAGGATAACAGTATTTTATCAAATGATATTTGTTCATTATAAAAACCATACATGTTCAGATCTTTCTTATACCTAGATTGTATATGCATTAAAGGCCATCATGAAGGCACCACCTCTTGGCTTATCAATTCTTCCTTGGAGTTTAAATTCCCCTCTATATCTAGTATCACGGTATGTCACAATTTTCCCCAAGTTTAAAAGGTTTGGATATGTAAATACTTCCATGGGTGAAACCCATCTTGGGATTCTCATATGTAATTTCGGTTTCAGTTTCTCCCATGTTTTTAGTAGAGAGTCCCTAAGTGAATGGTTTTGGAAGTATCAATGTACTTTGGCTTTTTCATATCATAGAAAAGCATGTCAACCCAGTTGTAATTCATGTCCTTCTAAACCTAATAATCCTTTGTTTCTTAAAAGTATCCAGTCTTTCAGCCAGACTAATAAACATGATTGGTAGTATAGAGTCACCCAAAAACTATTTGTTAATGACTACATGTAAAGTAAAATTTCATGTTTTTCATCAGGTTATATTAGTTTCTCCATGTCCTGTTGCCTATAGGGTTACTCCATCCTAACAAAATTTGGGTGCAATAAAAGAGAGAATGTAATATATTCTATAATGTATTTAGAGAACTGGGCTCCAGTCCAGGAAAGGTTACAAGTAGAATTTATCTTTTTATGATACCACAAGATTTTAATTTTTTGGTTGTATTTGCTGCAGCAGACTAATAAAATTACTCCCAGAACATTTTTGAAATATACCTCTTTGTGTGTTTTATATGATATAAAATCCATTTCATTTACTAAGGTAAGTACAGTGGACCCTTGTATAACAAACAGTTTGTATAACATAAAATCTGTACAACATAAAAAATTCCAAAGATAGGGGGAAATTGCTTAACATTATATCCTATGGAGTGAATCCATACAACATAAAAATGGGATTACTCCATTTTCAATGCATTCCTATGGGAAATCTGTATAAAGGAAAATTTGCTTAACATAATTTCATTTGGAATGAATTAATTCCTTTATACAAGGTACCACTGTAGTTCAAATGGCCACACCTAAGTAGAATTAATGTTTCCAAAAGAATGCTACCATTTTCTCCTCAATATCTGAAACCTCTTTCCTGATATGTAAGACTCATAGTAGGAATCACTTTAATATGTTTTTATCTTCGTTTTCATACTTTGATCCAATTTTACAGGGGTATTTTTGTTTTGTTGCACTTTTCTCCCTCATACCCCCCCCCCAACCCTGCAAAACAAGCCAAAATGTTTTCCAAAACTTCAAAACCTACCAGGGAACTGGGAGATGAAGATCTTTAGCTGAACTCACAGAAGTGTTGCTTTGGTAGATAATAATTGGGGAAAACTGTGAATGGGTATTTAATTTTCTATCTCTTGTTACACAACAGATATTTGCTAGGGCTAGAGATTTACCTTTTTTTTTCCTTAAGGAAAAGCCAAGAATGTGGGCCAGAGGATGGTCCAAACAGACCAAACCTGTTGGCATAACTAGACTCTGAGTAAAACCAATAGTAAAAATCAACCTTTAGTCTAAAGGCTCATCCCATTGAACAGGTACACCTGCGGCTTAGGTCCATCACTCTGGCAGTGACAGCTACCCAACTCCAAGACAGCGGTGAAGTCAGAGCTAATATCATTTTAGGATTCCCATGCCACATCCTTAATTCCCGTAAGTGTATTGATGAAGAGTACAGTTCCAATAACCACAATATTCCAAACATTTAAAGCTTCAGTGAATAAGGAAAACATTTAAAACAACCAAGCATTAAGAATGTTTTTAATTGCATAGCTTCCTTTCTGTTTACAGTATTTACATTTTTTGTACTTACTCCCACACACTTCCAGGTCTAAATAATAGTGCTATGTGAACATCAACAGGGCTGTTGCTATTTAAAAAGAACCATACTGGGTTATATGTCCACTTTTGAACCAATTTCAGGATGTTAAAAGGTAGTAAAGATGCCAAACACAAATGCAAGGAACAAGTGTTTTGGAACAGCTGTACTTTGATGTAAATTCTGATGATATTACGGGTAAAGCAAACAAAAATAGCTTCAATGGTAAATTGATTTTTAATTAGCATGTTCTTGATCTCAGAGTGTTTACCTTTTAAGTCATTCATCAGTTGCACAATAGCACTAAGGTACATGACATCCAATTATATTAGTATAATAAGCCACATAACATGGTGGATGGATGGAAAATTGATAATATAATAAATTAAACTATAAGGGAGCTTGGATCCAAAATACCATTAAAATAGTTGAGCTCTAAACCTGTGCTTCTGAGGGCTGTTTAGGACCTCTTGCCTTTTTTTCTCCCAACTAAATGCATTATAGTTCAGTCTCATACAGGACTACTGTGTGAGGATAGATGAGATTTCAATGGCTCCAGGTCTTTTCCCTCTAAAACCCTTCTGACCAAATGGAGGAACTAAAGAACTGCTGGATGGCTCAGTTGTTTCAGTCTCTGGTTGTGGAGTCCACTGGGCCTCCTAGATTGGGGGGGGGGCAGTAATTTACATTACTCAGGGTCCTTTACAGTTCTGCAGTTCCAAGGTAAGGATGATGATTAAGGGGGAGGAGATAATCTCCAGTGGGACTGGTGGAAGCTTCTCCTTTATTTTACAGTTTCTGCAGGAAACAAGCTTAAAAATAGCTATATAAATTGCACAGCCTCAGTGAAAAACAGAGTCAGAGCTGGAGGTGCAGTTTCCCTTTTTCTGAACAGTCATGTATTTTATGGTTTCCTTACAGCTCTACTCACTGTTTTGAATGTAAGACAGATGACACTACAAGTATTCAGGTGTCCCAACATATTTATGGTACTCTGTCTGAGGGAAAGGATCAAGAATAGAGATGGGCATGAAATGGAAAAAAAATCATTCCATTATTTGTTATTTGTTTCATTACGTAACAAAATGAATAACGAAAATTGTGATGAAATTGGAATGCACTGAGCAGAACCACAAAAATTAGGTTCGTTACATTTCATTTTCATTAATGGTGACACACAATGAAATGAGCTGTTTTTAAATGTTAAAAAACATCCTGAATATCCGTAAAAACCCAGCAATAATTATTTATTCTGCCTCATATTACCTACCAGGGGGTTGGAGTATTTAAAACGTGCATTTATGTCTTTTCTCAGATCGCTGTAATTTTTTCCTTTAAGGGGAGTTAGGGGACATCGACCCAAAATGGCTCCCAGATGCCTAATATTGATTTCTTGGATATTAAAACACCCTGGACATCTGTAAAAATGCAGTGATAATTATATGAAATTATTACCTACCAGGGGGTGAGGTCCTTAAAATGTTGTTTTTGTCTTTCGCCTGTCATGATGTATTTTTTCTTTTCCCTTTAAGGATGACACAAAATGGATTCCAGCCACAAAATTGATGCAAGCCATGTGATGGGATCATGTAAATTCTTGGACAATTTCAACCAATAGCATGCCCAGGTTGCAGACTGGGTAGGTGTGGCAGCCACAGAGGGCATAAAAAGCTTTGGCAGCCCCCATGCTCCTTGCAGTCTGCAGTGGGAGTTAGGGTGGGATTGCTGTCTCTGCGACTCGTTACTTTAGGCCAGGCAGGCAGGTGTGTGTCTCTGTGTTCCTGCTGGCTGCAGCCTGGCTCTTAGGGGAGAGAAAGAAGAGATTTCTCTTGCAGCCTCTGTGTACCTCTCGGTGAGTACCCTACCCTGCCCTGCAGTGCAGTCACTCTGCAGCTGCCTTACGTCCTGGGCAATGCCCGCCGCTGCTTTTGCAGCCTCCCTGCATACCTATTCTATACTGTGTCTCTCCCAGCATCAATTTTTTAGTGTTTTCCCTCTGGTCTGGGGTGTTGGGGGATGCCTGAGCACGGAAATGTTTAAATCGTGCAAAAAGCGGTTAAAAATGAAAAACAACAACAATAAACGGAATGAAATTTTTTAAAAAAATTCACGAAAAACAGAACAGAACCAAAACGGGACCCACAATGAAAAATGAAAAACCGAAACATCATTTTTTCAATTCATGCTGATCTCTAATTAGAATCATAGACTTATAGAACCATAGAGACTGGAAGAAACCTCAAGGGTCATCCAGTGCAATCTTCTGCTATCCTCCTTGCAGTCTGCGGTGGGAGTTAGGGTGGGATTGCTGTCTCTGTGACTTGTTACTTTAGGCCAACCAGGCAGGTGTGTGTCTCTGTGTTCCTGTTGGCTGTGGCCTGACTCTTAGAGGAGAGGAAGAAGAGATTTCTCTTGCTGCCTCCCTGTATGCATGCGTAGCTCTCGGTGAGTACCCTCGCTTGCCCTGCAGTGCAGTCTGGGCAACGCCCGCTGCTTCCTTTGCAGCCTCCCTGCATACCTAGTCTATACTGTGTCTCTGCCAGCATCATTTTTTTTAGTGTTTTCCCTCTGGTCCGGGGCATTGGGGGACGCCCACACGTGGAAATGCTTTAAATTGTGCAAAAAGCGGGTAAAACAAAAATACAAAAAACAAAAAACAAAACCAAGTTTTTTCAAAAAAAATCATGAAAAACGAAAACAAACCGGAAAGGGACCCGCAATGAAAAATGAAAAACCAAAATGTCATTCTTTTAATCGTGCCCATCTCTAATCAGAAACCAAACACATACACACTCATATACGCATATACACAGAAAGTATAGTCCAAACAGCCCTACACAGTAGGTTATACACGTATCATATAGAAACATAGTGCACTGCAAATGATTCTGGAGAGCCCTGGGATATTCAAATTCAAGTTTCCCATGAACCATAGAATTTTCTGACCGATCAGAGTGACTCACCTCATGTGGTTATTATTACAGAATGAGGAGAAGTAGGAATGCTCACATAACCTCACTGCAAGAGGATGGGATACATATAGTAAACACAATAAAGACCTACATTTCTTATGGCACATCACTCAGGGCTCTAGTGTTTATCTCTCTCCATACATACATGAAATTACAACACAGTAAATATATTTCAATATGTAATTGCAGGAGGATATCAGTAACTAAGGGGAAAGTATCTTTCAGCAAAGTCTATAACCTACTACGAAACCTTTGACAGGTTTCTAAACTGTGCTTAAAACATTTTATTTTTCTAACTATACATCCCCAATGTCCCAGAAAATATGAAATTTAGGAGTTGTAGTCCTACCCTACCGCCGCAAGAAAACATAATGCTTCTTATTTTGGCTTCTAAGAAAGCCAGGATCATACTACAATATTTGTTTTTCTTTTTGAAAGCCAAGCAAGGAAGATCCACAAAACTTCATGACATTTTGGTCATTCATGATGAGTGAGAGCATCATTTTATGTTGCCACCTAGTGGCTGAAAGACCACAGCTGCTTAGCAAAATCAGACTGAACCCAATCTCAAGAGTTCTGTTGGTTTCCAAGGGAGATGCCAGGCCGACCTCAGACCCAAACCAAAGCATTATTGATTGATTCAGATATGCCTCCATATTTTAAACGTTGTATTGGGTTGCTCAGCCATAAAAAGCAAGAATATCTTTTAGCTGTATTTAAAATATACATACAGGAATAAGCCAAAGAAAAGAACTACACGATCTCTTTTCTTTCAAAAGCAGTCAGCAGTTCAGTAACAGCACATGTTTTCCAGCAGCTTTCTACCTGCTTCCTTCTCCCCTTTTAAAAAAATCAGAATAAAGGAGTACTGCTCCTTCCAGCTTCGTTCATTTTATCCCAGAATACCTCTGGGCAAAGACTAAAATCAAGATGAAAGTGAGTTTTTCCTTCACTGGGTATTGCTTTTAATTGGAGCTGTGGAGATATTTTATTGCCTTTGGCGAACACATTGTTCTCACGTTATAAAGCAACCACACTATCCTTTTCTGAGACAGATTGTCAGAGAGCAACCAAGAAAGCCTCTGCCTACCTTTCTGGGATAATCTTTCACAGACAGTGCAATTATTGAACGGGAATGTGAGGTGGTCATAGCTTTTCTCCTCTCCTTCTCATTTTCCTGTCACAGAAGCTTTCCTTCTTCCCCACCCCACCTGTTTTAATAAGGAATGCACTGAAGAAGAATTGAGATGTTCTACCCTATAGGTGGCTGATAATCCAAATAATGCCAAAAGACAGCCATGCTGGGAAAGATTTGGCTGCTTCATTCTCTAGTTCTGCAGCACCTTAAGTTAACAAGTGAACCTCCACAGTTTCAGACTCATTACGTACCTAAAATAAAATTCAGGTTATTAGGCATTGAAAATTACTAGCCAAACAACTGGGTTTATGAAGTAGAGGCCACAGTTTTTTAACCCGGGTAGTCAACTTGTGGTTCAGCAGAAAATGCACAGAGCTCTTGTTGCTGTGATTCCTCACAGGGTAGTTGTTTCTTAATTCTCATGCTTTACATGAAGCATCAAAGGTACACTTATTGTACATAGGAGGAGAGTCAGTCACAAATGTCCCCACCTTATTTGTGCTTGGATGCTAGCATGCCTTGAAGTAAACAAGGACAGGGCTACTATAATGGAGATGTTAAAAACAGGAAGATTGCTACGCAGAAATGAGCAAAATGAGGGCCCAATGTAAAGCTGAGGTAGGAAACATGCATCTATAGAATCACAGACAGTGGAGCTTGGAGTTGAAGGGTCATCAAATTCCATCTGCCAATCTGCCCCTCCAAATGGCTTGAGGCTTGAAGTGGCGTTGAGGACACTATCTCACAGAAAGCATCGAAGTCACTTTTAACCGTCAATGCAACTGGCTTCTTTGCACAGATCAGGAAGGGTTACCTTCTATTTCACTTTAGGAGCCAGGTGTCTCAAACCAACCATAAGGATGTGATGGTCCTGATGAATCTGAACAGATCTGGGTCATCCTAGTGACCAACTGGAAGATTGCCTTGGAACTGCTTGAGTTTCATAGTGGAGGAAAGACATAATATAGATTTTATTGTAAACCACCCTGAGTTCCTGAATGGAAAAAGGTTTAGCAGTATATAAATGCTACAAATAAATAAATAAATAAATAAATAAATAAATAAATAAATAAATAAAATATATCTGCACTGGACTGCACACCATAAACTATTTCCAGTGTAATATTTCACTGCATCACCAGCAAGAATAGAAGACAGTAAATTCTGAGAAATTTTCTTGCCCCGTCTTCATTCATTAGTCCTGCTTAAGAGGAAGAAAGACACTGCAAGTCTTGAGCGGTGGCATGGAACCCTTGGAATCTACTGAAAGTGATGTTTGTTGACTCAAATGTTTTCCTTTCCTTTACCTTAAGGTTATAGAATTGATTCTGGCAAAATACTGTAAATATTAAAGCCCCAGGTCAATAAGCTTAACACTAACCTGAAAACATCAATAAGTACTTACCATTTGCAGAGCTGAAACAGAGCTGGATATGCGTAGCTTACTTTGACCAGAAATGTCGGTATGAATGCTTGTGTATCTGTTTTCAATAGTGCTAAAATAAACATCTAAGGCTATGAAACTAAGGAAAATCTGGTAGAAAGTTCCATGTAAATCAATGGGAATAGCATCTGCATTTTTCAAACACACACAAAAAGAGAGAGAGGTCAAGACTACGAGTAGTGAATGTATTTTATATTTTCTTTTGAAATATTTATCTAAAGTTCTAAAACAAAAACTCATATGTTTAGATAAGAAGACAGGGATCCATACACACATATTTATATCCATAAGTAAAACTAGTGAGTTTTTCAGAAGGACTGCTTCCAAGTTAGCATGCCATGTCAATATATTTACATGGAAATGATTTCCCTCAGGTCTGTTTCAAAGACAAAGTGCCTTATATTGCACCTACTTCTCAAATGGTGGGGCTTGTCAGTGAGCTTCGTTCCTTGGAGTTAGGGTCAGCTGAAGAAATGTAGCTGCCTCCGGTGGATCAACAAATGATGCAGCTCCTCATTTCAATTGAAGGCAAAAAGTGCAACAACCAAACAACCCAAACCAATTATTTTACATGAAGCTGTTTGGATGAGCAGCAAAATGTTTCAGTCTTTCAAGAAAAGAAGTCCAGTTGCCATGACTCAACTTCCAGAGTATTGCACCAGGACTAGAGATGGGCACGAAATGAACAATTTTTCATTTCTGTTGTTCGTTTGTCCCATTACGTAACGAAACGACAAAAAAAATTGTGATGAAAATGAAATGAAACGAACAGAACCACGAAAATTGTGTTTGTTATGTTTCGTTTCCATTACTGGTGACGTGCAATGAAATTAGCCGTTTTAAATGTTAAAAAACGCCCTGGACATCCATAAAAATGCAGCAATAATTATTTATACTGTCTGATAATACCTACCGGTGGGGTGGGGGTCCTTAAAACGTGCATTGATGTGTTTTCTCAGATCACTGTATTTTTTTCCTTTAAGGGGAGTTAGGGGACATCGACCCAAAATGGCTCCCAGATGCCTAATATTGATTTCTTGGGTATTAAAACGCCGTGGACATCCATAAAAATGCAGTGATAATGCAATAATTATTTGAAATTATTACCTACCAGGGGAAAATGTTTGTTTTTGTCTTTCTCCCATCGCGGTGTATTTTTCTTTTCCCTTTAAGGATGACAAAATGGATGTCGCCACCACAAAATGGAAGAGGCAAACCTATTTCTTTTATTTCATTAAAAACCAAATTCCATTCAATTTTCCTTATCTCACATGCCCACCGCATATGTCAATATGCCCCTTTTTCTATTTTACATTTCCAACAAATTGGAGATATTTCTTTATTTATTATATTTAACTTCACGGGTGTTATATACCATCTGCAATATACTTTATAACAGTTTTCTTAAATTCTCACTGACATATTTTTCACTATTCTTTTATTCCACATTTCCCCCATTCTTCCTCTTTTATCTCTTAATTAATATCTTCTTGCCAAATCTCTCTTAATTTATTTTTTCAAATAATCCTCCTGAGTTAATATTTTATATATCTCGCTTACAATTCCTTTCCTCTGTTCGTTATTCTCCATCTTATTTTTTCTGTCTATAATTTCTTCGAATCTGGTCAATTTTCTACACTCTCCTGCTTTAGTTATCAATTCTTTAGTCCATTTTTCCATTTGTATAATGTTCAACCAGGAAATATTTCCTCCCAATTTTTCCTTTATGCTTTGTCTACTCTGCATTTGCTTTAAACAATCCCACAAGTATATAACTTTTTATCATGCAGTAGCTTATTTAACTTCCCTTTTAAATTTTCTGGGAACCTCTTAATTTCTGTTATTCGAATCAAAGGTGAAACCAAGAGTCTTAAAATCTCCCTGAAGTTCCTTCAACATTCCATAGTGTTTTTGAAGAACAGATTATTTATCTTTTTCACCTAAACTTTAATGTCTTCCTTAAAAAAATATTCTCTTTTTGTGTAATTTCTAAGTCTCTCCAAATTAAGTTATCATTTCCTATTATTATATCTGAAATAATAATCTTATTGAATAATTCTTTCATTTTAGGTATTAGTAATTTCTTAAATACTTTGTAAAATTCTGGTCCTATTCCATAAGTTCCCTGTGTTTTACCTATTTTTAACTTATTTATAATTCTCTCAATCTCTTCATCTGTTGTTAACTGATCCATTTTTACACTATCTTCATTTCAAATTTTTGTTATGATATTTTCCCTCACAAACTCATAAATTCTTCTTGTAGATGGGTTATTACTTGTATAAAGATACTTATAATATTTGTGGAATGCCTCTAGCTTTTCCTTCATTTTGTTACATCTTTTACATCTTTTACACCTTTGATCCGGTATTACCTCTATCATTTTTTTATTTTTCTTAATTTGTGTCATTCTTGCTAACAACTTAGAGTTTTTGTTATTATGCTCATAGTATTCTCTCTTTAAGTGCATTAAATTTCATTGCACTCTTTCTAAATGAATTTCTTCTAATTCTCTCTTAGCTTGTAACTCCATTAACACTCTATTATCTCTTGTTGAAATAAATATAGTTTCTAGTTTTTTAAAATTTTCCAAATCCTGAATTTTTTATGCCTTTTGCTTTAAAATACAAGCTTCTTTCCATCCATACTGCCTTCATTGTGTCCCAGATTATGCTTGTTTCTCCTCCCCAACCTCATTTATCTCCATGTTTCTTCCAATTTTAATGCATTTTATCTATTATTGATTTATGTAAATAAATCCTTTCATCAATCCTCCATCTTTTTGATTCTCTATAATCACACGCCGGGATAAATTCCATGTTTACCATAGCATGATCCAAGATTTGTATTGTATCTATTCCTATGTTATTTATTCTGGATAATAAATCTCTAGACACAAATATGTAGCCTATTCTATCATAGGATTTATGTACAGGGGAATAAAAAGAATATTTTCTCACATTGCCTCTTAATTCCCTCCAAACATCTTGAAAGTCTTTTTTTTAAATATATTTTTTAATATATTGTTGAACTCCTTCTGTTTCTGCTTTCCAACTTTTTGACCAGTCTTTACTAATATCCATAACCAAATTGAAATCTACTGCAATTATAATGTAACCTTTCCTTATCTTATCTAATTTCTCCAAGACATTCGTCAGAAAATTTTCTTGGTTGTCATTTGGCACATACACGTTCAAAAGGGTGCAATTTTCTCCTTGAATTACCCTTGAATTATCAACATCCTACCTTGATCATCCTTATCTACTTTAAAAAAAAATCAAATTCAGTTCTTTTAGATATCATTATAGTTACCCCTCTCAACTTAGACATGCCAAATGCTTGTTCATACACGTCAACCCATTTGCATTTAAGTTCATTCATCCCATCCTTATTCTGATGAGTTTCTTATAGAAAAACAATATCACCCTGAGTTTTGTTCAATTTAGCTTGAACTTTAGCCCTCTTTGTTATAGAACCTAGACCTTTCATATTCCAAGATGTTATTTTAAGTTGTTTAACCATTATATACAATTAATTTAAAACTTAGCAGTCCCGAGTTAAGTGCATAAAAACAAATAAAAGAACAAAAACATACCATAACCCCCTTTCCCCTATCGCTTCTTTCCCAAATTCAAAACAAAATCCCAACACATTTATATTTTAATCTCCTCCTCTTCACTCCAATGTCTTCTTTGGTAAATGAGTCCAGTGACTCCCGGGAGGGGAGGCATGGTCCAACATCCTGGCTATGATCTTAATAATGTCTTTGGTCAGATACATTATTTAACATAACTCTAAGGCTGCATTATACAGATTCTTACATACAGTATATACATTCACAGCTATATATAGTCTATAGTGGGCTTACATAATCTCATAAATATCTACTTGGGGATTAATCAACTATTATTGGGAAATAATTATTCCCCAACAATAAGCAGCTCCCATTATATCTGGACTCTACTCCTTAGGGAAAAAAACAAATAATAATAATAATAATAATAATAATAATAATAATAATAATAATAA
>JAHTLZ010000030.1:9562299-9580061 GCA_023846285.1 Phrynocephalus versicolor | reverse complement strand
TAATAATAATAATAATAATAATAATAATAATAATAATAATAATAATACCTTTATTGTCAATGTACAACATGTGCACAATGAAATTAGCTGAGTCTCCCATGCCCACCCCCATCCCCATCCCGCCCCCATCTCACTGGCAGTCACTCAGTCTTATTGTACCCTGTGTACTTGACACAGAATGCGCCAGCCCACAGGTCAGTTCTTCTATACTTGTCCTGGGATTATTTCCCATTCAGCAGTCTGACAGCCCATGGATAAAAACTGTTCTTCAGTCTGTTTGTACGGCAGGCTATACTACGATATCTTCTGCCTGATGGTAACAAGGTAAAAAAGTGCTGACCGGGGTGTGAGTCATCCTTAAGAATTTTTCCAACCCTCCTGAGGCAACAATCCCTAGCGATGTCGTCCAGTGTGCTCAGGGGACAGCCCATGATATACTGAGCTGTGCTTACCACCCTCTGTAGTGTCTTCCTGTCAACAGCTGTCAATCCAGCATACCAAACGGTAATGCAGTATGTGAGGATGCTTTCAACTGTGGACCGGTAGAAGGAGATAATCAGTTGTTGCTTCACTTTGTTCTTACACAAGACCCTAAGGAAATGCAGTCTCTGCTGGGCCTTCCTGACTACTTGAGTTGTATTAATTCCCCAGGATAGATCTTCACTGAGGTAAACTCACAGAAATTTAAAGGAAGAGACTCTCCTTTAAAGGGAGACTATCTGGTAAAATTTACCAGATAGTCTCCCTTTAACACCCCCAGCACATTAACCAATTAATTCTGGTTCAATTATTATATTCAATACGGTTATTGAATATTTCTACCAGATGTGACCCTTTCATATATTCTTATGTTTATGCATATGTATATAAGATAAATGCACATACATATACATACTTATACATATACCTATACATACAAACAAAATTGTACCCAAAGCCACACCCGCTCATCTGATAACCTCCATGAGGAGGGATATTATAAATGCTAACTTAGTTGAATCTTTACCTTTTTAATTCATCCACTGTGTTCAATTTTTTTCAACTTTACTCCATATATTCATCTCCTCCCCCAATCTACCCATTAATATAATTCCACATTTCCAGTTATATATGTACACCAAATTCATACTCACATTGAATGTATAAAGACCCAAAAAACCCTCAGGAATTCCCCCCCCCCACAAAATCCTCAGATGCTTATTATTTTGTTTTCTTTAATGCTTTATCAGCTCTCTGCTGCTTGGGTCTTGCCCCGCCATTTCACTTCCTTCTTCTAGCTCTTTTAACTCCAACACCTGTGATCCATCCCGTTCTCCCTCTGATGACTCTTCTCCACTCATCTTCTCCATAAATGACTCTCACACTTTTTTTGTAACAATCCCATGGTGTCTCATTATGTCCCAAGCCTCTTGAACTGTTTTTGCTTTATATGTCACTCCCTTATATACTATTTTCAAAAGTATGGGATATCCCCAGTATAGCGAATGTTCTTGGACCTCAAAATTGATGTAACCTCTCTCATATCTCTTCAAAAATTCATTGTAGGATGAGAAAAATCTGAAAAAACAAGAACACCATGTTGCTGAATTTTTAAATTCTCTGGCTTCTCTCTGAGGGCATTCATTACTTCCTGCTTTTTTAAAATTTGCATATCTCACCAGGACATGTCTTGGAACATATTTATGCACTCTATTCCTTGAACCCACTCTATGCACTATTTCTAGATCATAATGGTCAAGAGGAGTATTAGGCACTATCTTCTTAAGCCAGTCCAAAATTTTTGTAGCAGGTTTTTCTCATTCACACGGGCTGTATATATGTTGGACTTTCTAACTAAACACATTTAGTTTTGACTATAGAAAGCCGACCTAAGTAAATATGCAATGGCATGTTGTTACAATAATGAACTACATTTTATGTTTTAACTAAAACTATTTCACAGTTTCCACTATTTGGGGAATAAGAAAAGTCCAGGAAAATAAAGGAGGGTTTTAAATTGCAACTAACATGGTCAGAAGTGGTCACAACTGCCATTAGGCTTTGTATCATGCATTTAACCCTACCCTGGTAAGTCTTTCAAAATAGCTCTCAGAGTTGCTCCTTCTTTCACTTCTTTCACTTCTTTCACTCCACCTGATATGCACCCTTATTCATTCCCATTTCTATCTCCATCTTCATTAACCTTTTCTTTTTCTTGATCTGTTCCTGGCTTTTTTAAAATTACACCACCATAAGTCACCTTCTCCTTTTCGTGGAGGGGAAGGGTGTGCTTGAAAGGGTCCATGTTGTAAAGATATCCCCCTTCAGATTTAAAACCATTCCAGATTTCAAAATTTTGTGGGGATTTCATATTGAGTCAAAATGTACATTTTAAAATGTGTCTTTTAGGACCCATTCAGTGTAAAAATGTGCAGTTTGAAATTAAACACATTTATAAATATGTGTTTTGTGAGGACATAGAGTTCCAAATATATGTTGAAATAGATGTTGAAATATACATAAAGAAAATTTTAAATATTTCAATAAAAATAAAAGTTAGGAACTCCCTGCACATAGGCATATGTACTTAATTAAGACACGATAAATGCAAGGTTTTAATTTTTCAAACATTTTTAATTTATAAAATATTGATCATTCTCTGAAAAAGGAATATATTCCTTCTGGCTAATTCATTAAATAAAGCTGAATTAGTAATTACAAAAATTGTTTATGTATGTATTGGTACTATTCAGAACATTGGTACTTAGTTTAATAAGGCAAGTCTGAGTGGCAACATCAACAGAGAATCATAATTGTGTGACCTCAATCATTTGAAGTGTTTTAAATTATTTGGTGCCCATATAAATGTTTAAGGTTTGCTTTTGAACCTTGTTGCCTGAATTACAGTTGTGTTGCTCTAGTAAAAGAACATGTTCCTATGAACATCTGTGTCATCATGGAGAGGTCACAGGGTCTACCCACACTGGTGCTCACATAGGGCCACAGTGATCACTAAGCAGTGGTTCACCTGGGTCACATAGATGTAAGAACACTTGATTTGGCAGATTGTAGAACAACAGTGCACATATGTGGAACAAAAGTTGGTGAGGCAACAATCAGTGCCTGCCATGCCCACCAGCATAACTTTCTCTTCCTTGATTGATGCCCCCCCAAATGACCACAGATGATGTACAGGATGAATCCTGAGCCACCTGACCCATGAGCCCTGTTAGTAATTCCTCTGCACAGTTTGTAATGAAGCTAGCCCATGATCACCCGTTGGATGATCATTTCACCAATACTAAAATGAATGTATGGGTGCACCAATGTTTTTTTTTTTTGCCCAGGCATTTGATCAGATGTAAAGTGGAGCTGCTAGTCCTATTCTGTGTGCCAGAAAGCCCAACCTCAGCTGCAACCAGGTGCTCCATAAATTCCCATGTGTCTGGTAGAAAACACTTTTGTGAGGTTAGCCTTGGATATAGTGGGATCCTTGTCCAAGTAGACATGTTGACATACAAACATTTTGGTGGCAATAGTATATGCTACTCATTATCCAGGGGTGATGGTATTACATTCCACTATGGCTTAGGTGTCAGCCAAAGAACCATTAGAGGTCTTTGTGAGAATAGGTTTCCCTGAAGCTATTCTTACAGATGAAAGTACTAATTCCTTTAGCCAAATGCTATAAGAAATGTGGACACTGTTAGATATTCACTCTCTCCATACCTTAGTTTGTCATCTCCAAGCCAAAGAGTTGATTGAGACTTCCCAACACAATGGCAACTTATGTTAGCTCCACTGGAGACTAGTGAGAGAGGACTCATCTCAGAGCATAGTTTAACAGGTGTTGGAGAGAGAAGCTCTGATCCACCTTCACATTAGCTCAGGAGCAGTTAAGAGAAGTCCAAGCTAAGCAGAAATGATGTTATGATGCCCAAGGTCTTGCAGAGAATTCCTCCCAGGGCAGAAGTTCTTACCACTTTTGCCTTCGGGAACTAACAGGCTGTTTATACAATGGCAAGGTGAGGAAAGTGGGACAGGATAAGAATGTCCAGTTTTATACAGATTTTCATAGAGTAAATTTGGTGTCAAAGGTCAACACTTACCCCATGCCCCAAATGGATGAACTAACTGAGAAGTTAGGGCAAGCCTCATAACTTGCCTCCCTAGATCTGATAAAGGGTTATAGGCAGATTCTCCCAAGGGCATCTAACAAGGATAAAACTGCCTCTGCAATTTCCTTTGGCCTATACCTACATGCCCTTTGGCCTGAACAGAACAATGACCAGATGAAGGATAAGGTGCTTATCCCCACTGAAGAGTTTTCTGCTGCCTGCATAGATGACGACATTGCCATTAATCATTCCTGAGAGGACCATTTGCAACACCTGTATTCAATATTGAAGGCAGTTAGAGAGGCTGGGCTGATAGTCCCCACAAATTGAAGATTACACAGGCCTGGGTGCTGTATCAGGGTGTCTTAGTGGTAGGAGGTGGGATTAGGCCAGCAGCTGACAAAGTGACCAAAGGTCTCCCCTACTGGCCCCACCACTGCAAGAAGAAAAAGTAGACTTGTGGACTATTCTTGGCAGTTTATCCCTCATTTTTGCAGAGGTTGCTTTCCCCTTGACCAATCTTACCTGGAAAAGGGCCCCAAATGACATCCACTGGGATGATAAGGAACAACGAGCCTTTTATGAACTGAAACTGTGTTCTACTCCTGTCTACTATAATCATGACTTTGACAAGCCCTTTATCCCATTTACAAATGTCTTGGAATGGAGACAGGGAGCTGTTCAAGCCCAGGTTATCAAAGTGGGAGCATGCCATCCTGTTCCTCAGCTGCAAATTGACACTCAGAGTACTAAAGTATGCAGCTATAGAAAGACAAGTCCTTTTCATCAAATGGGCTATCTTCTCCTTATGCTACTAGCTGGGTGTCCCCTTTGGCTGGTTATGGATCATGTGCTCTTGTAGTGGCTGCAGAGAATAAAGGACTCAAACCCCAGGCTAACCAGATGGTACCTGGTTTTTCAGCCCTTTGCTTTCTGAATGCAATATTGGAAGGGACAGAAACATGCAAACATTTTTCTCAGTTAGGAATGTGGGGCAGTGGACGAATTCCCACTTGAAGGTGAGGCATGTGAGACTGGTCCCAATTTCCTTTCCAGTGATAGTGGGCTTCTACCTCTCCAAGAATAAGGTTGAGATTCCTAAATTACAATCAATTTGTGAATTGGGACATGGGCAAGACAATGCCTTGAAGGCATGGGTGGCTTGGGGTTAAGGTGGAGAGGGAGAAGAAAGAGAACTTTTTTGTAGACTCTCAACCTTTGAGACCCAGAAGGTACTAGAATTGCTGGGGTCTTTGACAGTGACTAAGAGATGATCACTCATTAGGAGTTCTGCATGCCACCAGAGCAAGCATCCAAAGTATGCCAGAATGGGGTATGATACCGAGAAGTGAAGTGACCAAAGAACTAGTGTAGGATATGATTCCAGCAGAGGAAGTAGGAGGGGCAAAGAATCCAGCAACTACGTTCCTGTGGGCAGTATACCCATCAGTCAGTTATCCTCCTCCTATCCAACCTCCTTCCACACCACCTCAGGCCAAGCCATTTCTCTTCATACTTTAGCAGTGTTGCCAAGGAAGAGTACCACATGTACGTGGGAGCTGCCACAAACAGTGACTACAGGGAAGTAGCAGGGGAAGACTCCCAGGCTATGTTACTCCAGGGGCAGTTGGCTGCCTGTATCCAGGACATTTGTTGCAACACTCCATGTCTCCCCACTGTTCAGAGTGGTATTACAACTTGTAGAGGAGATGAGGCACCAATCCACCATGTGAATGACTGTTGTGGACTGGTCCTGTTGATCTGAACTATTTGAGAGTGCTTTAAACTCCCTGGAACCCATAGTTTAGGTTTTGTTGTTGAGCATGTTGGTGGCAGGTGGGCTGCTCACACATAGTTAACTGGAAGCAAACATCTGAAAATGATTCACGTAACTAAGGCAAAAAATTCTATTTCAAAACTGAAAAAGCTCCTTCGTGCTTCTTGTACTGCTCAAAAGTTATTTTACTGAAAAACTTACCAAAGTTTGAAACCAAAAAAATGTGGCAAATTTTCTCTCCATGCTCCCTAAACATGAGCAAACTCTCTCTCTCTCTCTCTCTCTCTCTCTCTCTCTCTGTGTGTGTGTGTGTGTGTGTGTGTGTGTCCATCATATTTCAATGACAAAAGATCACCACTCTTGACCCTTGTCCTCTATGAACTGTACCTAGAAGCATCATAGTGTGGCACTCAAGTTCCCCCTGGCACCAAACAAGTTGACAGCAAAGTACTATGAGTTGTTTTCCAGCTTTCAGTTCCAGACAATTTGTGACTGGAGCAAAAAATAATATCTTTCCTAAGAACAGACTCAGATTTCTAGGTAGGTAATATGAGGTAACTGAGACTCAGCAACTTTGGAAGCCAGGATTGTAATGGCCAGTCTGCTCATATTCTGGTTACGGGGTGTGTGTGTGTGTGTGAAAAGAATATACTCAGACTTTAACTTCTAATTTGGCATGGAAAACATAGTAGTTGGGTGTCTTGCTTGAAAGCTCAAATGATGTCAGGGAAACACTCCAGTCCAAATGTATAGATATTATGAGTTTGCAGAAGGGCAACAACAAAAAGTTAATGAAATAAATGTGAATGGGCCATTTCCTTTTTATGGGTGCTTCCTCATAAACATTCAGTAAAACAGAAATGGTACTCTGATGTAAATCCAATCAATGATTTTCATAATGAATAATTTATTTGGCTCTATTGATCATAAAGACGTGCAATCTGTCTCCAGAGAACAGAGAAAGATGGGAAGAGCTAAAGATGGGAGAGTAATTGTTGAAATGTGTTCTACACAGCAGAAATGCTGCTTTCATTGCTTTGTCTCAGCACTGCTCACTTTCTTCCTCTTGCCCTGAAGTAATCATCAAAGGTGTGCCCTGCTCTAAAGTTCACTAGCCAGGTTCCTGAGTTTTGTGAAAATACATAAAGATGTACTTCTTTTGTTTAAGGATTTCACAGGTCCCAATAAGCAAACTAGCCTGTTCCTCTATTATTTTCTACATTTAAGTAGTAGAAATGAGAGAAGTGAGAAACTGCCCTACCTTATACTTAGTCTTTAATAATTTGTAAGACACTTTAAAAGTTGGGATCTCTTTTGGCTTGCCTTAGTTAATTTTGCACTGAGATTACAATTAGGTATACCTATTAATGAATAGAGAACCTACAAATACATCTTTGTCATCTTCTAAACATACCATATGCTTTCGGTTGTATGGATTTCCTTCTTTTAGCCCCAATTATTAGAAATTATTCCACAAGATCCAAAAAGTCAATGAGAAATTTAAACCTAGATAGAAATGCTGAAGGAGCAACAGAAGAGCATACTATGTGATCAGGATGAACTCAAATAAGAGATGTGAGGATGACAGATTCCTTTGAAGAAACATTCTGTGATGAAGAACCTGTGATTATAGAAAGTGACATGATAATCACCAGGAGTAGATGGGAAACCAATGAGTTGCTTCAAGCTACAGAGACTGCATTTGTCAATATCCTAAACAGATTATGTCAAAAGGCCAGAAAACAAAAAGTTGCCCACCTACTGGAAATGTCCAGACTTCATTCCAGTTCCCAAGAAAGAAGCAACCAAGAGGTTCCATACCATTGCATTGACTTACCATGGAAGCAAAGTGATGAGTAAGGTGTTGCAAGACATACATTTGCCACATATGGAGGGAGAAGAGCCCAATGTTCTGTCTGGATTCAGAAAAAAAGAGGAACAAGAGAGCACATTACAAATGTGCATTGGCTACTGGAGCATACCAAAGTATTTCAGAAGATAACTCTCTGATTACATGAATACAGCCTGTGAATACATATACCAGGAGCAACTGTGATATTCTTTTCCACCTAAAAGAAATTGATGTATTTCAATTGTCCTGTTTCAAAACTTATACTTTGCACAAGAGGCAACTATTAGGATGTTAGGTTATGTTGTGTCAAATCAGAACCAATTTATAGCAATCCTGATTAGACATGGGCACGACTCGGCGAAATTTCCGTTTCCGTTTCCGTTTGTCGTTTCCGTTACGTAACGAAACGACAAACGAAAATTGAGCTGGAAATTGAACGAAATGAAACGACCCATGAAAATTGTGATCGTTAGTTTCATTTCCGTTACTGGCGGCGTGCAATGAAATGAGCTGTTTTAAATGTTAAAAAACGCCCTGGACATCCATAAAAATGCAGCGATAATTATTTATACTGTCTGATAATACCTACCAGGCGGGTGGGGGGTCCTTAAAACGTGCATTTATGTCTTTTCTCAGATCGCTGTATTTTTTTTCCTTTAAGGGGAGTTGGGGACATTGACCCAAAATGGCTCCCAGATGCCTAATATTGATTTCTTGGGTATTAAAACGCCCTGGACATCCATTAAAATGCAGCGATAATGCGAGAATTATTTGAAATTATTACCTACCAGGGGGTTGGGGTCCTTAAAACATTTGTTTTTGTCTTCTACCATCGCAATGTATTTTTCTTTTCTGTAATTAAAAATACAGTGCTTAGCTTCATCATAATTTTCACAGTGGTGTATCTATAGCAATTCATCCTATAACCTGTGCATAATACCATAATCATAGCTTGTCATTCTAAATGAGGAAAGATAACTGCATCTTTGGATCAGATTGACTTCCAGACTCTCAGGTAATGAGATTCAAGAGACTGCATCCACCCAAATAGTGCTGAGGGTTTAAAAGCAAGAGGTTGGCAAAAGCATGAGGGGGAAAGTGGTTGCATGCAAGTGTGGTGGAAGCAACTGTGTGCCAGAAGTAGACAGCAAATAGAGGGATACATAATCAGCAAGCAAGAAACAAGTTATTTCATCATCACTGTATGTTTGGGTGGTATAGGTGGAAAGTGTTTAAAAGTAGAGATGGGCATGCACCAGCAAAACATTGGTTTGTTGTGGTTCATGGCACATTAATCTTGAAAAACCATGAACTCCTGAAACTTTTGCAAAACTTTTGGAACTTCTGAAACTTTTGGAAAAAATGAACCACTAATTGGTTTATTTTGGATTGGATTTTAGGAGGCCTTAGAATATCCCCACATTTCATGGGAAACTGCATAAATGGATGCTGCACACCAGATCCACTGTAAATCACTTGCTGCCTGATGCACCCAGCAGTGTGGGAGGAACTAAGTCTAAGTAAGTAAGTCTAAGTCATGCCATGGAACCTGACACAGGTGTTGCTCGTCAGGAAATGAATGGGGGAGGGACAGCACACTTTCCCCAATTCCTGTGGACAATGTCCTGTGGGAAGTTTGAGCTAAAGTACAGAGGTTCTTGTGTGGTCAACAAAGGGAAGGGGATGCAGGCAGGAACAGGCCATCTGAGAAGGGAAGCAGCATGATGCTAGAGATCTGAGCTAATCTGGTTCTGAGGTAGAAGGGTTCCTCTGACTAGCAAAAGTGGCTCTGAGGTGAAAATGGCTCATGTGAACCAATTTTAACAAACCACTCTTTAAAACTTTGTTGGTTTGTATTGTTTTGGTTTGTCACTTTTGATGATCCTTAAGCAAACTGAACGGATGAACCATTGATTTTTGATGAATTTTCTGTTTTCTGTTGTTGTTTTGTGCCCCTCTCTAGTTACAAGTGCTTTGGCCTTAAGCCCGCAGAGCCCCCCCCCCCCAGTGTCTGTAGTTGATGAACACATTTTACTGAAAAACTAAGAATGTGTTTGCGGTGTTACCCACACAGGACCCCCAGTAGTTTCACAGACCATTGGCCTGTACACATCTTCTTTTCACTCTCCCTGCCACCATTCAGGGTTACCCAGTTGAAATAACTGAGTCCCAGTTGAGTTGTAATGTTAATAAAGTAAAATAACATTTATTGAATACAACAAGCTGCTTCAGCTTCAGGTTTTCTTGGGTACCCTTATTTGAAAGTTCCTCTAAGCAGATACACTCAAACTCTGTCCATTTACTATTATCAAACCTCTCTCATCTGTCTCCTTTAACTTTTCTTAACCTTATCTCTCTTATCTTCCTTATCTTTTCTTTCACAACCTTAAGGCTGAGCCTTGTAAATATGTGAGCTCTGCCTCCATGCTCCCTCATTGGTCATCAGCATTAACCCTTTATACCCTCCTGCACAAACACATTTAACTATGAATAGGGTGAACACCACAGAATTCATCTTATTCAGACCAAGTTTGGTTTGGTCCACACCAGGCAACATTGTGTCAGTCCGGTTCTACTGTAGGTGGCCCTGCCTTGATTTGATGCAATCCTGAATGCATCTGATTTTAAATAGCTGGACTAAAGCCAAAGCAACCTCTGAGTTTGTAGAACTCTGGTTGCCTCCACTCTAGGGGAGCAGGTTCAAGAACACTTTGCCCTCCCACGTGAAATGACGAGACGAGACAGGGTATTGGGGTTTAACTGGGCCACACTTTATTAATAACTAGAACCTCAAGACAGAACCCAGCCTTAAGAGGGACCTAGCATCATGCACAGCATTGGGTTGGAACTCCGGGGTCTCCCAGGACCACTCCAACCAGGCAGCTTAGGGTGAGTTATTACTCCCAGGTGGTGCACTCAGTAGATGGCGCCCCCGGGCTGGCCAATCTGTGTACCACTCCATGGGTCCTGAGGCCTCCTCCAGACCCAGGGAGGTTTCCCTGCACATCCTCCTCCAACACTGTAATTCTTGCGATCTGCAGTGCCGTGGGGTTGAATACGCTGGGACGGATGTTCTATTTGAGACTCACCAGCTGCCTTTTCTTTGCTTCTACCGCCAGTGTGACCAACTAAATTAACATTCAACTAAAGCCCAGTACCAGTGTTGGATAGGCAAAAAATCCCCGCTCTTGGCCGGCCAATTTTGAGAGCGGGTCAAAAATTCTTGTCCGGCCCCACAAGGCAACCAGTTAAACTCACATTAGTACTCTTAAGTGGTGGGCGGGTGGGGAACGCTCATTTAAGAAGGATGCTGGGGGAGGGAGGAGCCCCCCTTTACAGGGTGTTCCTCCCCCTCCCTTCTGGATGTGATTTCATATCAGCCCTCTCGTTCCTTCGCATGAGAGGGCAAACCGGCCCCGCCCACTGGAGGACCTAGCCATGGAGCTGACATTCTACTCACATTGCTTATAGAAGGGATTGTGTGACATCAGCATTATACAGTATACCCACATCCTTACTTCTTAGTGATACCTGTTTCGACTCTAGCCAGCTGGACAACTATTTATCATATGACAGGTCTGAATGAATTAAAGGGGTCTGTTTCTGTGTGTTTGTGGCTGATTTGAACATGATGTAGACCTAGTAATTGCTTACAAAATATTTGTGGATTTGAATATTCCATTCTCTTTATCCTTGGTTCCCATATTTCATTTCTTCTGAACAGGAATGCTGCAGAATTCAAAAGACCCAATGTCTGGTTCACATGCAACTTTTTCATGCCTAGAATAATTCTTCTCTTCTGAACTGTCACTTTATGTATGAGCAAAGCCTTGATGGAATGGGTGGGGCCAATACATTTCTCCCTTGTGCGCTGATATAACTGCTTTTTGAATACCTTAAAAGAGACTTGCCTGACTGCTGCATGCTTGCCATCTGACCCAAGAAGACTGACACTTTCTCTTACTCACTGCTCACCATGATGCCCTTGGCCTTTTGTTAAAATTCTTTCCCTGTGAGCTTGGAGATATTTCATGTGTCACAGGAAGCCGGTAGGAAGAAGGTTAACAAAAGCACTGTTTAAGGAGAAATGGTTGAATGCATTGGCACGACGGTGCACCAACAACTTTAAAAAGCCTTTTAAAAGAAGTGTGTTAGCACAAAGGTTCTTGAATCCATCTGACTAAATTCTTCTGGAATTGATCTCCTATTCAGGTCTCCAAGTGTCATGCAGAAATGTGAAAATAAGAAGTTTTAACTAATTCGGCAAGTCAGTGGGAGGACGATTAACCCAGATTTCCCAATTTTACTTTGAATTTGGGCCCAGATTCAATAACGTGTAAATTGATCTGGACTATATAAAGCTCTATTACTTAATCATATTATGAACCAAAGGGTGTGAGAGCACTGTATCATTATATTTCCTGAAATACTGTAGTATATTTTTTGCTGAAGTTTTGTTAATTTGTCCTGTTCACTCAGCTGAAGACTAGCTGTGAGTTTTGCATTGGTAACTCATCCTGGAAGTCTCAAATTTTATAGATGATAAATTAGTTCATTGATTCATCAGAGAGCTTTGTGGTTTGTTGTTCCTAAATATTGACAAATAGAGATGGGCACAAACCAGAAAACCCATGGTTCGGGTTCTTCTGGTTCAGGCCCACCCTTGGTTTGGTTCGGGTTCGGGTTCGTCGGAATTTAAAAAAAAATTCATACAACCCAAACCGGCGGAGGAGGAGGAGGCTCCTTGGTGGCGGCAGCGGTGGCTTTTTGAGGTGCTGGCATGAGGCCAGCACCTCTTTTTTTAAAGTGAATGGGATTGGATCCCACTGCAGGCAGGCTGGATGGAGTGGCACATGATGGCACATGAGTTGGGAGGGGAGCCACCTGGCGGGGGGCTGACCGCCTACTACTTCCTCCATCCGACCCAGGTGTGGCACGCTGTTCCAAGGCAATGGTGGCTGGCATGGCTTCCAGCGGCCCCTGCTCTCTCAAAGAAGCACCCGGGGACAAAAGGGGTCCGGTGGCAAACCAAGCGAAGGCACCTCCTGACCGGCAAGCACCTGGCTCGGCTTTGTACCGGTGCACCCGCCCCTGCCCTTTCGGCTGATGCCACCCCGCCACGAAAGGCCCCTTCTGCTCGGTGCCTGCCCCCCAAAAAGGTTAACTCAGTCGATGCCGAGTAGGACCACTGCTCCCAGCCGCAAATGGGGAAGGCTCATGGGCACTGCGGTCCATCGCGCCCCAGCTGCTCCATGCAACTCCCACTGTCAAGGTGACTAACACCTCCTGGAGCTTAGCAACCCTCCCTATGATGCTCTTCTGGGTAATGCTCTGGGTCTGGGAACGCCGACAACCCACAAAGACGCCCTTCTGCCCACATACTCTAACCAAGATCCACACTTTTCCCTGCCTTGAGTTGTGGCAGAGGGCCCTCGGAAGACTCCAACTCCCAGAATCCTCTCTCTCTGGCTCTCTGCTGCACCTGAATCATTCCTGTTTTCTGGAGCAAGGAGGAGGAGGAGGAGGAGGAGGAGGAGGGTGAGGGACGCCGGACGCGAGCGAGCCAGTGAGCCAGCGAGGGAGATGAGGATGGACTGCGGGGAGGAAGTGGTGCCCATGCTGAGGGCTCCTTAGGAGAGCCCCCACCAGCCCCACCAGCCACTGCCGCCACCGCTTTCTTCCCCGCCAGGCCACCAAGGCAAATGGGTGCAGCTGAATGTCAGCGGCACAATCTTCCTAACCACCTGACAAACCCTGTACCACAAGCAGAAATCTTTCCTTTGCCACCTCTGCCAGCGTGAGGATTCCAGTTGGACCGGGTAAGCAAGCATGCCTCCACCGGGCTGGAATTGCCTTCGGGCGGGTAGAGGCAAACAAAGACTTGGCTCATTCCGGTGGCCGCTGGTAGGGTGAGGTGGACTTCCTGATGGTTGCCGTGCCCGGGCACTTGGGATGCCTCCCTACCCCTTCCTGGATTGCCTTCTAAAATCAATCAATTCAATCTAATCAATCAATCACTCTTGCATTCTGGACCTTTGGAAAGGGGCCGTTTTCTTATAAGTCGTCTATGGGGGCAAACCCACCGGCAGTGCCTCCGCCTCCACCTGCCTGCAAGCAGCCTGCAGCCTGAACTTCCAGGTTTGGCCCCGTGCTACAGCTGTAGTGCGGGGCTTTTTTCCCTTTCAGCACTGACTGCACAGCTCTGGGGCCCAGTTGGGCTGGTTTTTTTAAATTTTTATTTTAGGGTGCTGCTGACCAGGCCACCCTTGGGGGCCGGTCGGCACTCCCTCTTTTTTAAATTTATTTTTATTTCATTTTATTTTCCCCCATTTCTGGGTTCAAGTCCCGTGCTACAGCTGTAGCGCGGGGCTTTTTTGTTGTTTGTTTGTTTTTTCCTTTCAGTGCTGACTGCAGCCCCTGGGGCCCAGTAGGCACTGGTTTATTATTATTATTATTATTATTATTATTATTATTATTATTATTATTATTATTTTTATTTATTTATTTATTTATGTATTTATTTATTTATTTATTTATTTATTTATTTATTTATTTATTTATACAACTTATATGCCGCCCACTACCGAAAGGTCTCTGGGCGGCTTACAATCAAGGAATTAAAACAGTTAAAAAAAACATCAAACAACAATAAATAATTAAAACAACAATAAAACCTTATACTAAAAACATCACACTAAAATTGCCATCAGAAGACCCACAATCTAAATTATATCAATTAAAAAACCTCTGGAACAGGAAGGTTTTTACCTGGTGCCGAAATGTCATCAGTGTTGGCGCCAGACGGATCTCACTTGGGAGGGCATTCCATAGCTTGGGGGCAGCTGCCGAGAAGGCCCTGTGTCTGCAAGCCATCCCTCTTACCTCCTTGAGGGATGGCTCTTTCAAGAGGGCCCCCTGGCTTGATCTTAATTGCCGGGTAGGTTTATATGGAAGGAGGCGGTCCTTCAGGTATCTAGGTCCTAAGCCATTTAGGGCTTTATATGTCAAAACAAGCACTTTGAATTGGGCTCGGGCAGCAACTGGTAGCCAATGTAGGCTACGTAGAATCGGCGTGATGTGATCCCGAGCGGCCCCACCACTTACTAGCCGCGCCGCACGATTCTGAACCAGTTGCAATCGCCGAACCATCTTCAAAGGCAGCCCCATGTAGAGCGCATTGCAGTAATCAATACGGGATGTTACGAGTGCATGCGTAACTGTTATGAGGCTCCGTTCATCCAGGTAGGGGCGTAGCTGATATATTTTCTGCAGCTGGAGAAAGGCACCCCTGGCCACTGAGTCCACCTGGGCTTCCAGAGTTAGACCGGGGTCCAGGAGCACCCCCAAGCTGCGGACCCTGCCCCTTAGGGGGAGTGCAACCCCATCCAGAACAGGGAAGTGGCCCTCTAACCTGTCTGGCGAAGCACCCACTAACAGCACTTCCGTCTTGTCTGGATCGAGTTTCAATTTGTTAACCCTCATCCAGTCCATTATCTGGCCCAGACACAAGTTCAGCACAGAAACCGCCTCATCTGGATTGGTGTAGAACGAGAGGTAGAGCTGAGTATCATCAGCATATTGCTGACTCCTCAGCCCAAACTTCCTGATGACCTCTCCAAGCGGTTCCATGTAAATGCTGAACAGCATGGGAGACAGTATAGAGCCCTGAGGAACCCCATGACATAAATGCCACGGGGCAGAGCAACTGTCCCCCAGCACCACCTTCTGGACACGGTCAGCCAGGAAGGAATGGAACCACCGCAAAGTGGTGCCTCCAACTCCCAACCTGGCCAGCCTATCCAGAAGGACACCATGGTCGATGGTGTCGAAAGCCACTGAGAGGTCCAGGAGTATCAACAGGGTTGCACTCCCCCTGTCTCTCTCCCGGCAAAGGTCATCATACAGGGCGACCAAGGCAGTCTCTGTACCAAAACCCGGCCTGAAACCAGATTGAAATGGATCCAGAAAATCTGTTTCATCCTGCAGTGCCTGGAGTTGCCCGGCCACCACCCGCTCCAACACCTTGCCCAAATAAGGGAGGTTTGCTACTGGGCGGTAATTAACCACCAGCCCTGGGTCCAGGTTAGGTTTTTTAAGGAGTGGCCTAATTACTGCCTCTTTCAAGGCAGCAGGGACCACTCTCTCTCTTAATGAGGCATTTACAGCTTCCTGGACCCAGGTGTGAACTCCCCTGGCAGATCTTTTAATTAGCCAAGAAGGGCAAGGGTCAAGTGGTGTAGTGGTAGCACGGACAGATCCAAGCACCCTGTCCACATCCTCGGGTCTCAATAATTGAAACTCATCCAATAATACTGGACCTAAGCACGGCACACTGGACACATCCCTTGATTCTGCACCAATAGTGGAGTCCAATTCCCTGCGAATCTGAGCGATTTTTTCCTCAAAGTGGACAGCAAACTCGTCACAGCGGGCTGCTGAGTGGTCCAGAACTGCCATCATATTTCTCGGTTGAAGAAGGTCCCGGACCACCCGAAACAGCTCCGCTGGACGGCACTCTGAAGAAGCAATACGGTTTGTGAAATATTGCCTTTTCGCAAACCGTATCGCCACGGAATAGGCCCGATAATGGGCTCTAAGCCATGTTCGATCAGACTCACAGTGATATTTTCTCCACTTGTGCTCCAGCCGTCTCCCCTCCTGCTTCATTGCCCGCAGCTCAGATGTATACCAAGGAGCTGTCTGGGCTCTGCGTAAGGGGAGAGGGCGCTTAGGTGCAATCGTGTCAACTGCCCGGGACATTTCCCTATTCCACAGGGTGACCTGAGCTTCGACAGGAGCGCCGGCCATATCAGATGGATAATCCCCCAGAGCTTTCAGGAAACCATCTGGATCCATTAGTCTCCGAGGGCGGATCATCTGAATAGATCCCCCACCCTTGCAGAGGGTAGAAGAAGCTAATAGCCTAAACTTGACCAGAAAGTGGTCTGACCATGACAATGGAGTTAGAACCAACCCCTCCACATCCAGACCACCATCCTCCAATCCCGTTGAGAAGACCAGGTCTAAAGTATGGCCCTTCTCATGCGTTGGGCCATTGACATATTGAGACAGCCCCATGGTTGTCATGGCAGCCATGAAGTCCTGAGCCGCCCCATTCAAGGCTGCCTCAGCATGGATGTTGAGGTCCCCCAGTACCAACAGTCTGGGGGTCCGCAACACCAGGTCCGAGACAACCTCCGTCAGCTCAGGCAGGGAGACTGTTGGTACGCAGCAGAGTGGCCGGTACACCAACAGAATCCCCAATCCGTCTCGTGAGCCCAACACACAGTACAGGTCCTCCAGGCCTCCTCCCAAGGAGACAGGAAGTCTGGTCAAGGAGATAGAACTCTTGTAGACTATAGCAACTCCCCCTCCCTGACCCTTCAAGCGACACTGGTGCTGGACCAAGTACCTAGGCGGGCATAGCTGGGAGAGGGGGACACCACCCTCCTCTCCCACCCAGGTCTCGGTAATACATGCCAGGTCGGCACCCTCATCCAGAATGACATCATGGATGAGGGCGGTCTTATTTTGTACCGACCTGGCATTCAACAACAGCACCGTGTGACTTGTGGGCTCGCTGATATGGTCACCTGATTCCTTCTGGCTAGGGGTGGAACTAGAAGAGGGGATAGATGTAAGGTATCTAAACTCTCTTCTCCTAGGTGGGCATGTTCCACTCCTACCACCATACCTTCCCCTACCCAGCACAATTCCAATGGCTGCCCCATCCATTGCCCTCCCCCCTTCCTGTTCCCTTAGTTCTATTGTGGGTCCTATCTCTTATACTTGATGGCAACAGTTATCCCCCCATTCACCCCCACGATCCTATCTCCCACTCCCCACCATATCCATGAACATGCAACAGGGACTCCAAGGCCAAACAACCACCACAGGGAAAAGCTGCAAGCAGCCCCTTCTGGCTCTCACCCAAAAGGCGTGGGGGTGGCAGATGTTATTGGAGTATCCCGGTACAGGAACGCTGGTCCGACAGTCCCTGGCAGCCCGGCCTTTTCAAACCCTTTCCTCCCTGGGC